>VWZV01015110.1:73660-173732 GCA_013397155.1 Irena cyanogastra
CCGGGTGCCGGCGGGGAGCCCAACCCCAGCCCGGTGCCCCCAGCGCGCCGGGCGAGGAGACGAGCGGAGGCAGGGGCGGGCAGGTGGCAGTGCTCGCTCTCCTAGAGCCGTTCGTAGCGCTTTTCTGTAAACAGCGAGGAAAGGGCCCACGCACAAGGGGGTTTCAAGTTTTTTTTTCCTTTTCGTTTCCTTTTTTTTTTTTTTTAACAATTCCTAGCCCTGCTGATGAGTTTAATGGCTAGATGGAGAAAGAACATGTTGTCAGCAGATTGTTACCCCCAGGGCTTGGGGGAAGAGGGATTTTACTGGCTGAAGCTAATTGGCAGAATAAGCCGCCTTAAAGCCGATCAAATCCCATTACAGATGCAGTCAGGGACAGGGAGCATGAATCCTGCTACTAATGGTCTGCCCTGCCAATGCTTCCCGACCCCGGGGGTGGCCACAAAGTCTATCCCTGCCACGGTCCTGCGTGGCTTGGCCTTCCCAGGGTCGAGGAGCAAGAGCTGCCCCACTCTGCCGTGCCCTGACAGAAAACCTCCCGGGAGGAGATCCCTGCAGGTGCCAGGAGGCATTGGAGGGCTGAAGGGGGTGGGTCTGTGGTGGTCCCGGTTCCTGTGCCCCACCGTCCCTGCAGTGCTTTGCCACGAGCCCTGCATTTCCAGCGGGTGAGCTGTGAGCTGCAAGATCACACGGAGGAGCAATTAAATCACGTATTCACATAGCCTTGAGCAGGAATGTTCACCCCATAGCTGGCCCAGCCTCTCTCCTGCCCAGTGCCTCAAGTCTGCCTCTGCCCTGAGCCCTGCTTTGCCAGGAGCAGTGGCGGTGGAGGTTGGGGGGTGGGCATGATGGAGTGGGAGAGGAATCCTGTGAGAGGAGAAAAAAGAGCAAGTTATATCACGGTCTGGCTCTGTATTCGCTGCATTTTCCCTGGATGCAGTTGTGGAGGGTGAATCTCCTCTTGCCTGTTCCTCATGGTAGGTGCTGGGGTGAGGAGCTCTGTTCCTGTGAACAGAACTGTGTGTGTGAGCTCTTCTGGTACAAGCAGCAAGGCTCTTCCCCTGGCACTGGAGCAGGCTGGATGCTTTTTGCCAGGTCATTCAACACTCCCCAGAGGGTCCCCCCAGCACAGAGGCTCATTCACCAGCATTTCCCAGGGCACTGCCTCAGCTGGGACCAGGGCAGCCAACTCTGAGCCCTGAAGGCAGGATCCCTGCCCAGCATCACACCAGACGCTGGGCTTAGCAGGTGGTTGGAACTTTGTAGATTGGACCACTGGAGCTTCATGGAGTGTGTTTTCAGAGGTAGGAAGACATCTGAAATGGGTAGGGGGCAGTTAGAGCCCCCTTAAATCCTCTGCCTCCTTCTAATTCAGTCATCTGCCCCAACACCCCTGTGCCTACAGCCCTGGGAGGCATTGGGATGGGTGACTGGAAGGACACATTAGCATGTGGTAATTAGAATTGACCATAGTGCTTTTCAACCGAGGGAAATGTTGCTCTTGCATTTTGCTGCTCTCTTTTTGTGGGAGCAGGGAAGGCTTTCAGCTGTGCTTGCAGCAGGGCTGGATACAGCCCGGGGATCTGCATCTGCGCTGGGAGGATCCTGCCTCAGGGCCACCACCAGCTCGGGAGTAACAGTGGGTGTGTGTCCCAGCCCAGCAGCACCAGCTGCCACACCAGGCAAGGAGCAGAAGTGTCTTCAAGGGCTCGTGGCTCTTGTTGCTCTTCCCCTCCTCCTGCCAAGGGAACACCTTGGCAGACAGCTTGGGCACCGGGGGAGGGAGGCAGCACCAGCTCTTCAGGTGCCTTTCCCCAGCAGTGTGTGTTGGCAGCCTCAGCCACACAGGTGTCTGCTCGAGTAGAAGGGAATTGGGGAGCCCAGGCACGGCTCTGGCCTGCTGTAATGCCACAGGCTGCCCAGGGAGAATTGTCCAGCCTCATCCATACGTGTGAGCACATCCGAAAGGACACCTCCCTGCCGTGCCAGCCTCCTGCTCGGGGCACCAGCGGGAGCTGCCATGGCCCCAACTCCTCTGTCAAGACCGGGGATTTCCTTGCAACGCCCCCAGTTCTGCCCTGCTGTCACCCCCAGCCCACCTCCTGCCCACACTGTGGCTGTGTCCCAGCCCCATGGCCCTGCTCTCAGGAGGGTGTTCTGGCCTCTCAACGTGCAGAGGTGAGGAAACACGGCTCTGCCTTTCCCCCTGGCTGCACAGAGACATATGAGAACTGGCTGTCCCCTGTCACCAAGCCAGCTGCTTTGTGCCTGGAGACGGAGCTGCCAGGCCAGCCAGTGTTCACAGCACGCTGGGGATCTCTGCAGGTCTGCAGGGTGACATTTCCATTAGCAGCTGGAGAGGGGATGCACATGTCACCTTAACACCTCTTCTCTGCAATAGATCTTGGGCTCTTTCCTTCTCAGTGTAAAGCAGGGCCACCAAGAAGAGAGACCAGGGAGGAGGTAATGGCTTGCATAGGGTGGCATGAGAGTTACACTCTTGACTAGCAAGGGCTGGGGTGTGTCTCTGTGTGCACAGGCACTCAGAAAAAAACGTATTTTCTCCAGCAAAAGCTGGCTTGCTTATGCTAAGATGGCTTAGTATGGTTTAGTTGACTGGGATTAGCTGCATTAGCAAAAAGCGTATTTTTGGTAGTGTCCCTGCATCTGGAATAGGGATGTGACTCCCTGGAAATGCTACCCCAAGCCTTGGTGTGTTAATCAGTGACACTGAATGGGGGAAAACCAGAAGTCTGAGAGCAGGGTGAGCTCAGACGGGGTTTGCTCAGCCCCCAAAGGGGAGATGCACACTCTGCTGTAGCCTTACAGTTTCTCATAGGACCAGGATTTTTGGCAGGGCAGGGGGATGTGCAGAGTTCAGTGCTGGCAGGTGACTTCAAGTAAGGTCAAGGGAACACGGAGAAAACGTTTCGGTGTAGCTGCTCCCACTTTGCCAGAGGCAGCCTCCATCACCCAGAGCTCTGGCAGCAAGGGAGAGCACTTCGGATTGCTTTTCGGATTGCTCTCCCTGGCCCTGAGCAGCGCTGCGGGCACGTGTCCCTCTTTGTTCCCGGCAGGGGCGGGGCCAGCCCCCGATGTGAGCCCCGTGCCACTCTGGGGTGTCCCACGGTGGTCACCCCTGCCGGGTGCTGCACAGCTCCCTGCTCGCCCGCGTTTCGGAGGCGACGCCGCAGCGAGAGCCGGGCGAGAGCGCTGGCTGGCGCTGCTGGGATGGGGAAGCGCATCCTGACAGCGCTGCTTAACACTGCTTAAGCACGGTTAGAGAGCGCAGCGCAATCAGACAGGAAACAAGGAGCTGATGTACCAACACCTAATGCGCGGCGGCAGGCAGCCAGCTGCGCGCAGCCCGGCCCTCGGCGGGGGACACGGCCCGGCGCCCCAGAGCTGCGGAGATGCGCTGAGTTTTAAAGCGATTGCGAGCGCGAGTTTCGTCTGCGCTTTTGAAAGAGGAGCGTCTGACAAATCGGCCGCAACGTGTCAATTTAATGCTTTTTCGCTCCCTCCGAGTGCCTCGGCCGGGCCGTGCCTCCCCAGGCGCTGGAGGGAGGTGGGGACCCGTGGTGCCTGATTGCACCTCGGAGCTGCGAGGCTCCAGCTGGGAAGTGTCAACACGGTGACAGCTCCCGCTGGGAGACCCTCCCTGTCGCTGGAGCAGGTGACATGCTGACACGGCAGACGTCGAGGGGCTGTGCCGGCAGTGGGAGCATCCTCTCCCGCATATGGCTGTGTCATTCCGGGGACAGCCTTGTGAATGAGCTGCCCTGAGCGGCGGCAGGTGGTCAGAATTTCCCGGGTGACCATGTGGACCTAATCTAATTAGACGGTTTAGGAAAACTCCTGTAGGAAAAGGGAGGGGTGCGATAGGTTTAGAGAGGGCAGGTTTGAAAGGCAGCGAGAGAAGCTGTTGCTAAGTGGATCGTGTCCAAAGGAGGATGGATACGAGCTTCCCTTGCCTGGCTTGGACCTGGGAGATGGGAAAGATGGGACATCTTTAAATGGGAGCTCACACCACGGGCTGGAGAAGGAGGGTTGGTGAGTGCAGGGAATGGGTTGTGGCAGGTCTTGGCCTGGAGGCAGAGGAGTTTGCATAAGGCTTTAATTTCCAGGGATCTGTGCAGGGCAGATGGCTGGCTTCCTGGCACGCCAGACGTGCACGATGCCTGCGTGGTAGGTTAGGACCTCTTTTCTCTGAAATGCATGTATTGCAAGTGTCTTGCTCTCCAAAAGCACTGTTTTGTCACTGTCCCTTTCCTCAAAGGAAGCCTGCTTCAGGTGTCAGCAGCAGGCAGAGTAGTGGAGGTATTTGAGGTTAACAGGCAGCTCTGGCAGCAGGAGCTGCTGGTGGGATGAGCAGGAAGGCAGGGAAAGCAGGGACTGCCTTCCACACCCCTGGGATGAGCAGCATGTCTCCAAAGGGGGCTAAGGAGGAGGTGAAGCACTCTATGCTAGTCTTTCCCACTGGTGGCAAGGCCCCTGCATGTCTGGTGACTCTGAAGTGAGCAAAGGTGCCGGGTGAGTTGTGTCTTCTTAGCAGTGTGGCTGAGGAGGTCCCTGAGCTCCTCATGCTCTGCCTTTTAGCTGCACTGCATCCTCCTCCTTTGGTATCTCTGAAACACAGCTGTGTTTCCCAGGGAGTGCCAGAGAGCTGCCACAGCCACATCCCTGCCCTTTGTCTCTCCTCTACAGGTGTGAGAGCACTGAGGAATATGACTACGATTACCTCAGCATCAATAAAACCTGGGTCCTCACCCCCAAGGCACAGGAGACCGATGCCACGCAGATCCTCAACTCGCTGCTCAAGAACTATGACAACAAGCTGAGGCCTGACATTGGCAGTAAGTGTCCCCTGAAGCTCCCTGTGGCCACGGGTGGTGACCTGGCCTGGCCACATCTTGTGTTTTCCACGCTTTGGTGCCTGCTGGAGCTGGCATTTTTGTTGCGGTAGAGCCACGCTCATCCCAGATGTCCCCTCATCTTCATCCCTCTGCCAATGCTCCTGGCCCCAGCTGATGGTGCCTGTTTTCTTGTCTTTCCAGTCAAGCCCACGTTCATTGATGTGGATATCTACGTGAACAGCATCGGGCCCGTGTCTGTCATCCAGATGGTGAGTGCTGGCCTGGCCGCAGGTCACGGTGTCCCCTCCCCTGGCAGGGGCTGGCCCAGCGCGGTGGCAGGATGTGTCGTGCTGGCTACACGTGGTGTGAGGGTGGTGCTGGCATGAGAGGGAGTTTCCTTTCCCTTGGAGAGAGGTGCTCTGGCCTGCTGGGAGCTGGAGAGACCTGAGCACCACCCCGGGTGAGGAGCAAGGTTCTCAAGTGGCCTCGGTGAGCTCAGCAGCCCTTCCACTGTGGGACAAAGCTGCTCTCTGGTCTCTGCTGGCCGTGGGTGACAGACACTTCTGCCTGGTGGCTTTGCCCTCTCCTCCCTGGGAAGCGTGTGGGCACCAGGATATTTAGGGCAAGGTGGAACTGGGGCAGCGTGCCCCAGGAGGACTGAGAGAGGTGCCTGGAGATGGTTTCCATGGCAGTGTGGAACTTGGGTGCCCAGGCCTGGCCTGTGGTGCTGAGCAAGGGAAGAGCAGGAGGGGCTCAGTTCCAACGTTTCTTCTTCATAGTGTAGCGCCTTAGAGAGATGCCACCAGGACTGTGACAATTTCTCCTCATGGCTCAGGACCAGCAGTACCCAGCTGTACCAAGAGCTGTGAAAACGTTTAACAGAGATACTCTTTGATCAGGAGAGCAACTGTTGACTATTTAATTCTCACAGGAAACTTCCTTTATTATTATTATTATTTTCCCTGCAAAGTTATCTTTTTCCTCTTTTCTAGCAAGGAACAAACCTGACTACTGTCAGGTTTTGAAGGACTTCTCCAGTCCACTGGGCAGTGAGGTCGAGGGGACAAAGGCAAGGTACAAGCCAGGACAATTTGGCTTTTCTTGTTTCTCTCAATGCAAAACAAGGCAGGAACAAAACCAGCCCCCTTAAACTGAAAAAAAACCCCAACAAGCAAACAAAAAAATCCACAAAAAAAACCAAAAAAACCCCAAAAAAACAAAAAAAATCACGCAAGTTCCCAGGATGGGCAAGTTATTTTTAGTTTCCAAAGTACAAAATTTCCAAGGAACAAACCCCTCTGGGGATGGAGGGATGGCACAGGAGCTGTAGTACCAGTTCCACTCCAAGGAGCATGTTGAAGCAGCCCTTCTGGCTGGCCACCACCAAGGATGTGCCCCCAGGCAGCTCCTGCTCACGAGCCACCAGATGGGCACGGCCGGGCACCATCAGGAGGCCCAGCAGGGACAGCCTCGAGGCTCAGAATTTCCTTGCATTGCTGCAGCATTCCCCATCTGGAGGAGAAGAACCACAGCCCGAGCTGTGTGGATGTCACCCCCTGCCACGAGCCCCTGCAGCCCCTGGGGGTGTGTGGCCAAAGTGACAGCAGAGCAGCAGGGCAGGGGTGTGCTCACCCCTCCAGGTGAGCCTGCAGGTAGAGCACAAGGGGTGTGTTACAGCTGGCTGCTCTACCTGCCCAAGGATGTGCCCAAAAAACCCACACAAACCCCGAGCACATCCTCATCCTCCTCTTTCCCTCTCATCCCTTTCTGTCACCCTTCTGCAGCCCTGCTGGAAGCTCTGCCCCCCTGGCTGTCACGGCAGCACTGCAGAACCATGCAGGTGGGAGCAGCAGAGAGTAGTTTCTAAAATCCAGTCTGCATCCAGAGTTCATCTTTCCTCCTAAGCAGGGATACTGCTGCTAGGCTGGTTTCCTAAGAAACACAGCTTATGCCATGGTGATGGGGATGTGAGAACGTACATCCGTCCATCCCAGGCTTTCAGCATTTTGGATCTGCTGGGCTAACACCAGCCATAAACAGCTGCAGGTACATTCAGGATCTCTGGTATTTTTGAGTAAACAAGATGCCAGGCAGTGACAGCAGCCACCCCCACCAAGGGGAAAAGCTGTTGTGTGAACTCAGCCCTTACTAGAGACCAGGAAATCATGTGGGAGAGCTCAACCCAAGTGTTTAGCTCTTTCCAGGAGTCAGCAGAAGCTTCTTCTCTGTGTGAAATGGGGCTCCACAAGTGCACAGGACCCCTGGGGTGGGTGGCACTTGGAGCTGCCAGCATCTGCAGGGCTGTGCTGGGGAAACTGCTGCCATGGGGCTGACCCACCCATCTGCAGCCTTCCCACCTGAGGAAGGGATTGCTCTTTGTGGGAATGGCACGGCCAGGAGCTGCTCAGGCAGGGAGGAAACTGCTCAGTGTGGACAATTTTGAGGGGTTTTGTTGAATCAGTCACAGACAGCTGTGCTGTCCCTCTGAAGTGCCTTGGTGCTGCCAGTCCAGGGGTCCCTGTGGGATCCCAACAGTCACCTGTGATCTTGAGACACCTCCATATGACACCCCAGGTGGACTCCCTAGGGATGTCTCTCCTTCCTTTTTCCCTTAGGTAACTTCTTAGGCTTGAACCTGTGATGCCCTTGAACTTTTAAACCTTTTCCCACAAGACTGAGGTGACATTCAAGGTACTGAGGGCAGCTAGACCCAGGCCTCAAAGGCTCAGATTTCTGCTATCTGTACCCTGTATATTTCCTCCTGCTCATGGGAGAGGCTGCATCCTGCTCCATGGTCTCTTGAAGCAAGAGGAAAGGGCAGTGACAAAGCTGCCACAGTGTCACCTCTAGACTTGGCTGCTTCACCCAGTTGTCTTATGTTTGTTTGCTTTTCCATGCTGATGCAGTGAATTAAGTAATTCTGTGGGTCGTGCCAGCCCCTGGCAGGCTGGCACCAAAACTGGTCTTTGCTGGGGACATGTCATTGGCACTCTGTCCCTGTTGATAGAGCTCCTCCCAACCTGAGCACCTCTGCCCTCTCCCAGCTGCCAGGCCCATCCCACGTGCCTCGTCCTGCCTTTTCCCCACACACAACCTGAGGAAATGCACATTGCCAAGGGAAGGGAGCTAGAATTTGTCTCAGAGCTAGATCTCTCTGGAGCCCATGGTGACATTTCACTCTGCCACAGACAGAGAGGCTTGTGTAGGCTGCAAGGGCCACTGGAGGGGAAATGTCCCATTGATCTCTTTTACGTGCATTGCCATGACAGCGCCTTACGTAAATATTTCTCTCTCACATAGGCCGTGTAGAAGACAAAAACCCAAATTCTGCTTTTAAGAGATAGAGCAGTGTTACTGTGGCTGTTAGCTTGGGCTGCTGTGGCCCGTAAATCTGCAGCTGAAGGCTACAGGATGGCCTGACATGCTGCTGGAGTAGGAGGCTCCAGCTTCAGCAATCTGGTTTAAATCTCCCTGCTCACTCTCAAAGGGTTAATGAGTCACTGCTGTCTTCATCCTGCTGCTGCTCTGTCAGGGACTGGAAGCTGGCCCTGCCTAGCCACTGCCCAGCCTCCAAATGATAAATCATGTCAGGATACAAAACTGATTCCGGCCCTTAAAAATGAATAGGTGATTTGAAAATGCCCTGTGCTGGGTGTGAATCCTGCGTTTCCCTCATCAATCACTTGTCATAAATAACATTAACATTCAGGAGTCAGCAGAAGGTGGGCAGCTTTGGAGCGGGAAGAAATGTAAAGTGATTTCCTGATATCTTTTGTACACCAGAATGGCAGTCTTGTTTCCAGTTTAGGTGGCTGAGCAGATTGTATTCTCTGTTCCCTGGGGAAAAGACCCTCTGTGCTCTCCAGGCAGAATGTGGCAGTGACCAGAAGCAGAGCTGGAAGATGGTTCAGTGACAGGAAGTGGGACAGAGGGAGAAGTGGCACCATCAGGTCCTGCAGCTCTTTACTGCAGTCGCTGCATGGTCTGGGATTTCCTCCCCGACCCCCTGGAGCTTTGGGTGGGATTGGTGCACTTGGCACTTCTCAGGGTGCTGGGAAGCTGTGTGTACCCCATCAGGGGAAGGATGCACTGGGCCACGAGCTGAGCTCTGGCCAGCAGCCCCTGGAGCCAAATGAGCTATCGCCCCTGGTGCTGCAGCTTTCCAAGCTGTGTCTGGAGCTGGATGCCCACTTAGATTCCCATTAACTCAGTGCTGAGGTGTCCCTGGCTCATCAGAAGCTCAGCCTGATGCCAAGATCCACCTTCCTTCTCCAACATGTTTGTGGGAGTAGGTGCCAGGGAGTCTGTGGCAGTGTGGAGCCAGGGAGGAGACTTTGGGTTCAAATTTTTTGCTGACTGGTTGTTTGCTGGAGGGATTTGCTCCTGGTTTTGTTTTGTAATGGTTTTACTGCTATAGATTATAGCTTTAACTGGTGTCAAGGGCACCTCAGGCTCTGGATCACCTTCCTTTAGGGATGCTTAACTCTCAGGAAATGATGCTGTAGGAGTAAAGCAGGTGCCAGCTGTTGGGGCTGAGTGTCTTTCAATCCTGAGGATGTCCCTGAAGTGTCCACGAGGGACAGCATGAGTGAGAGGGGGAGAAATGCTTCTCTTCTGAGCTTGGGGATGGAGCACGTCTTGCCCAGAGCCTGTCAGTTTGCTCCCAGAGGCCAGAGCTGAATGTCCTTTTCTTGCTTTCTTACTTAAAACCAGGCATGAGGCTCGAGGAGCCAAAGGTGAGAGCATGGCCCAGACACTGTGGTAGCCTCCTGGCAAAGGTGAACAGACACATTTCAGTCATCCAGGGACCTGCCTGGGTTGCCAGCTTCGGGTGTCTGGGGTCAGAGGCACTGCCCTAAGGGCTGGTTTGGGTGCTGAGGACTCCTCTGTTTGCTGTGTGTGAGGAGATGCCCTTGTGTGCCAGATTTTGTAGCAAAACAGAATGACAGCTCTTCTGCTGGTGTTGTACACCAACTCAATCTCATTACTTAGTGGTAATAAAGATGGAAAGAGCAAAATTGGCCTCCATCAGTCACCAGGGGCCAGATTCTGCTGTCTCGGAGGTGCCTGTGATTTCCAGCAGGGTTTCTGAGCTCCTATCTCAATTGTTACAGCAAATTGTTTTCTTATCTCTGCCTGTGAGTGGGGGGCTGGCACCTGAAGGAGGTGATATGCCCAAATACAAGTGTTGGCTTTTCCTCCCTTGCCTCTCTAGGAAGGAGAAGCTGCATGCTATTAAATTTATAATGCTCTGCTCGGCTACATTAGTTACTGTGCAACACACTCATGAAATTGAGGGTGAAGAACATGTTTTCCCTCATCTGAAGTACTGCAGAAAGCATTTGATAGATTTGCATTTGTAGGGTGCATTTGTGGAAATACTGTGAAAAGAGAGGAGGGAGGGAAGAGGGAGATGTTTATTCGTTATCAGCTGATGAATAATTAATTTACAAACATTGTCTTGTTAAATATAAATTAAATGCTCATTTGACACACTTTATAATTTAGAAGTATAAGCCCAGCATGAAGAAGAGAACCCCCCAGTGACTCCTTTCATGTAAATCCCGAGGAGGCAGGGAGGGAGGCTTGGCTTTCCAAGTTAAAGCTGACGGGGGGTAGCGCTTAGGAAGGGGGCTGATGTGACAGAGAGAGCTTGGCGACCTCGGGCACTTCATCCTGGCTCGCGGGGAGATGGCCGAGCGGGCCAGGGAGGCCGTGGGTGTCTGCAGAGCTCTTTCCCAAGGATTGCCGCTCCGCGCTCGGAGCTGCGGGTGGCTGAGCTCTGGACCGCGGCTCTCGGAGCGCAATCCCCGCCTTATCAGCGAGAGCAGCGAGGCAGCAGCTGCTTGTGAACGGCTGAGCTACCCCAGCAGCAGGAACAGAGACCCCCGAGAGGGCAGCAGGGCTCCACAGGGGCTAAGCCACCCTTGCGGAGAGCCCTGGGGCAGCTGGAGGCTGGGGAAGCTAAGCCCCATCCCAAAAAGTGCCGTGTTGGAAGGCAGCCCGTGTGACAGCCGCGGGTGACAGCCCCGCTGTCCTGCTGCAAGGCTTGGGTTAATTCCTCCCTTTCTCCCGAAAAGACGGGAAACCGAGACCAGTAATAATTGTCTGGCTCTGAGGAACACTTAAGTCTTGATTATACTTAGCTTTGGCTGCTTTGGAATAAGTAGGAAGGAAATGAATTGAAAATGGCACGCTGTTTAAAATGCTCGGCTGTGTTCCTCTGGAGCACAAGATAAGCCTATAGGTAAAGGAAATCTGCTACCTCCCCCCTCCTTTCCTGATAATAATAGGTTCCAGCAGTTGCACAGCACTTCTCAACTGAAAGGACTTAAAAATCCTTCACAAATCATCTGTCTGGGAGGCAATAGCCCAGATGCACCCACTTTAGGGTGGATTGCAATGCCTGAAGCACGCTGCAGTGCTCTGCCGAGGGTTGTACACTCTCCTCGGCCTGCCCGGAGTGCAGCGAGGGTTGGCCATCAGCACAAACCTGCCGAGGTTCTGCAGGACACACTCATGGGCTAGGCTGGGTTTGGCCCCCAATAATCATGTGTATCACAGGAATTGAAAGTGTTGGGAAATGGGTATCGTTCACTAACAGCCCCCTGCTTTTCCTGGCTGTTATTTTCCATGCCTGAGTGACGGCTCGGAGCTGCTGGAGCCGGTGCTGCATTTATTGCATCTTCACAAATCCTCCTGTGCTTGCAGAGTGCTCACATCTCCTGATTCCCCGATGTTCAGGAGCATCACTGTCCCTCCTGCTGGTGTTCACAAAGCAGTGAGGTCAGGTACAGGAAGGGCAGCAGCTCTCCTCATGAAAAATTTGTCTTTCCCTATGAACCCCCCCCCAGACCACTGAGAAATGACACCAACCACATGTGACTTGTGGGACAAACCATGGGCTGCAACAAAAGGTCTAATGAAATAAGTAAGTTGCTCCCATCCTAAACAAATCACAAAAGCTTCCAGAATTGTCAAAGTTTGCTTCCAAAATGGAAAAGAGCTGATTTATTCACTATGAATAATTCAGCCAGCTCCTTTTATTTTCCAGAACATACACTAATCCCCTCCAGATATTTTCTGTGTGACATCCATGTTGGTATTTTATTTACAGGCTGTGCAGAAAACTCAAGGAGTCTGTTATCAGGGAAGACGAGTGAAAAGCTGGAGGTTTGCGTCTGAAATTTGGAGCTAAATAAAACATGAAAATCTGGACAGTGGCCTCCTGGGGGCAGGGAAAGTGCTTTTCCTCGGAGACATTTCTGGAGAGCAAAGCCCTAAAGTTAATTAACATCTGTGCTCGCAGCCTGGTGCTAAATGGGGAATGTGGCTGTATTTAAAGGTTTCTTAAACTGCAGCATCAGTCCTGGCACACAGGTGCCTCCGCAGCCCACAGTTGGGGCAGCCTCCGGCCCTGGGGCAACACGGGATAAATCAACATCCATAATGAAGTAATCGGCTCTTGTAAATTCCTTCACGGATCCCATTTCCGCCCTTCTGCTGGCAGGAATGACTCAATCCCTCATTCATTTCGTGCCAGCCTTTGGAGAAAACTCGCATTTCTTCAGCTGGGCTGAATGCAGAAGGGATTTGCTCGCCCTGAGCCTTTGCAGGCAGCCTGGGAAGGATGCACCGGTGGGTGCTTCCCAAGGAGCCCCTGTGCTCACTGTACCTGACCCGAGAGCATTAATTCCTCACCCTTACCCACAGAAAGCCTTTCCCACACTCTGGGGTCACAGCAGCTGCACCCGGTCCCCCTTTCCTGAGGTTTCTGCCAGCAGCGAGGCTTCCTGCTTGTTACAGGGCCACAGGGACATTTTCCAGTGACCAGAGGCGTCTCCTTGCTGGGATCTGCCCAAGCTGGAGGGATGGCTCTGCCCTGGCCACCCTGGCTGCTGGCTCTCAGCTTGGCAGGCCATCAGAAGAGGCTCTGCTGTGATCCAGAAGCTGCACTGCTGCATAGTGGAACGCAGCTTTGCCCACTGCACTGGAGGGGATGCACGGCACGGCTGGTTCCACCTCAGTCACCCAAAGGAGCTGCCCTGCAGATCCCCAGGCTGTGCTCATGGACAGGGCAGGAGGCCTGTGTGCCATCCAGCTACTGATCTGTGCTCTGACCCTCATTAAATTGATTCTTCCAAGTCAAAGGGAGAGTGCTGCTGTGTCAGATTTGAAAGATATATAGACTCTGAGCTGTACCAATAGTTGTCACTCGGTGGGCTGAATGATTTTTAAGGCAGAGTTGATTTATCTGAACTGAAGGCCTTAGATGTCTCTGCAGGAGAGGATGGGATGTTTCAGGTGTGTGAGAATCAAGTCCAAGAGCTGGCCAGAGGCCAGGGTTTGAGGCCAAGGTTTCTGGTCTAAGGCAAACAGCAACATCATAGAAGAGATAGGCTCATTCTCCCCTCCCACTTGGGACAAATAGCCAGAATTCTTCAGCATTTCCAAGGAGAAATGGGTTCAGGGACAATCAAAACATTTACATTTAGTTTCATCAGATTGTTTTGATTTGCTCTTCATATGGTGATAAATTCTGTCCTGCATAAGTAAAGCAAGAAAATGAGTATTTGGAAATAAACGTCAAAGTGAAGTGCATCAACTAGATAAGGGTAAAACGAAATATTTTGTTAGCTTACTGAAGAAAAATAAGTTTTTGAATGAAATTATAAGGTTGAGGTAATTCATTTTAGGGTTTGACAATTTTAATTTATTTTGAGCAAAACACCTTTTTTTTTTCCGGTAGAAATCAGTTCTATTTATTTCCTGCATTCCCAGATGAAGCCATCCTACCATTTCCCTTAAAAGGCTGTTGTGAAATCTGCCTGCTATAAATGTGTCACAAAATGGAGACCATTTCTCAGAATTCAGTGGTTGTGGGTGACCACAATCAATATGTTTCAAGGACCTCTTCATGCCTCAGTGCTGAAAGCAGAATATTCCGATTATTGCGTCCCATCTCCGTGCACAGGAAGGGTTTAATTGCCCGTGGTACAAATTGGAAGCAAGAAGCCAGCGTGAGCCTTCCTGGGGCTTTGCTTCTCCTTACATCTCCTCAAAGCCTCCACCCTCTGCCTTGGTGTCTCTGTGGCTCCAGCTTGGTGGGATGTGGTCCTGTGGTCAGTGGGTGGGCAGCTGGACACTGCAGCCATTTCCCACCAGCGCTGCTGACTGCCCCACCAGCTCCCAGGTCCCGGCTTCCCAAAGCCCCAGAGGGCTCCTGCTGGCTGCTTGGGGCACTGTGGGTGAGGGAATCAAGGGACATGATGGCTGGGGACCCTGGCATAAGCCTTGTGTGTCCATCTCCATGTCCAGATGTCGCTGTAACCGTAAGAAAACGTCACAGACGCCAAGGCTGGGTTTTCAGAAAATTCTGCCTTTACTACAACTTCTTCTCCTTTTATACACTGTTCCAATTCAGCTGGACCAGATTGGTCAATTAATCAGTACATTCCACCTGGTTGGCCGGCCAGCTCAACGCCCTTCTTGTAAACCATCTTAGGGAGAGCAAAAAAAACCAGCAAATAGGGGAAACAGCACCTACAGGTTGTTTGTAATAACAAATTATCATTGTTTGGGCTAGGACTGCTTAGAGTCTCTAGCCAATCCTGGGAAAACTTAGTCTTCTCACTCTCTGACCAGGCTGTGGAAACCACATCCAGAGAGCTTCATGGTGAGGATTTGTGTGTTTGTTCCCTGTCCTGCAGTTGGCCAGGAATGGCTCCAACCATCTGATCAGCTTTGTTCAGCAGGGGAATTGCAGGTGGTGCAAAGGCTCCCCCCAGGCAGATGCCCGTGGGAGGTGTGAACCAAAACTCTTGTGAGTGTGGGCGGGGGAACACCTTGTCTCCATGTGGCTGGGGAGCAGGGGAGGTCAGAGCGGGGATTCTCCAAATGTTGGAAGCTTTGTTTCTGACAGCTCCCCTCCATCAGCTTCCCTCTCCCCCCAAATGTGCCACCTGCGATGCCTGCCACAACAGACGGTGGCCTTTAGTCTGTCATTCTCCTCCACAGTCACCCAAAGCCACCTTGGTAGGGTTCTAAAGGCAAGGAGAGAGAGGAAGCAGAGCAGCAGGGTAGAGGAGTGGGAAAAACTTCAGGGAAAGCCATAGGGGTGAAGTTGAGGTGATAACTGGGTGATCTTCATTTGGTTCTTGAAAAGAAAAGCTGAAGGCAGAGGGACCTGTAACATTCAAGATAAACCATTTCCTTCCATGATCTGGCATGTCCAGGGATTGTTTCTCTCATGACTCTGTGCCTTGTGAGAAGGCACAGTGGGCCCTGGTTCCTCTCTCTGGATCAGCAAGAGGAGGGATGAAAATACCTCACTATTGCTGCTCTCACAAAAAGCCAAAGCCAAGTGCAGGTGCTGGAATTTGGTAAGGAGCAGTTAAAGATGTGCTGTCCAGCTCCTGGGAACTTTGGACTAAGCCAAAGATCCCAAATTGTTTGGTTTCTTTCTGTGTGTGATTCTGTGATATACAAGATCTGCCAGAGTATTTCTTACACTGTTGTGTAGAAAACAGAGCCTTTATCTTTTTCATCACTTCCCAGAGATGTTCTGAAGTCATTGAGGGGAAGGTCAAGTGTTTGAGTCTCAAAGGAGGCATCTACAGCAGGCAGAGACTGCACAAAACAGTTGGGAGCTGGAAAAGTAAGACTGGGAATATCAGTCCCTCGTTTCTGAGGAGAGTGGTTTGCCACCACGAGGTGCCATGGGAAGTGAGCAGCCGTCAGGAGCAGAGCTCAGCAGGTCCTGCTTGCCCAGGGGTGGTGACCTGATTGCCAAATGGCCTCCCCACTTGGCCTGAAGTGTGGATGTCTGCCTGGAGAGCAGAACCAGCTGGCCTGGTAACCCTTCTGCAACTGCACTCCAGCTGCTTTGCCCTCCCAGTACCCAACAGGGGAGGCACAGAGAAATTGTTCTTTTTTTGTAACCTGATTAGTTTCTCCCAGCTGCTTTCCACAGCCTGGTGCTCCCTTGAAATCTCATTAGGGCTGGGCTGTGATTGTGTGGTGGCTTGAAAAGAACTGCCAAAGGAAAAACAAAATGAGGCAGAGAGAAGGAATATCAAGGAACTGGCAGGGCAGGAAGAGAGAGGTGGTAAGCACAGCAAGGGGGCATGAGAGACAACTTGAAACAGATTTCCTTGAAAGAGTTGGTGAAGCAGAGTACACTGTTCCCATCTCCTTCTTCGTCTGGGGCCAGGAGAGAACAGGGTCAGGAGTGAAGATCTCTGCAGAGGGCACAAACTGCTCCCCTTTTGTGAAACCAGAACTTTCTCAGAATGTCCTTTTTTTACCTCGAGGGTGAGAATTAGACAGGGATTTATACAGGTGGTTTTCCTCCTGGCCAATGCAGGCATTTCCATAGCATGGGTGGCAATCCAGGGACTTGGATGCACTGTGTTTTCTCAGACCCAGTTCTGGGCTCTGCTGGATCCTCCACCCCTCAACGTGCTGCCGTCAGAGGTGGTTTGACAGAGCTCAGTGCTTGTTGTAGTGAGTGGTTCTCACGGAGCAGGGCTGCAGCAGCTGCTTCCCCAGTCCTGGCCAGCGTTGCACTGCCCATCCCAGTGTTTCATTTTAGTCACAGTGGGTGGCACGGGAATGGGAAATGCAATTAAAGAAATTCCAGCTTCTCATCTGAATCTTGTCAAGCTGTTCTGGGGAGCGATCCCGGGGAATTAATTGTATGCAGTGAGGTTTGTCTGCCAGCCCTTCCCAAGGAAATTTCCTTTTGTCTCCTCAAACACTCCATGAGCCAGAAGGACAGATGAACAAGAGCACCTGCCTGAAGTGCCAAATATTCTCTTCCAATTATCCTATGTGCTTCCATCATCACTTCTTCTCTTCCCCCACCTGCTTTCTTCTTCTGCACAAAGTTCCTTTAACATTGTAGGGAGCAGTTAAGCATTCAGCAGTGAGGTGTGACATGAAGACAAGACTTTAGACAAACCTGGCTCTGCTCTGCCCGGGTATTTTCCAGAGATTGTGGAAACTGGGCTGCATCTTTGTTTGCATCAGAAGGTGCTTCCACGTGACTTTGAACCCAGGGCAGGTCCTCTCCTGGGAGTGGAGGAAAAAAAATCAAGCTAAAAGGAGGTGGCTCCTTCCCTGAGGTGCTTTGCATAGTATTTCAGTGAAGTGCTCAGTGCCTTCCCCTTTAATCAATTCTGCCCCATCTGCATAGAGCATCCCGTGTCCCCATCTCTGCCTTTTCAGTAATAACCTCATCAGGGACGGTGCAGACAGACTGGTGCTTCTGCAAAGCAGAATCTGGCTGATGTCATGTCTCGCCTCAAGGACTTTCCTCAGTCCTCTGGGTAATGGCTTTTAACAGATGCTAAAACACACCCGTGTAGGTTTTGTGCCCCTCGGGCTCACAGGGAGAGGCTCCCTGTGCCAGCCCATGTTCCCATGGAAAGGAATGGACACCCTGGGGCTGCATGGGAGGAGATAACATCACTGCAGGGCAGGAAGGGATGGCACAAGAAGAAAGGATTTGGGGTGGTTGGCTGTCAGGACATAAAGCCTGCCTTTTAGATGTCCCCACCTGCACATCCGTGGCAGCAGGAAGGAGCAGAGGTGTGGGGGAGCAGGCACATGGGGATCTCAGAAGGCAGCACAGTTTTGAAAGCCCTGTCCAGTTCCCATCTGCCAGCTCCAGGGGTGAGCAAGCCGTGGCTGGGGGAGTTTGCAATGGACAGGGCAGCATTTATAGCATGACTTGTTTGACAGCTCCTGGCACGAGCACAGGACATGGGGATGGTTTTTAATAGCACGTTTGTATTATAAAAAGAACTCTGTTTCAACTGAGATTCCCTGGACAGAGGCAAAAGACATTCAGGCAAGGACAGCACTGCTGGTGTTGCTGCAGAAGTGAAACAGATGGGAAGTTCAGTGTGTCACCTTGAAAACACAGATCATCACAGCTCTGCTCCTGCTGTCCTTGAGAGCTCCCCTAGCCACTCCAGCATCATGTCCAGAAATCTCTCCGGGGTCTGATTTTGAGGGAAGAGGACCTTGGAAGTGGAATTAAACTTACATTCCCATTCTTTTGGTCGTTGTGTGGGAGAGACAGATCTCTCCCAGAGCAGGAACAAGGAGGTGGCCACAAGTGAGGTGTCCCACACCAGCAATGGGAGAAGTGGGAGAAGCCTGCCACTGCCCAGCCAGTCCCTGAAGTGGTCAGTGTCAGGCACAGCACATGCTTGGGCACCTGTCCCCTTTGCTGGCTGCATGTCCTGCTCAGGAGCACATTCCTGCCCACCAGCTGTGGGGAGAAGTGCTGCTTTCAGATGTCAAGATTCTTCTGAAATACAGTTATCTTATTTAGGTTATTTATTTAGTCTTGAGGGCATCTCCAGGCTTTTTACTATTGTTGAGTGTGTTCTCTGGGGTGTGGAGACACATGTGTGGTGCAACTCAGGATTTGTCAGAGATGTTTGCAGGCTGGGAGGGCGAGTGGGGTGTCCTGGAGAGGAAAATGCTCACCTGGGCAAGGGCTGTGGAGGTGTGGAGATGGTGAGCACAGAGTGTCCTACCAGCCCTTGAAAAAAAAACACCCCATTCCTGGGTCTCCTCCAAGAAAGAACTTCTGAGGATTTCCTGAACTGCAGCATCCCTAAGAGTTTGCCTGTGACATTTGCTTTGCTTGGCTGTGTGATTGACAGCATGGACACATCACATTCACGTCAGAGCACCTGAAATGCTGTCCCTGCTGCCCAGGAAAGCAGCCTGCTTTATTGGACTGCAGCAAGGGATCTGCTTGGAGGTGAAGAGGGAAGGGAGCTCTATGAGTAAAAACAAATATCAGAACAATGAAAGCTAGAAAGTGACTGTCTAGGATATTAATCTCCTAGCCCCGCTGTTATTTAGGATTTTTCACAGAGTATTCTGAGTTGGAAAAGACTAAACTATCTCTCCAGCAGAGGAAAATTGAGGAAGGTGTTTGCAGGTCTCTGAGCCCTCTGTTCAGAGGTTTTCTTGTTGCTCTTGAATACAAGTGAAGTTCCAAAAACCACATTTAAATACTTCATTTTATCCTAATTTAGGAGGCCATCCACAACCATCTCATGGCTTTGCTCCTCTCTTTGGCATTTGGCAGAAAGCTGAGCTCTTAGCACAGAAAAAGAAGCTCATAAATGGAACAGAGGAACCACAGGGTCCCAGCCCCTCTGATGCCACTGATTGCACTCTTGAGAGGGGTCAGCTGAACTGAACACACAGACTTGATAAAAGCCATTTGAAAAGGATGTTCTGGCAGAGCCCAGCTGTGTTTATATGGTGTGTAGGGTAACCTGAAAACACACACTGTTCACTTCAAATCTTGTCATGCAAACCCTGTGAGTTTAAGCTGTTGTTCTGAAACTCGGCAGCCCTAAATTACATTTGCTCTGAACCCAGGGTGGAATTTGGTCCAGAGAAGAGTTCCTAAAGCCAGATGTGACTGGAAGTATGGGCCGATTCTCCATCTGTGAGGGCGAGCAGCAGAGATAACCCAAGGAGCAGGCCTCAGGGCAGCACACGAGGCCAGCTCCCAGCTCTCCTGTGCTGGGGACAGGCTGACTTCTGAACAAATCTCTTTTCTTTTGGAGTGAAAATGTTTGGGGTTTTCTTAGAAATTACTTTTCACACAGGAAACTCGTAGCTTTTGAAAACTGAAAATGTTTGAGAGCGCAATAAAATCTTTTTGTTATTTTTTCTTCCAATACGAAATACCCCTATCAGCTCCCCATCCTTTTATTTCTCACAAATGTTCTTTTACCAAACACCATTATTTCCATTAAATGTTTCCAGGTTATGCCATTCTCTGGAACTGTGTTTCCACCAGCATCTGTGCTGCCCACTCGAGGAAAGCCAAGCCAGGGCTGATCAGGGACGTGCTGCAGTGGCAGGTGATGGCAGTGACCAAGGGCCAGCAGGGCCATGCTGGCTTGGACAGGAACACAGCCAGCAGAGGCAACGCTGCAGGGCATCCCTTAGCACGGGATAAACTCACGTGACAGTATTTAGGGTGGGCAGCCCCCTGGGTTTGCCTTATGGGGAGTTTGATTTATTATTTCATGACTGAAATTTGACGTAATACTGCATGTGTGCCAACATGTGTGTGCTACCCCACGTGTGATCCAAGTGGTGTGGCCAAGCTGTTAAAGCAATTCCTCCTTACTTCGTTAGCTCCTTCTGTTAACAACACTAAAAATGCCTGTGCCTTCACAGAGGAGCTAACAACCTCCATGTGCTGCACAGCAGATGGCTCAGTGATGGTGGAGGCGTATTTTACAATAACCCTTTTCCACATGGGGAAATCGAGGCAGTGAGAAGCCTCTTTCTGATGGCTGAGTGTCAGGGGCAGAGAAAACCTACAGGAGTGCAAGAGATCGAGAAACAGTGCCCTGAGTTTGAGGGGCTGAGCTCACCCTGCCAAACTCCAGCTACTCAGCTTGGATCAGTGCACTCTGCCAAGGTCAGAAGGAGTAAGAGGTATTTCCAGGAGACAACCTGGACTGCTCCATATTGAGATTTCCCTCCAGAAGTCCCTACCCCCCCTCCAAAGGCTGTAGGAAACCCATGTTTTAACAAACCTCTCCTGTTTTAATCACCTTGGCAGATGCCTACAGCTAAGTGGGATCTCAGTAATGCCCAGGAAAGGGTCTGAGCACCATCCCACAGCTGATCAGTGCAGAACCCCAGCCATGCAAGGTTCCTCAGCACCACTGGGGATTCCTGGTGGGAACAGGTGCTAGATTCTTCAGGAGCTGTTGTGGTTTAAGCCCAGTGGGCAGCTCGGCCAGCCACACAGCTGCTCACTCACCCAGCAGCATGGGGGAGGAAGTTGGAAGGGTAAAAGTCCTCCCAAAGGCCAGAGCACTTTTGTATAAATCTTGCCTCAGATAATTCTGAAAGAAAATACATTTGTAAATGCCAAAGTTTCCCAATGGGCTCCCTACAGAGAGGCAAGGGAGCCAGCTCAGCTACTAAGTTCTGCCTCGTGAGTAGCAGTGCTAATAATAGCCACTGAAATTAGATCAAACCACAGGACAGTGACAATAACAGCTCAGATTTTTTAGAAGAGCTGAATGACGTGTGCACCACACCTTTTGCAAAGGCTAGCTATGAATGGCACAAGAGGAGCTCTTTAATGCTGATCCCTCCTGAAAATCTGGGCTTGACAACAAATGCTAAGCCCCTGGGATAGCTGACCCTCCACTCTTCCAGAGTGTTAGCACCGATTATCCCAGACTTGAGTGCTGAACTTACAGGCAGGACACAACTGAGCAGCCAGCCCAGAAGTGAGATGTCACCAGTGACTCCAGTTGGGAGTTAAACACTGATAGTGACATCTAACATGAATTTATCACTGCAGCTGTGGTTGCTTTCTCCTACACCAGAGATATTACTTAGGAGGAGCTATGTAAACTCATATGAACTCAAACAGGGTGTGCAGTGATGGGGGAGAATATGTCAAATACTGTGTTGTTTTGGCCCCAACGCTGCACCAATGCTACTTTTATTTCACATTTTTACCATTATCACCACATGCCCTATATCCAAGCAGTACCCAGTGTGATCCAGCACATTCAGGTGCTGGGATGGGCTCTCCCAGCCCCCTGGGTCTGAGCAGTGGCCGTGCCTGTGCACTTGGCCGTGAGGGCTCTGCTGTCCTTACCTCTGTGTCTGCTCATGTCTGTTTTGAATGAACTGTGGAGGCAAAGTCACCCCTCTGAACGTGCTGCACCTGTCCCCATTCTCCCCACTTAGACATCCATCAGGACCCTGTCCCTGTCACATTTGCTCACCAGGGTGAAGCATCAGCCCGGAGAGTGGCTCGGCTGCCTGATGGGCAAAGCTCTTCCCTCACCACCTCATTCCTATGCAAGGGACATGGTGGGGACCCATCACTCCTCTCTGCTGGCTGCCAGGGGAGCGAGGGTGAGGAGGATGGAGCGGGCCCGTGCCCTGCCCTGCCCTGCCCTGCCCGCCCCCCGCAGGACGCGCTGTCCCGGGGAGCGCTGAGCTATCTCAGCAGCACGGCTGGAGGAGCCGGCTCCGAACCAGCAGCGAGGGCAGCGCGGGGAGGATGTGCTGCAGTCATAAAAATTCCACCGAGATAAATCAATAGAGGGAGGAGGGGAGTGAGAGGGAGGGATGGCAAAGTCAGACTTTCTTCGTCTCTGCACACAAAAGAGAGGGAAGCAGTGGGGGCCGTGCAGGTTCAACAGGAGTGAAAGGGACCGAAGGTCAGGAGCTGTCAGGAGCAGGTGACTGACTGTGGCATGCACTGGCGGAGCTGGGTCTGGGGTCTGGTTCAGACAGATGCTGAGTGCCAGACTTGTTCCTGCATGGCATTAATTAGCACCTTCTCAGGCAGGCTGAAAAAGAGTTTAAGGAGCAAATTGACTTGCAGCAGCGAGCGGCAGAGTGGTGGGCTAATGGTGTGGGCTACTGCCAGTCCAATCCAGGCAGGAGCTGCCTCTCAGAGCTGCCAGTTATCTGTGAGCTAGGACACACTCACTTACCAAAACTGAAGGTCCTTATTATGGTGGAAAATCTCTTTTCTGTCAGTGAAAGACTCAGGATTTTTAACTGGTTTCACCCAGAGCTGGGACTGTGCAGCCCCAGCTTTCTTTTCCAATCTCCAGCAAGGGGTATCTGCCCAAGGACCCAGAGTGCTCTGAGTTTTCATATGAACCCTTTGCAGTGTAAGTCCTGTAGCAAGGGCTGGATTGTCACTAGATTTATGCACAGCACTACTATTGCTCTCTGTACAAATTAGGTGTGTGGAACACGGCTGGGCCGTACCCCAATAAATAACAGAAAGAGCTGTCTGCTTGCCTTCTCAGCTAAGCTGGTGAGCAGCTGTCCCTGCCTGTGACTGAAAGGTGGAGCTGAACTTAAGGCTGGATTCAGCCAGCGTCCATACTGCCCCTTCATGCCTGTGCTTGAAAAGAATATTGAGTTGTCTGCCAAGAGGAAGCCCAAGGTCTTGTTGGTGTGGTCCTGGTTTTCCAAGCAAGGATCAGACTCAGCCCACCAGTAAACACAGAATCTTTGGCTCTTCCTAAGTGTGCCATGGATGTTCTGGCCGTGAGCTAATGGTGAGCCTGGAAAGGTCTCAGAGGCCACCGACACCTGCTCCCAGACTGAGAAAAGACATGCTCTGGTTATGCCTGCTTGCAGACCAGAGGAGCAGGCTCTGCTTGGCCTGAACCTCTCTCAGAACACCCTTTTCTTCCTCATCCTCCCCAGGAATACACCATTGACATCTTCTTTGCTCAGACGTGGTACGACCGGCGCCTGCGCTTCAACAGCACCTTGAAGGCGCTGACGCTGAACACCAACATGGTGAGCCGCATCTGGATCCCAGACACCTTCTTCAGGAACTCCAAACGGGCTGATTCCCACTGGATAACCACTCCCAATCAGCTCCTCCGCATCTGGAATGACGGAAAAGTGCTCTACACTCTCAGGTACATCACACAGGCTCTGCTGAGGGGAGGCAACAAAGAGATGGTCAAGTGGTTCCCTAAACTAAAATCCTTTAAAATGTTGTCTTGGTCAGTCCAGCTGTTTCATTCTGTTAATAAACATTTCACTCTTTGTTCTCGTAACTTCTCAGTTTCCTAAATGAATCTGAAAAGTTGACTAAACAGAAGGGCTTTTTGAAGGTGAAACTTACATGTTTTTCCTCACCTTGAAAATATCCAAACATGTATTTTTGGTTTGGAATGTTCCTGCAAACAGACTGATCCTCAGCAAATTAGTTCTCAGGGAAGTGAGAATGCCTCTGTCACATTTAGGTGTTGGAATCAAACCATCTTCACCAGCTCAAAATCTCTTTTTCTCTCTCCCCCTGTCTCAGGCTGACAATCGAGGCTGAATGTCTGCTCCAGCTGCAGAATTTCCCCATGGACACTCACTCCTGCCCTTTGGTTTTTTCCAGTTGTGAGTATACGTATTTCAAAGATAGCTTTAGAAGGCGAGCAGAGAAACCTCACTGGAGCAATACTTTTCTGGGGAAACCATCCTCCCTTTTTTCACATTTTTTCACCTTATTTCTATGGCACCCTTCCTGACCCATTACCCTTCATGGCCTGAAGCATCCTCCCACTCTTGGGCTAGCAGAGGTCATCAGGGACAGATTCATGACATCTCTGAGTTTCTCCTTATTTTGGGTGGATGGTTGGTGGAGATTATTTCACTGACTTTCTGGTCACTCCAGACAGAACACGGATATATTCTGGTGGACAAATGGCACCTGTCCTGCCCTGCATCTTTCCCCTTCTCCCACTCTCTGAGTGAGGTCTGGAAATGTTCTGCTCCAAAGGAGGGTTACTCAGACCTGCCCTCTCAGTCACTACTCATCCAGACTCTTCAGCAGAGAGGGCTTCTGATGTTATCACACCTCCTCTGGTAATTTTGCAGGGAGCCTTTCTGCACCAAGAGATCCCTGTCCTCGTGCGTGGGTGGGAAATCTGATTTAATCATCTGAGCTCAGGTTCTCCTGCTTCCCCTGCCACTGAAGAGATGCTTCAGAAGGAGGCAGCATGCTGAGGAGATCTCATCCCTTCATCTCCCACCACCCTTCATTCTTTGCTAATTAATGGTGCATGCCGAACACGCTTGATAATTAGAAACACGCTGTTAGTGAGCTGCCAAGCTCTTACTCCATCCTCCTCCGAGGGACTTTCTCCCAGGTCCCTGCTTCACTGCAGGCTTGTTTCTTTATCAAGAAAGCCAGAGGCAGGAGAAGCTGTGCTGCAGCCTGCAGGGCCAGGTTTTCTTCTCCTTGGAGAATGTACCCCTTCTTTTCCACAGATGAGGTCCCAGGACAAGAGGTACAGGGAGCACACAGAGCAGCCAGAGCCATGCTGGCAGCTTTGTTCCTGGTGTACTCATGGCTGGGATGGCACTCATGAGGTGCCAGCTGCCCCAGGGAGCTAAGATCCTTAAAGATTTCATGCTGGTGGAGTCACAGAGTTGCAGAAGAGTCGAGGCTGGAAGGGCCCTTTGGAGATCATCTGGAACAGTCCCACTGGCAGGCAGCCTCACCTAGAGCAGGTCACACAGGAGTGCAGCCAGGTGGGGTTTTGAATCCAGAGTTTTGGCTCCAGAATCATGGGAGGGGGACTCCACAACCTCTCTGAGCACACTGTTCCATTGCTCTGCCACCCTCAAACAAGTTCTTCCTCAAACCAGAAGAGTCCTCTTGGACCAACCCACGTCTCATTCCCAGCAGTGCAGTCCTTAGAAGGCTCTGTTTCTGGCAGTGCTTTGTTTCTGGCAGTGCCTTCCCCATCCCCAGGATCTGAAGCAGCCCACGAGGGGAGTCCCTAGTCCCATTCCGTGTGGGAATGCCTCAGAGGACCTAAACAAAAGGCAGAAACACCTGCTGAAGGGCTCGTGTTTGCAGAACAGCTCTGGCGAGGTGCCTCAGGGTGGTGCCCGAGGTGGGGTACGTGGCATTCTGATGCGTGTGGATGGATTTCCCAGATGGATACCCTCGGGAGGAGATCGTCTATCGCTGGAGACGCTACTCCATCGAGGTCTCCGACCAGCGCACCTGGAGGCTCTACCAGTTCGACTTCACGGGGCTCAGGAACACCTCGGAGGTGCTCAGGACCGGGGCAGGTGAGCAAGGGCAGGCAGCCCACAGCAGCACCGCTGTGCTGGGGACCTGGTGGGAGGCAAAGCAGTGGGGAAGGAAGGGTACAACAGCATGGTCAGAGAAAAAAGCTAAAAATGAAGGGATGGACCTTGGCTAGAGGGAGCAGAAGTGATAGGGATGAAGGAGGAGGGGAAGATGGAGCAAGGAGAGGCCAGAACCACTGATATGTGTGAACTGTGGGGTAACAATGGTGATGTGAATGAAGCTATCTCTAATTGAAGGGTCAGGAGGGAGAGGAGAGGGAACTTAAATCCCCTCTTGTTGCAATGTGTGCACACTGTGCAATCTCTGGGTGATGGTTATGATTGGAAAGGGGGTGGAGAGATCAGAACTTGCAGGTCTCGATCTTTCCTTCTGTAAACTCGTGTCAGGCTGATGAATGCCTGAACTGTGCTTTAAGAGACAGGGACAAGGTTGCATGCGTGAAGAAACTAAATAATGGAAGCCCTTCAGCTCCTCCTCCTCTTCCTCATAATAGCTCACATCCCCTTTCCTTCCCACAGACAACTGAGGAAAGCCTCTGAACTCTTGAGGGTGGGGTGAGCTCATACTTTTAAGCCCTCTGAAAGGGCAAGGAGCAGTGCTTCTCCCACTCTGCAGGAAGCTGCTGCTCTCAACAGTGGCAGCCAGGGTAGAAAGGCAGCACAAACTGGGACAAGAAGTGAAAGTGTCTTGAATGCACCGGTGGCCCTCTGATGTTTGTAATTCTCTTTTTTTGGTAATTGCTTGCAAGCTCCATCTTAACCCCAGAGCTGTCAGGTGGCTTTCTTCCAATACTCACTGCGAGCCTCTGAAAAAAGGAAGAAGCACCACTGTAAGTTGCCAAATGAGCAATTAGGATGTACAGCACCACATGCCTTTTCCAGAGGCAGAACCAGACTCTCAGTGGAAGTGATTGAAGGACACCTCCTTTGTCACAGCTCAGGTAGTTCGTTAGCAAGCCAGGCCATGCAGCCTGTTACAGCCAAAGAGCTCCTATAGAAAAGAAACCCTTGCAGCAATCAGCTGAAGATAAATGCTGTCTGCAGGTCCTTCCCTGAAACCTTTCCAAACTGTGTGCTTTTCTGTGTCCTTAGCCAGGCCAGTATGAATGCAGCCTGGTGGCCATATGGACAGCCAGGCAAACAGCCAGTTGGGCAACCACAAAGTCAGCTCTTCAATTAGTCACAAAGACATCAAGCAGGACAGCTACAGAGCCAGCCAGGTAGCCACAGAATCCACTAGCAACAAAACCAGAGAGTCACCAAACCTACTCAGCCAGCCATGTGAAGTTAACAGTCTGGGCAGCTACAAAACCATATGGACAGGCACTTAAAGCAACAAGAAAGCCTCATCAGAAATTCCAAATTCTGAAACTTTGCTGATTTTTCTGCTTTAGGAAGCCTCATGTTATGGTTCCAATGTCTGTTGTTTTTTCCTAGGGGAGTACATGGTGATGACAGTTTCTTTTGACCTAAGCAGACGTATGGGTTACTTTGCCATTCAGACCTACATTCCCTGCATCCTGACTGTTGTTCTTTCCTGGGTTTCCTTCTGGATCAAGAGAGACTCTACACCAGCCAGGACATCTCTGGGTAAGAGACAGGATGATGCATGTCTGATGCTTGTCAAACTCTGCCAGGCAAGCAGACTGGCAGTGTTGGACTACAAAATCTCTTGAAGCACTTTGCCATTTTCTGTCATTTTTGAGCTTACCAGAGAATATTCCACTCCTTCAGCTTTCTGTGTGTAACATTCCACAGCTCAACCAAATCTCTAGCTGCTGGATTACCTCAGGAAAGCACCTCACTCTCATGGCTTCACCTGAAACCCAAGCACAGCCTTTTCCAAGCTGACAATGGCACATTCTCATGCACCAAAAGGGAGAGGGAGGGACTGAGCTGTGGCATTGCAGTGCTGCCCAAAGGGCTCCTGTCACATGCACATTTTCCACGTTTCCTCACAACTTTTCAAGGCTTCTGTATAGGGCTGCTGACAGGAAGGTTGTAGGGTTAATGGGCAAAGTTGCTTGGCTGCATCCACAGAGCCCCAGGCTCTGGCAGGAGCTGGAAGCCCTGTAGGCACAACCTTTTTCTGTCAGTCACCCCACAGGACCCAGAGAGTGACAACAGCTCTGCCTATTGTTTAGATTTTCTCAGCAAACTGCAGTGGCTCCTTGAGGCAGGAGAAACGCTTCTGTTGATTGAATGTTGCTCTGATAGGTGCTGGGGACATCTGTGCAGCCTTTAGTACTTTCTGGCTGTATCTGCATTTTGCAGCAAGCTCTGATTCCCAGCGCTGTCCTTCCTATCAGCCCTGCTGACTTTGCCTTTAATTGGAGGTAGCATTCCCAGCCCTGCCTGCAGGTCTCTGTGGGGATGGAGAGGAGAGGAGGGGCCATCAGCTATTCAGAGCCCATCCATGATGGCCATGTCTCCCCACCTCCCTCTCAAAAGTAATTAGTTTGGTGCTCATGGAGGGAGGAGGAGGAGGAGGTTGTCATTTCCAACGAAGGCGAGGGTGTGCCGTAGTCTGTGGCTGGTAAAGGAATGAACAGCAAGAGGAAAATGTGCACAGCTATAGTGACTGTCTCAAAAACAAAGGCAGGTTCCCCAGGAGAGGGGCCCCTCTCTATGGGAAGGGACTACAGCCCAGGAAGAATAATGTATTCTCTCCACAGCCCCTGTTGTACTTAACACAAATGATCCCCAGCACATTTCGAGCCTGCCAGCCCACATTAGGGAGACGTAAACTGGACCAGTTCCACTGGCACTTCACAAACATGGGAAGTCACATCACATCTGCTAATGCAAGTACAGCAGGAAAACATTAAAATCTTTTGCCATGCTCACCCCCAGAGCCACTGAGGTGACCTCAGGAGAGGGTGGCAGGTGGATTTAGGTGGATGCTAGAGAGGGAGAAACAGGTGGACGTCCTGCTTTTTCCCCACATCCTGAAAATCAGGGGATGAGATCACAGCACCAACTCCTGTAGGTGATCCTTTGTTGGCTCCTGATAGTTCATCTCTGGAAGCTGAAACGTGAGCATTTCTGTTTCTGCAAAAACAATTCCAAGCCCCGCTCATGTCAAAAGAAATTCCTTATCACCTCCTACACACTTGCCCTCTGTACCATGGAATGGATAGATTGTGAAGAGTTGTCTCTGAAGAATAGCCAGGAGCAGATTGAAAATTTATGGAATCGGACCAAGGAAATAAAGGGAACCTTGTGATTGGTACCTACTACAGGGCAGCTGATGACCAGGGAGCAGAACAGCACTGGCACATTTTTCAGGACATTTTCCAAAGAGCACAAGGGCTCTCAATTGCCAAGTGTAAGAATCAGGAAAGGAAGGCAAGAGACCAGCATGGATGTGTCAAGAGCTTCTGGTCAGACTAAAGGGTGAGAAGGGAATGCACAGGCAGTGGAAGCAGGGCCAGATATCCTGGAAGGAGCACAGGGACACTGCCCAGTTGTGTAGGGATGGGGTTAGGGATGCAGAGGATACTAACAAGGGCTTCTCTAGGTTTGTCAGCCAGAAAGGAAGGTCAGAGCAAGTTGAATACAACTGGCAAACTGGTTAAAATGGATGAGAAGGAGGCTGAGGTACTTTTTTGCCTCAGTCTCCACTGGCAGCCTCTCTCCCCACATTCCACAGTGGATGGACTGCAAGACAGGGACTGCAGCAGCCAAGTCCTTCTCACTGCAAGAGAAGATCAGCTTTGAGACCACCTGAAGAACCTGAGCAACCATAAGTCTATGGGACCTGACAAGATACATCCTAGAGCATGGCTGATGTGGCTTCCAAGCCACTCTCCATGATACTTGAAAAGTCATGGTGGTAACCAGAAAAGGGGAAATATTGCACCCATTTTTTCAAAGAGTAGAAAGGAGGACCCCAGGAATTACAGAGCTGTCAGCCTCCCCTGTGTGCCTGGGAAGATCGTGGAACAGATCCTTCTAGAAGCTGTGCTGAGGCACATGGAGGACAGGAGGTGAGGGCAAGCCCTGCCTGACCAGCCCAGCCTCGTGTAGAGTCTGAGTTTCCCACTCATTTACCAGTGCACATTGATGGTCTGTGTGATACCTGAGTTTTGAACATCATTCTTTTTCATAGAGCATTGTCAGAGAGTTCTCAAGACCAGAGCCAAAATGGGACCAGACAAGCAGAGCAGAGAGAAAATGGGGGTGTTTTGAGGGGTGGATGTGTGTAGAAGACAGATGCACTCCTTGTCAGTACTGGAGCCAGCTGTTTTCTCTCTTAGGTATCACGACTGTGCTCACCATGACCACCCTGAGCACCATCTCCCGCAAGCACCTGCCCCGTGTTTCCTACATCACAGCCATGGACCTCTTTGTCTCTGTGTGCTTCATCTTCGTCTTCGCTGCTCTCATGGAGTACGCCACGCTCAACTACCTGGTGGGAAACAAGAAACCACTGGAGCACAGCCACAGGAAAGCCAGGCTGGTAGGTCAGAGGGGCCAGCAGAGGTGGATGCTGTTATAACCCCAAACTATTTAAAAATATCCTTCCTGAGCCTGCATTGGAAAGTGCTAATGTGGTTTAATGCCTGACCCTGAGCTCACCCAGTCTTCAGACCATTCTGTGTGCTGGGTCTGAGGGTGAGACACAACCAGAAAAAGCAGCTGAGGCTCCCTTAAAACAAAGAAGTCTCTGTCAGGGCCAGGCACCCTGTGCTCTCTTCAGAATTGCTGGAGAGCTCATCAGAACAGTTTAGAATGACTCACATGACTGAATGTAAATGCCACTTTAAGACACCTGTATCAGTTTGATTTCTGGATTACAGAGATCACAGAGATGCAGAAACTGACTTTTTTTTTGTGGTCTTCCATCAGAAGACCTCCTGAGTGTGGGGATAGTGTACCCACGGTGGTCATCATTCTCTTCATCCTCATCCTCTATCATGAGATCTGCCCAGGCTCATGGCAGGTGCTTCTGACACATGGACTGAAAGAGGCCTCTGACATGGGGCAGAACTGAAACAGAAAAAGACATATCTCTTCTGGGCCAGGCTCATTTCCCAGCACATCCCCCATATCCCTCACATCCCAGGGTGGACAGAGCTCTTCCATGAGGCTCATGACAGGCCAAGAAGAGCCACACACAGCCTTTGCCCAGCTTTCCTCCAGTAACTGGCAGCCACCAGCAGACACGTCTGCTGTGTGCTGTGTCTTCAGAGACAGCTGAGCTCAGGGAAATGAGAGGAGAAGCCAGAACAGATCAAACAGGTCGTGTTTCTGCACTGTTATTGGCACAGATGGGGAATCAGTGCAATCAGACCTTTGCTGAGTAGGGCTGTGCCCTGGGGTGCCAGGGAGAACACTCACAGTCATGCAGGGAGCTGCCAGTTCCCCAAACATGGTGATTCACAACCAGGTGCAGAGACTGGGGATGATCAGTCATCCCCTCCATTGAACTGCACCCATGATGATCTGATCTGTTGCCAGCTGGGTGGGGGTTGGTGTCCAGACCATGTTTTGTTGCCTTTTCCTCCCCTTTAACCTGCCTGCCTCTCCCCGTCACAGCCACCTGCCGGTGCACAGGTGATGCCAACCTTCACCGCCATCAACATCAACCACATCATGCACTGGCCCCCGGAGATAGAGGAGGATGAGGATGACGACCCCGGCTCGCCGTGCCTGGAGGGAAAGGAGTGTGAGAGGTTCTTTTGCTGCATCGAGGACTGTCAGACGGGAATGTGGCGGGAGGGGAGGGTCCGCATCCACATATCCCGCCTGGACTCCTACTCGCGCGTCTTCTTCCCCACCGCCTTCCTGCTCTTCAACATCGTCTACTGGATTGCCTATCTCTATCTCTAGCCCTTCTTTGTCCTCAGCTGGAATGGACAGGGCACCAGCAAGAGGAGCTTCTCGAGGGGCATAGAGAACAGCATCTCTCCTGTTGTAGTCAGCTGTCAGCCTGAACAACCCGACCTGCTGATTCCCTCTTCCTGCTCTCTCATCTCTTCTGAGAAGAACCAAACAGCTTTTTTTTTAGCCTTCTAACATATCTTTTTAGAGAATCTACCCTTCCCCAGACAACCTTCTCTCCAACACCACCAGCATTGTACTCCTTGTAAGATTACCCAAAAACATCCTATTCCCATCTCAAGCATTATGGATTTTGTCAAAAGAAAAAAAACCGTAATGCATTTCATTTTTCCATCCAATCCTACTCCAAAATTTCAAGACAAGTGATGGCAAATGGAGTTTCCTGCATAGTTATTAAGACTGCAAAGGAAATAAAATACATCTTACGACTTCTGCATCACTTCCACCAGAACAGACTTCATGGTCTGCTAGAAGCTTGGAAAGGTCAGAAGGAAATAGTGTGGAAAAGGACAGCAGTGCAGCTTTCCCACAGCAGCTGGGCTTGGCTGAAACCTTTTGGGTCTGCCCAGACATCTGATGGTGGCACTGACGAGGATGGAGTTGCTGCAAGCCTCCCCCAGCTCCCCGCAGAGTATCTATGAAGCATTCCTCACGGATCACTCCAGGACACCCACCCACTGAGGCACTGCTGATTCCCACCAGACGGTGATGAAAAGCACTTCACAAGCTGGAAGGGCCCACCTGCCTTACTGGAGCAGACTCCTCAGGGCCCACGGTGACATTTCTGCTGTGTGACCAGGACTTGGAGCAGGCTTTGCAGTTGGGCATAGGCAAAAGAGGAACAGGAGAGAGTCCTTGTGAGAAGGGCCAGAAGAAGGCTCCTGAGCCTGTTGTGAGGTAGTTTTCTTTGGCCTGTCTCACGTGGGCTGTGAATCACAGCGGGGCAGTGCTGTCCCATGCAGTGACACTCGCTGATGCCATCAGATCCGTGCTGGGTTGTCGGTTCCAACATGAGGAAGGGGTATAGGAAAGGGAACACACAGCTCCCAGTGCATTCCTGCAGCTCAGATGTGTTCCCTCCTTTAGTTTGTTCATAATTGCATAAAACAAGAGTTTTCACTCCAACTGGATGATCCCTCCCAGTTGCCATCATCACTTGGCCTGTTTCCTCATAAAATCAGGAAATGGAGTGAGTTGTCCTTGATGGATTTTAAGAAGGACAAAGGTAGTGAGATGGTCCAGTCTTAAAGAAGTGGAGAAATGCATAACACTGTTTCAGCTGGGGAGAAACTACATAATAAAGAAGGGGAAACTCAGGCCCAAGGTCCATAATGTGTCAACTGGCTGCCTCCCCATTTACACCAGCTGCTGATGTGGCCCACAGCATGATTCTGAAAAGCAGTGGGCTGTTAATAGTTACTTACTGTGTAAATTAGAAACAAAAAGATCTTTTTTAAAAAACAGCATGTTTTAGAAAAAAATTAGAACTTAAAAGGCTTGTCAGGAGAAGAAAGCTGGCATGGCTGCAGAGGAAAAGTTAGGAAAGGCTGGCTCACAGGATAGCTGAAAGGGGCAGGAGGTTTTACATATTCTTGGATAGCAATTTGGTCTGGTTTAAAGATGGATTTTGACACTGTTAAATCTGATCTGAATAATGAAGTGTCATGTTTAATTCATTCACAAATGCAGCCTTACCTGGGTTCCAGATGAACAGCTAGAGCATCTTATTAAGTATACAATAGTACAACACTCAGCTAAGTATAACCTAATGGGGTCAGACCAGCAGAGTTCTGAAAGGGGAAATTGTGCCTGTCTAACCTGTTACAGTTCTTTTAAAATACCAAGTAAGAGATAAAGGTTACTCAGAAGCATAATTTGCTTAGCTACTCCGACAGCTTTTGAAAGGGAGGAAAGAAATTGTGGCGGGCGGTTCTAACTGAGGAAATTGATTTAGCAAAAGAATTATTAAGGAGGTTCTAATTAGAGGAAATTAACTGAGGAGAGGGGGGGAAAAAGAATTGTTAAGGAGGCTCTAATTAGAGGAAATTAATGTTTTAGAGAGAAAGACACAGAGAGGGAGAAGTCTAAGAAAAGAATCAAAACAACTTGCAGACAAGGGAAGCTGCTGGGTGACAGTGCCGACTCCCAGCCAAGCTGGCTGATGTTCTGCTCCCAGTAGCAAAGCGGTATTAGATGTAGCAACAGAAAAACCTCCTATGACTCAGCCCTACACCGACAGGGAGCTGGATTAAACAGGGTCCTGTGATCTCTTCGGGGAGCCAAAAGGAAAGAGCATCCTAGATGAAAACTGGCTCACACGGCAGACTGTGAGCGAAGCACGTCCTCACATTTGGGAAGGCAGCTGTCGGGGCTGTGTGGGAGGGGACGCCCCGGTGGCAAACCAGGGTCTGTGCCAGGTACCTCCCCGACAGGATGGTGGCTTGAAAGGTATGCGGGCAGTGGAGGCTGCACTGAACGCAAGGAGCAAAATGTGGCAGGGGGGCAGCTGAGAAAGGGAAAAATTAACAGCCCCGTGCAATGGAGCCCGAACAGCTGCAATTTGCTGTAGCTCCGAAGCTCTTGGTGAACACAAATGATTATCATGGAGAACAGACTTCAGCCCTGAGAGCAGCAACTTGTTGAAATTAGACCTCTTGCAAAATCAGCCAGGAGAGAAACAGGGTGTACAAAAACCTAAGAGGACAAAGTAGATTTGAAAGATTGTAAGATTTCGCCAAAAAAAAGATAAAGCCAACACACACCTAGGTAATTTAACCAATGATGGAGGATTTGACAGAGGAAAATAGTCTAGCGTGGGCTGGAGCACAAGGAAGCTGATTACTAAGGCTGGGGAAGGAGGAGGGAGGGGGCTTTTTGGCTTAGGGAAATCTGTGCCCATCATCCACAGCACAATAAATAAAGGCATGTACAAATTCAATCATGTTTTTAATTTTCTATAGTATCAAAAAAGAAGAAAAAAAAAAAAGCTAAGAAAAGCCAGAAAGAAAAACCTGCCATTCTTTTGGAATTGCTTTGTAAGGCTCCACTTTCCTTATAAAATGGTTTATCTGGCCCTCAGGAGGGAACCCAGGGCACAGAGACATCCAGTAGCCCTGAGTTGCCCTGCTCAGCATGGCCCTGGGAGCTGAGCCCCTCTGTGCCCTCCTAGGCTGGCATTAGATGCAGACCAAAACCATGGGGCTGAGCTGTGCTGCTCTGGGCAGGGAGGACAGGGGCACCAGGGCTGCTGCAAACACCTGAGTGGCTGTGCTGCCTCCTCCCCTCATGGAGGTTTCAAAATTCTCCCCTTCCCAGGAATTTGGTGGAGGAGCTTCATGCTGTCAGCCTCACAGCCAAGTGGGCACTGGGCTTCCCTCACCTCCTGCCTCCCCTTCCCAGGGGCCAGCGAGTCACACTGCCACCCCTGCACATCCCCCTGCCATGGGGAAGTCAAACACCTGCCAGGGCAGCAGGAGCAGGGCAGTGACCTGTCCCTCTGTGCTGGGCACTGGTGAGGCCACTCCTCAGCTCCTGGGGTCAGCTTTGGAACAGAGCTGGGGAAGGTCTGGAGCTCAAGCCTGGTGAGGGGCAGCTGAGGGAGCTGGGGGGCTCAGCCTGGAGAAAAGGAGGCTCAAGGGGCATGTTATCACTCCCTACAACTCCTTGACAGGAGGGTGTGATGAGGGGTGGGTTGGTCTCTTCTCCCAGATAACAAGAAACAGGATAACAAAGAACATGCTCTAGTTGTGCCAGGGCAGGTTTAGGTTGGATGTTGGGGAAAATGTCTTCATTGGAAGGGTGGTCGGGCTGTGGAACAGGCTGCCCAGGGAAGTGGTGGAGTCACCATCCCTGGAAGTGTTTAAAAGATGTGGAGATGTGGCACTTGGGGAGATGGTTTAATGGAGATCTTGGCAGTGTTAGATTTACATTTGGACACAATGATCATAAAAGGTCTTTCCCAACCTAAATGATTCTATGATTCTATCACTCTACTATCCTCATATCTAATGACAGGGGACTGGAAATTATGATCTCAGCATTCATGTCTTGTGCCCTTCATTTGGAATGTAAAAGGAAATCAGGAAAAAGGTTGATTTTTCATTTCTCTGCCTCCAATTCCTATTCTTCCCCTCCAAATTATGCCGCATAAGGAACTGTTTTTAGCCTGTGTGCTCTTCAGGACAGGGATTCTGTTACTGTGTGTTTGTACAGGGGCTGGCACTCTGGGGCTTGGTCCTTAACTGAGACTTCTGGATGCTTCTTATTATACATAATAAATAACATTATACACTGCCCATCCTTACCACTGTCTATCTTCACCTTGTAAGAAGGGTAAAAATTGTCCCCTGTCCCCCTCCCCATGGGGTTACTGGAGCTGGTTAATTTATTTATTTCCAGAGAAAACTATCTTGTTGGAAAGTAGGGGAAAATGTCACTGATATTTTTGATGGGTGGTGGGTGGTTTTGGGTTTGTTGTTTTTCTTTTAGAAAGGCAGAATTTGCTTCAAGTCAGCACTGCTCGGGAGCAGTCTCAGCCATTTGAAGTCATGATTTGTAAAGCAGGACAAGGCCTTGCTTGTTCCCCTTAGTCTGTTGCCATTGTAAATAAAATAACGGACGTTTCCCCAAGTGTCTTGGGGTGGAGGAGGTTTGGCAGTAATATTTGGTGGACTTTCTTTCAGCCTTTCTGTGTTTCCATTCATGCTGGTGACTTTTGGAGCGATCATAAGCCAAAGGACAACCCCAGCTCTGGGCCTTTCTCGAGAGCCACCCTCTTGTCCCTGGGCCCACACTGCCACATCCGTGGCACTTTAACCTTTTAATCATTTTATCCCCCTTGCTTCCCCACTTTTGAGTGCCAGTGGAGGTGTTGTTATTCGTCACTGAGGCACAGGGAGGGAAGGTGCTGCTTGCTGAGTGCCCTGGGGCAGAGGCCCCTGGCTTGGCACCAGCCCACAAATGGAGCACCTCCACCTCTCCCTGGCACACTGTGTATCCCTCCAAGATTTAGCAGTTCCCAAAATGTTAAAAACATGAGGTCATGAAGGGGGAGGGAAGGGGAGAAGAGAAAGTTATATTAAGTCGTTACTTTTTATATTCCTAATATACATTCATTATAATTTGTCTTCCTCTTAATGCCTCAGATTTGTAGGCCTAGGGAAGATGGAATTTAAGGAGAATGAGAGTGGCCAAAACTGTTCCAAGCTGTGTGCCTCAGGGTAAGGGGGGAGACACAAACACTCCTGCCTGCATGGGATGGGAGCTGCCTCCCCTCATGGAGAAGTGGCCCTGTCACCCAACAGCCCCACAGAACCTCTGGCAGCCCACAAAGGGCAGGAGGCTCCTGCTGTGAAGAGCTGGGGTAGAACACGCCTTGCCTCCCAGTGTTGGCTGAGGAAACCCAGGCACCCAGGGGAAATGCACTATTGCCTGCAGACTGCCAATAAAATAAAATCTAAAAAAAAAAAGAAAAAATAGATTTTTTTTTAAAGGATTGTGCATGAGAAAATTGATTCAATTTTCTGTCAGAAGGACTCTCAGGTCCTTCATGTTGGTTTTTTGTTGTTGTTGATGCTTGACATGATTTTACTCCTCTCTACTTGTTTTTTCCCCTTCTACCCACATCTTCCAGAAAACGTAAATAATGGAGTCTGGGCCCTCTCTGTCCCAGCCACACTTCTGGCACCACCTGAGCCTCTATGACAGGAAGAACAATGCAGCATGGAGGAGAGCTGGGAAGCCTCAATAGCTGCTCGGAGCAGGTCGGCATAGCAACATCTCCAGGGAGAGCGCTCCATGGGGTAATTCCCATTCGCTTTAAAGCCCACTTGGGCTGCTGGAGTGGTATAAAAGGGACTCAGAAAAAGCCTGTTAATTAGGATTAGCAGCTTCAGGAACAGCAAGCCACAGTGCTCTGAGCTGAGCCATTATCTGAGAGACCTCAAAGCTCTTGACTACCTCCTCCACAAGGCACAGCATACCACGTGTGAGGCAGACAAATCTGAGATCAGATGGCAGAGCCATCTCTGAGGGAAGGGCCCCACCCTGGCTGCTGAATGGCTCTGCAGCCCCTCTCCTGTGTTCACAGCACCCTTTGCTGGGCTCCAGAGGCACGGACCCACCTCAACACGTGGTGTGAAACCCACAGGGCGTGTGCTGGGTGCCCCTGGGGGAGGTTTTGGGATGGTGCACATGCCATGGGTGTCTGAAGAGCCCCAGGAGAAAGCAGCCACTGTGGACAGGAGGTGGCAGCCATGGGTGCCACCATGCTCTTTCATGGACTCCTTGGAAAAGCAAGGCAGGGACATTTTCACAGCTGCTGGGATATGACTTTTATTCAGCTGCCATAAGGTTCCTGCCTTTCATCATTCTGCTCCATGAAAGGCCCAGGGAAGGTGATAAGTCTGTAAAAATGAAACCCATCTTTGCAGCAGCCTGTATCACACACATGGGCAGAAACAGGCTGCAGGGAAAGGTTGAGTCATTGCCAGGCTGCCATTGGGCTGATTTGCATCTCTGGAGTGTTACTGACCCTGACAAACCTCCTCGGGAACTTTTGCTGCCACCTCCCCTTGCCAAATGTGTGGTGAAACACAGATGTCTCCCTCACATTATTCTGCTTCTCGGGTGTTTGCATCTCCTCGGGGTAAAACACTACCTGAATCAGAGATGAGCTGAAGGCAGAGCTGCCCATCTGGGACTGGAGTACCAGTTTCCTGCTATACATCCCTCTTCCTGGAGAAATAACTTTAGATCTGGTCAAAAAATACTCATGGCAGCAATGCAGTCCTTTACACTGCAATCTGTTTCTCAAGATCATGCAGTCCAGGCCTGCTGGCAGCCACACTCTCAGCTGTGCCCATCACAAAGGAAAATGTCCTTTGCCATATTGACTGCTGGACCAGGTTCAGGCAGCTCTTAAATACATTTTAGGGCAGAAAGGGCCTCTAGTCTTCCTCCCATTCTAGCCACAGGAACTCCCAGTAACCTCAAAGAATATATACAGCAGCAGAAACTCACCAGGCCAGAAAGACAGGGAATCCCTGCATCTTGCAAATGCTCAGTATCTGCTGTGGTCCTTGCCATGAGGAGATTCCATGAGGAACATCCTTCACCAACCAGCCCTTCTGCCACAGCCAGGCCCCCCCAGCATCCAAGAGAGATCTGGAGCTCAGGGAAGGAAGTCAAGACAATGTGTGAGAAGGAAAAGCTGTAGTAAGGACTTTTAGTCAGCCAGAACTGTCACACCTCAAAATAACAGGTACAATAACAGTTCTGGGTGACTGAATTTCTGGGTAAGACCACACGTTGGCCAAACGGGCAGAAACACAGAATTGAAGAATAGTTTGGGTTAGAAGGAATCTTTCAATTCAGTCTAGTCCAACCTCCCTGCAAAGAGCAGGGAAATGTTCATCTAGATCAGGCTGCTCAGAGCCTCAGAACCTGATCCTGGATGTTCTCAGAGATGGGGCTTCTACTTGAGCAACCTATGCCAGGTTTTCACCACTCTCATTATAAAAAAAAATTGTCCTTGTGTCTAGTCTGAACTCACCATCTTTGAGTTTAAAACCATTCCTCCTTGTTCCATTTTGGCACTAAACCAAGGAGCAAAAGGAGCTGCACAGCCCCTGCACCCCCTCTGCCCAGCACCACTGGGATATTAAAGCCTAACAGCCGAGTGGAGGAACATGCTGAGTTCATTCAGGCATTTCTCATTAGTTTCCCATGACTTCTCAATATCCTGCTACTCAATATATTCATCTGGCAGCAAATTAGAGATGAGGGAAAAGCATCTCTCCCTAAGTCATCCAGAGAACACAAAACGACAAAGCAAAATCATAACAGGGAAACTTCTTGTGAGTCATCATCTTCCCTCCTTCCCCTCTGCCTTTGCAGCATTGCTGATAGCCCCAGGATTGCTCCATGAAGCCTGGGACCAGAAGGTACCATTCCTGCTTTTTTTGCTTTCATTTCACATAAGAGAAGGAAGAAAGCAGCAATTGGATCTTTGTGTCTCTGCTTCAGACACCTTGTACATGCTCTGCTGAGATTGATGGCCCAGTTATGCCAAATCCATGACATAAATTAACTGTCCCTTTCCCATGGTGCCCAATAAGATCTTACCCACCCACCATCCCCAAAAAAGGAACTCCAAACCAAAAAAAAAAAAAAAAAAAAAGAATCCATAAAAAAAAAAACAAANTTCATCAAAGAGAACACCAGAGCAGTTGTGATCAGTGCAGAACAATCCAGGGGTGCCCCACATAAAAGGAAGGAAAATGGTCTCATGCCTGTAGAACAAAGAAAATGTTTTTGTCAAATCTTCAGATCCGTGTGTTCAAACTGCAAGGCAATTTCAGTGGCATTGGTTTTGCTGTATCCTGCCACATATTTCAAATTATAGCTTGATCATCAACTTTCACTGCTCAAAAAGGAAGATAAAAACTTGCTCTAGGCTGCTGTATTTTAAAGAACCATTTTGGATTTCTTTGGCCAAATTTTCAGAACAAATACATTTGTCCTTGAGATACTTTTTATTTGATCTGCATTGATATTCACAAAGTAACCCACTTCTCCCTGGCTGAAGGGACTGAAATGTTTGCTACAGAGACTTCAGATAAGCCATTAATAAATGTTGCTGGGTTTAGGGTTATAGGGTCACCATTCCTTGTGGATCTATATAGGTGGCCAACATTCCTACAGGGTTTAGGACCTGAATTCAAATTGACTACCAGTGTGTATGTATATATTAGGGGAAAACTTGGCAGGTTGAAACCATCCCCATCTCTCATTAGCTAAAGCAATAGAAAAATCTAGTTTGGAACTCTTGGAATCCCAAAGTGCAGAAAACTGAGTCCACATACACCATCCCACCTGTGAACAGAGGGATGGGGAAAAGTGAGGTGTTGGCATGGCACTCTAGGAAGGGAACGCCATGAACTCAGCTCATCCCTGGTGTCTGCCACCTCCTTTCTGCCCTGTGACTCTTACACTGAGGCTGCTGCCCTTGCAAACTGGAAAATCTATATTAAGTGATGTGCAAAAACCATCCAAACACACAGGAGGTTGCTCACCCTGTTTGCTCCCTAAGCCACATGCACACACAAAAACCCTTTTTGACACCACATGCCTCTGGCAGTGACAGCTTTCACCTGCTGATTGTCCCAGCTCCTCTCCAGGGGGGTTGGGTTTTCTGCTGGCTCTTCAAAATACCAAGCCAGGAGGAGAGACCCGGAGTGCTGGAGCTCTGGACTATGTGGACCATGCTGGCTTGGGCCAGCATGGGCCAGCCAGAGGTCCAGGCTGATACATGAGTTTGCAGGAAGAAGGAAGAAAAGCAGGATGTGACTTTAGAAGAGGTTTTACTCCAAAAGGCAGCTGATGCATGCAGGTAAGTCATCTGACCTCACATGTAGTTCATGACTTTGGATGGAATGAGCACAGAGGGGAAAATAAAAAAAAAATTAAAGAAAGAAAAAGAATTCCAAAAATAATATAGATGTTCAGCCACCTCAAAATGTATCAGAAACAACTTCTCACTGTGATCAGATTCTAGAGCAAAGCCAGAGCTCTCCTCAGAAGACCAGATTCTTTGTTGGTGGCCTAAAACAGCCTCTGTGAGGACAAAGCACAAGGACCTCACTTTCGAGCAATTAAAAAGCCTCCTGACCCTGAGCCACCCACAGCAGCTTGCTGTAACATTTCCCAGACCCTGGCCTGGCCCTACACAGTCCCAGACAGTTGAAAATTGCTCCAGAAACCTCCAGTTTCTGGAGCAGGTCTCCTTCCCCAGCAGTCTGACTGTTCTCCCTCACTGAGCCCCAGAAAATGACATTATTACCCAAGCTGCATTCAGACATCCTGCTGCAGATGACCCCTAAGGGGGCTCAGGGGAAGAGGAAATAAATAGACTGAGGCACTTTGCTTTTCCTCCATACAATCCAGGGCAGCCAGGACACAGCCAAGCCTTTCCTGCACCCTGAAATGGGAGAGGGTCCCTGGCAGGACCCTCATCTCCTCATCTCAGGGATGGCTTATTGTATGGCAGATTGTTATACTGCAAATTTTATTTTAGCTATAACTGGAAAAAGTAATCAAGGCAACTGCAACAGCTCAGAAGGAATCAGAGTAGGATTAGACATTTATATGAATAAGAATAGCTCCTGCACTTTGACTTGCTGTGATAAAAATAATAAGAACCTCAGTTTTCACGCTCCAGGGCAGAAAAATGATCTCTGAACAAGGTGTTAGAAATAAATTTCCTCTCACAACAGTGGTTCTCAACTGCCCAGGCCACAGCACAGGGTCTAGGGATGTGTAGTAGCCACTGCTAGAGACACAGCTGGCTGGAAGCCCCTGGGCTTGCTCAGGAGCTGCTGCAGCCACCAGAGCATGAGATGGGTTGCAGTGTACAGAAGTAAATGAAGCAAGGCCATCACTCCCTTTTCTCTTTGCATTTCCTTGCTAAATCCTAGCCCACACCAAATGAAGACCAGTGAGTTTGTGCACTGGATCCAGGGATCTCCTCACTTACTCTGGCTTGTTTCCCTACAGAGATGGATCACTGCCACCCCTCATCTCCTCCCCCCCTCCAAGCTGAGCCCTTAAGTGGTAATGGCCTTAGCTGATTAATAAACTGGCTTGAGACTGCTGATCTCTTTGGACCATTAAACCTTTCCCCAGCGACTCGTCATTAATCCCTCCAAAAGTCCGCCTAGATGAGGTTGTTGTTAGCACCATCAATCCTTTTTAAGGCCTCCATTTGCAGCGGGAAGGAGCAGGGAAGTGCAGGAAGGGGTGCATTTGTCAGGGGAGCCATCTGTTCCCCGGGTTACAGACAGCTAAGGCAGAGCCCAGCGCCTGCAGCCAGGTGAGGCTGTCCCTGTGCAGCACCCACCACCCACCACGGGGCAGGACAGCACTGCTCCAGGCATCTGGGGGATTGAGGAAGCCCAGGAGAAAAAGCTGGCTTTTTTTTTTTCCTTAATTGCAGTGCCTTTGGCTGGGCAGCACACGTGGTTACCGATGAGTTCCTGCTGGCACCTGCAGAGATGCTTTCAAATAAACAGGTCTGGGACAGCAAGCACCCACAGCACTGCCAGCTACAGACCCCAGCAAGGCCCCTTGTCTCAGCTCCCCTTCCTAATTCCCGTGTCTGCAGTATCACAACAGCCACATCTTCAGCCAGAAGACTTGATCTGCCTTAATGTTGACTCTGGAAAGCGGAATTTCAACCACCCAGTCCATAGCCCCCTGCCACTTTCAGCCTCTTCCCTCACTGTCAGCACACTAGCCCTGATTATGTTTCCCTAGCTCTTCCAGGACCTTTTCACATCCCTAAATCTCATTACTCTGAGCCATGCTTAGGGGCTTGGAAGGAGGATGGTGGCAGTAGAGGTGCAGAACTGTCCCCACCACTGATGGTGGCAGCATGGAACTCACATCTGCAAAACCACAGCCCAGTGTTTCTGCATTTTAACCTAAAACCTCACAGCTATTTTTTTTTCCCTCCCCCGTGTCTGAAAAGCTGCAACTTTTGAGCTCTGGGTTTTATGTCCATGCAAGCTTTTCAAATGAATGTTTAAGATCAGGTTTTATAGGTATGAGGTCACATAAGCCTGTCAGCTGGAACCAAGCTACAGTTGTGGCTGCACACAGAGCAAACTGTGCCCCAGTCTGGTCTGTGCTCCTGCATGTTGGGGTGCTGTCAGTGATCCACTGGANTGTTGGTACAATAACTGTGCCCAGCAGTTTCCTTCTGGAGTCAGCTGTGTGAGGGATGGCTGCCCAGCGTTGAGGCAACATCAGAGCCAACAGCTTCAAAGCTTACATTGGTGGCTTGGTGTGACCACAATGCCATTGCTCCCAAAGCGTGTCCAAGAGGGGCAGTTAGAGGGAAAACCCCTGGCACTGGCACAGCTTGGAAAAGGATTTCTCCATGCTTGGCCAAAGGGCTGATCAGTGCTGTGCTCCTGCTTAGACTTCCCATGTCTCTGTGCTTCACTGGCCAGCTATAATTTGGAAATGACCATGTCAGTTCTGTGATGTTGGAGTTCTGGGTGTTGAGAATTTTAGACTTTCTGTCCTAACAAACTCTAACTCCCTAGAAAACACTGCATTTTATCTAAAACCATAGAAAAAACTTCCAAAATTAATTAATAACACTAAGATTACAAGCATGTCGTTAATTAAAAGTGTGTGATATCACAAAGTAGAAAGTTTAAAGTTTTAGAATATAATAATATATATAAAACTAAAATAAAAGTTTTAAAGCAGTAACTAATCCTTCTTCTTCACCTTTCTCTTCATACATTTAAGTAATTTTTTGTAATTAAACAAAAAAGTCCACATTACAGACTTTGGGTAATTAATTATTAAATTAAAAATAAAAATAATTTAAGTATCATTTCTTAATTAAATAATTTAACCTTAAAAACCTTATAAAATTGTAAACCATTTTATAACTTATTAGTAAAATACTATAAATAAAAAATAATAAGCGCCTAAATCTAAACACAAACTATCATCTCAAATAGCTTCAGTCCCAAATTTCAACAACAACAAGAACAAAAAAAATTAAATTAAATTTAAAAACAAAAACAAAAAAAAACCATTGTCTTTTCAGTGTGAGCCTTCTAGCACAGACCATGTCTTACCATTAACAAGCAAAACCTCTCCACATCCTCATCAGAGGGCTGGATCTGTTTCTTCACTACCAGGACAGCCCATGTCCTGCAGGAATGAATCACCAGACGAATGTGAACAGGAGTTTTAGAAGCCAAGGTGGCTTTGGCAATGGTTTGGTTGGTGCTGAGCACACCACACACAGCCAGCAACAGCTGGACTCCGCAGGGGAAGAAAGGAAACAACCACACACACATGCAAAAATCATCAGCCAGGCTCCTTTTAAATGATTAATGCAGTGCACTGAGAAAGGCTTTTCAGCTCTCAAATCTTCACACATTATATAAACCTTAACTCATTGCAGCTTCTGAGGACCCGTGTTTGTTTGTGGGCATTAACAGCTGCTCTGGTGTTATAAATAGAGCAGAGAGTGAGGAGTCCCACGGGGAAACAGAGGAAACCCCAAATTGCTCAAGCCATTTAAACATTCAGGGAGATAAAACACTGCAGAGAGGTTCTGGAGTGAGCAGTGCTCCAGGGAGGGAGGGGTTACAGCCACCACAAAGGTAGTTTCTGCTCTCTTGGGTCCAGACAATTAATTATGGTTATTAATTATTTATGATGTTACATAAATAAGTAATAATTAGTGCAATAATCACATCAGTCACTGAAATCATAGAATCACAGAATTATTTGGGGTGGGAGGAACCTTAAAGATGATCTAGTCCAACTCCTAAGGACAGGTTGCTCCAAGCCCCATCCAACTTTGCCTTGAACACTTCCAGGGATGAGGCAGCCACAGCTTCTCTGGGCACCCTGTGCCAGGGCCTCCCCACCCTCACAGGGGAGAATTTCTTCCTAAAATCTAATCCAAACTTGCCTTCTGTCAGTTTAAAGCCATTACCCTTTGTCTCATGACTAAAAATCCTTGTCCAAATTCCCTCTCAAGCTCCTTTAGTCTCCCTTGAGCCTTCCCTTCTCCAGGCTGACCAGCATGGTCCTACTGCCCTGTTCCCCAGCCCTCTCTGGGGCATCTGTCCGGGGAGAACTTCATGTGAACCCAAATTCATCCCTAGAGGATGGCTTCCCCCAGATCCACTGCCCATTCCTGTGCTGGTGACTCCCATGGGCTGTCCCAGGAGTGCTCACATTTGCAGCAGGATGCTGTCATTTCTCCCTGGCTATGGGCATCACAGCCCAAGAGACATCTGAGAATGGAGGATGTTGCACTGATCTGAGAGGTTTTGCTTTGTCTTAGGGCTTCACAAGCAATTACCTCCCTCAGTGAGGAGTGACCACACTGAGGTCACCTCCCATCCCACAGCCCCCCACCTCCATCCACCCAGCAGGTAAATCAGGAGGATGGGAATGCCCCAATCCCTCTCCAGCTCCTCTCCTATCCGTCTCATCAACTGGCACCTCATGCACGAGGATTCAACTCCACCAAAAATTAACATATTTTGCAATGCCCACACCCTGAAGAAACACCAGCCAGCTCACACCATCAAAGAAACAACACTGAAACCCAAGAGTCAGCTCTTCTTCTCCACGTGCAGCCCCTCTCCCCCCACCAGGCAGATCCCAGCTGCTGCTCACAGCATCCAGGCCCTGGTGGTGACCCAGCAGGTGACACGGCCCAGCCTCACGGGGACTTGCGTAATGGGGAAGTGTCACAGATTAGAGACAAGAGAGCAGCGCCTGCAATATAAAAGCAAACTGAATAATTAAAGAGAGGAGCTGTTCCTTGCAGAGAACAAAATGAAAGAGTTGTGTGATTTGAGCAGAAGTGACCTTTACACTTCATTACAAGGAGGTGGCATCCTTATAGGGTTATTAATATTTCCAGCTGAATTAGCTTGGGTTAAAAATGGCTCAAAGGAATGAATAAGGAGAGGGAGAGTGAACAAAAATATATCATTCTGTCTTTTTCTCCTCCTCTTTGCTTTTTACTTTTTTCTTTTTTTTTTCTTTTAATTTGTTGACTTGAAAGGGGCTGAGTGGCCATCAGGAAGGAGGCTTCATTAAAAACAGGGAGAGCTGCAGGGTGAGCTGGCTGAGGGATCTTCCCTCCACCCTGGCTGTGCTTCAGAAGAAGCCCGTGGTGCCTCTGTGGCTGATTCCACACTCACACCCAGGGCACAGAGGGGGCTGTCACTCGCAGAGCTGCAGAGACATCACAGAACTGACGTTCAGGTGGCTTTGGGCCAGCAGTGGAGCTCAGTCCACATGGAGTCCGTAGGATCTCCTAGGGCAGACGTGCTCCTGTGGTTCCTGTTCACCACCCTGTGGCCCAGCTGATTCCCCTTCCCACAAAACCTCAGTGTGGAAATGGACAACCCTGCTCAGCACATTTTAACCCACCCTGACACAGGGGACAGACAAACACCTTCCCTCCCAAACAGACAGAGCCAAGGCCTCCATTAAGGCTGTTTTAGCAGAGGGCAGACCACAGAAATCCTGCAGAAAATAGAGCTGCTCCAGTTCTGTAGTTCCATCCAGAAGTTCATACATACACAGAGGAAAGGACCTTCACCTCAGCACGTCCCAGCACGTGCAGCCCCTCACAGCCCCCCAAAACCATGACTGCCAATAAAGCCCCAAAGCACCGGGTGAATTCAATGAGTAAAGCTCAGCAACCTGAACCTAAATCCAAGCTGCAATTTTGCTGCTCAGAGCCTCGAGGTGAACATGGTTGTGCTTTTTGTTCTGATCACTCAGTCTCATATTAATCCCATCACTGGGATGCAAAAGTGTTGTTACCTTGATAACACAGCCAGACATATGCAGTTTCTCCACAAACCTGGCCTGAACAATTTCTTTCACTGCCTCTCTCTACCCAGCAATAACAGGCATCAGGAAAACCCACCAGAGCAAACAGAAAGGGAGAGAAATATGAGAGCAGGTGCACGTCAATGAGGATGGAGGGTGCTGTGGTGGAGCCTGCAATCACTCCCAGGGGCTGCATTGTTTCCACAGGGCTCCCTCCACACCATCCTTCCCACTCTCCAGCAGGTTGCCTTCCCCTGCTCCACTTGTGGAGGGGAGTCTTGCAAATTTAATGCAAAAACACAAATCAGATGAAGACTTGAGGCTTTTGAGGTGATCCTGAAATGGACACGGTGGCAGCTGCTTCTCCTCCAGTGGCTGCTGAATCACAGCCCCTGGCTTATTTATAGGCCTCCCCAGGGTGCTTGCAGGCGAGGGGATGACAAACGCCAGAGAACATCCACCCTCACCCCCACGAGGTGTTGTTATCCTGGCTGCAAAGGAGATGCAGAGCGAGGAAACAACACCCAGTCAGCTGTGCCAGACGGGTGGAGTGGAGGCAGGCAGAGCACCCCAGACACTTCACCCACCTGCCAGTGCCTCCTGCAGCATCACCTGAGTGCTGCTCCCAGCAAAGCTCTCACCCTCCAGGGCGCAGCTCCTGTCCATCACCAATCCCCACGGGTTTGGATGCCATCTTCACTTTGACAAAGGGCAGCACTCCTGTGACCACAGGAAAGAGGACAGTGGTGCACAGAGCAGATTTGTCTGGGTTCTGAACTGATTCCAGGGATGAAGGCCAAGATGCTGATGCTCCAGAGGGAGAAGCAGTAGATGCTGAGAGCCAAAGTTTTCCCCTTATTGCTGGAGGCTATTGCACATGGGCCAGGCAATGAACAGTTCCAAGGGCAAGAGAGGGGAAAATTCAGACTTAATATGGCCTTGGTGCTAGGAAAAGGCATGAATGTGAGGTGAGAGGAAGGAAAAGGCTGAATCTTCCCCAGGCTGGGTCAGGGAGGTAGGAATACCTCTCAGGGAAAGCAAAGGTGAACAGTACCACCTTTTTCTGTCCTTAGGAGCACCCCTCCCAGGAGATCTCCACCAGGGCTCTGCTCCAGAGGGAAGAAATCATTTCCTTGGCCATAGTGCCAGGGAGCTCTCTCTGGGTGCATCCACAAACTCTGTACAGCTGACAAAAGGGGGAGTCAGGCAGCAGGATCTCCATTATCAGAGATGATTCACAGGCCACAGAGATCACAGCTTGCCTTGTAGATGTCACTGGGACCTGGCAGTCCAGGAAAAGCATCTTATTTATAAACTGGGATTAATTACGACTGCTGAGGTAGAGCACACACGGGAGCTGCTGCCTGCTTTCTGCAATAGAATGGCTCTTTAAATGATCCACGAGGCTGCAGGACCCCTCCCCAGGGCTCTCTGAAGCTGGGAAAGGGCCCCTGGGCAGGTGTGCAGAGCCCTGTCTCTCACAGCCAGAGCAGGGCTTTCATAGGCTTCCTGCTGTCAGTTGCACTGGGCTGCTGTAGCTGGTTTTTAATTCAAGTCATCACTCGTAGATTAAATCTGAAGTGGCTCTTTGGAGAGACTTGTTTTCTGTGAAAACTGTCACAGAGGCCAAAAAAGCAATGGGATTTACAGGGAACGGCCAGAGACTTGCTCTGGTGCAATTCCAGGTGGTCAGGAAAGCCAGTGAGCTGCTCTGCGAGGGAAGCTGGGATTGCTGTGGATTTTCTGGGAAGAAAATCTCTGAGGTCTGATTTAGGGCTGAGCTCACAGTGAGGCCAACAGGACCACTGATAAAGTCTCTGCCTCGATTCTCCAGTTTCATAATGTTTTTAAGTACACAGTTCCAGGTCTAGGTGGAATTAGCTGATGGCATAAAATGTTTTTGAAGCATGAGCTGGAGTCAGACAGACATAAAGGTCATCTAGGTTTTGTTTTCTTTGCTTCAACTTTCTTTAGCCAAAGCCATGACTGATCTGAAAGAACTAGAGGCAGCAGCAGTCCCACACAGCTGGCTGAGATCCACTGGGAAAGGCAACTGTGGGGCAGTGGGGAGAGAAAGAGGAAAGAGTTAGGAAGAGGAGAGGTGCAGAAGACTCCGACAAGCAAGTCCCATTTAAACTCCACTAACACAGAAAGCAGTAACAGCAGTAGCTCACCATCTGAATACTGTGACACGAAATTTATCTTTTTTCATTGCTTTCACAGCAATTTTGCACTGTGTTTGATAGCTGATGTGCATATCCAAATTCATGCAGCCCCACCACCCCTCTCCCTCTGCCTACTCACACTCACCCACGCTCTTCTGCGTGTGACTCAGGATGAAAAGGGATTCAGAAAGAAGCAGGGAACGTTTACAAGCCACCCACCGTTTCACCCCCAGCCTGGATGGCCACATTAGCACATCCAGGCTGCATTTTGAGGCAAATCCCTGGGACAGGCTTTTCTTCTGTCCCCTGCACAGTCAGGCACAGAGCAAAGCTGCACCAGCTCTGCCTCAGTGTTCACTGCTGGCTGGGCATTGCAAAGCTGGGCTTGCTTTAAGACATGGCAAATTTCCCAACTTCTTGCTCAATGCCTTGTCTGTGTGTGGGTCCGAGTGGTCACTGCAGCAGACCCCAGAGACCTCCTGCATCTAGTGTCTCCATAAGGAGGTCACTCGGTCACCCTGCAGTGTGGGAGGGTGGGAGGCATTTGCAAAACAGCCACAGCCTGCCCCGTTCAGGAGCACCAGCACAAACGGGATTGTGGGAAAGTCTGTGGCTTTTTCTGGGCTGGTTGGGCTCGGTGTGGAGGCTTGAGCCTGTGAATTCTCCAGTAAAATCTCTGCAGCGTGGGGGCACTGGGGCAGGTCCCACCAGCACTAAACCAGCAGCAAAAAAATCCCCCAGCAGCAGCTGTCAGGGACTGACAGGGGACAAACTCGCCAGATTAGGGTGACAACCAAAGCCAGTCTCCCCGCTTAGCACTGGTGCTGAGAAGCCATTTAGGGGAGTGTGTCACCACTAACATCATCCTGTTTCCATGGAGACCAGATTAACAGAACTGTCGAGAGAAGCTGCACTCCTAATCTCTCCCGGAGAAAAGAGCTTGCTGATACAAGAGACTTTTAAACATCTTTAATCCAAATTCAGGGTTTTCCTTTCTATGTTCCCTCTAATCCTTCTAGAGGCTACCAGCCCCTTTCAGCCCTGAGCCCAGCACAAAAGCATCAAACAGTGCAGGCACCCACAGCCTCTGCAGCCCCTTGCTAATATAAAATCTTCTATCTCTCTCTCCAAAATTTGGCTGTCTTAAAAATAGCAATTTTACCAGGCCATCATGTGCAAGGGTCCTGAAAAATGATGTCTTTATTGGTGCACTCAGCCTATTTTGGAATTAGACCCTGAGGACAGAGATGGAGGCACCTTCTTCCATCAACAAAAAGATGCAGGTCCTGCTTTCTGCATTGCATGAGACACTTTCCATTGGCTTTTTTCTCCTCAGCTTTTGTCTCTCCTGTGTAGCATTCCAGATAAGATCAGGTCCCACAAGAACACTGGATAATTTGCCCACTGGAATCACACAGCCTAACCTAAGGATTTAGAGAATCACAGAATGGTTTTGGCTAGAAGGAACCTTAAAGACCATTCAGTCCAACTTCCCTGCCATGGGCAGGGACACTTTCCACTGTCCCAGGGTGCTCCAAGCCCCATCCAACCTGGCCTTGGACACTCCCAGGGATCCAGGGGCAGCCACAGCTTTTTTGGGTACCTGTGCCAGGGCCTCCCCACCCTCACAGAGAAATTCTTCCCAATAGCTGATCTAAATCTACCCTCCTTCAGCTTAAGGTTATTCCTTGTCAAAATCCCTCTCCAGCTCTCTTTCTCTCTCCCTCCAGACCCCAAATTTACTTCTGTTTTGGGAGGTAGGAGCACAGTTACCCTGTCCTCTACTTCTACCAGCCCAGCAGATTTAAGCACAGCAGAACGAGGTTGGCTTCCCCTCCAGATCTTTTTGGCTTGGACTCCTTTTCCTCTAGACAATTCACATCTTCAAATGCTTTAGGAGTCCCCATGCCCTCCCTGCCCATCCAAGGCATCCACATTTTCAAACCACCAGGCAGGGCCTTTGCCAAGCAGCTTTTGTTGATTTTTTTTCCCAGTGGCATTCACACTGATTAAGCCTCCTGTACCTCTCTAAGTCTCCAGGCGGGTGGGACACTGCCTCCAGCTCTTTGTGCTCTCCATTGAGGCCTCAGTGAACCCTCCACATGTGGCTCATAAAGCTCTCCAGCTGTGCTGAGTCACAGCCACTTGGAACATCTCTGCCTGCTAAGCTGAACAAGGCATCAAAGGCTCTGCAACCTTCCTGTTGCTTCTAGAAGTTAAAAGAAGCTTCACTACTTGCTTTTCCTTGCCTGTACCCCAAAAGCTTGTCAGGAGGATCGGGACACGGTTGGACAGTGCCAGAATGATGGAGAAGGAGTCAGTGTGACTGGGAAAGCACAGCTCAATCTCCATTTCCTTCATGGAGAAGGGGGGTGATGTTCTGCACATCTGGAGGCAGAGCTGTGGCTTTGCACAGCCCTGCCCCGGGGGCCTGGAGCTTGCAGCTCAGCTGTAGTACAACATCTCACCCAGAGCAGCCCTCTGGCAGCCCGGGCACCTGTGTGTGCTGCTCCCTTGGCACACAGTACACATGCAAGCCTGCAGCTCCCCAGAAGCTCTGAAGCAGGCACAACATGGAGCTGGAGAAGGCCAGGCTGAGGCACATCTGTGTCTGCAGCTGTGGGCAATGAAGGGTTAGCTTCTCTCCGGGCTCTGAAGGCACATCTCTGCAGCATCAGGCTATTTCTGCTCAGCGTGCCTGATTTCAGAGGAGAGCTCTGCTGTGGGGTAGAGCTGGCATGTGGGATAAGAAGGAATAAAATTATCCACAGGCTATTTTGGTGCAGGGTTTCCTACACCTACTCCCATTGTCCTCCTCTGACTGAAGGCTCCATCTGGTTTGTTCATGGCTGGGCACAGAGGCAGGAGGGCAGCAAAGGGGAAGCAAGGGCTAAGTTAAAGCAGGGGGCTGCAAAGGCTGTGTTTATAATACCTGCAGCTACAAGAGACTGACTTTTTGGTGGTTTGGGGTGGGGGTTTTTTGGGTTTTTTAAAATTATTATTATTATTTTTGGCTGGGGTTTTTTTTGTTGGTTTGGCTTTTTGGAGGGTTTTTTGTTTGATTGATTTGTTTTTGGGTGGTTTTTTTTTGTTTGGTTTTGGTTTTTTTGGGGGGAGGTTATTTATTTATATATAGTTTTTTTTATATAGTTTTTGGCTGGGTTTGGGTTTTTTGGGNGTTTTTTGGGTGGGTTTTTTTGGGTTGGTTTGGCTTTTTGGAGGTGTTGTTTGTTTTTTTTTTTTTTTTTGTTTGGTTTGTTTTTGGTGCTTTTTTGTTGTTTTCGGGGTTTTTTGTGGTTGCTGTTGGTTGGCCATATATCAGCCCCTGGGCTCTGCCTTGTATCCACAGCCACTCTTGGCCAGGACCTTCATCTCCTCCATCCCACCCATCCCTCTGAACATACAATGCCCAGAACGGAAGACAAAACTGCAGAATGTTATTACTGCTGGCTTTATTATTATTATTAACATTTGGAGCAAACAGGCGGCTCTGTCCCCACCACGGCCACAGGTAGAGGCGCAGTGACCAAAGCAGGGATGTCCAAGGAGGATGCTCTGCAGTGCCTGTGGTGCCAGCACTGCCCTGGCTCTGCCCGGGGCTGTCAGAGGAGGGCGGGGGGCAGCAGGGGGTGGGGACAGAGCTGTCCCCAGCCCAGCACACCGGTGGCGGGGGTGTCACCGCCTTCCTCCCCGCACAGCCAGCGCTGTCCCAGGCTCCGGGGCACCTCTGTGGCGCAGCGGGCTGGCTGCGGGGACAGCGGAGGGGACTCTGCTGAGTCGGCCCCGGCTGTCGGGATGATGTGGCTCCAGCGGGAGCTGTCACGCTCCGCCACCAAGGCTTGTTTTTGCTGGCGGGCAGGAGCCGAGCCACGGCCAGGCAAAGCAAGGGGAGGGAAGCGGGGAGGAGAGGGGACAGGCGAGATAAATAGGTAGTGTGAGGATAATAAAGGAGGACAGCTGGCCTAGAAAACTCGAGAGATAAATCGGCAAGGGAAAAAAAAAATAAAATCCTGAAATTAATTGCAAAGCATGAGGTGCCTGCTGAGCCCACAGGACAGAAGCACCTGGTGGCACTCACTTCATCTGTGCCCCCGTGGTGCCAAGCATTCCTGTGGCCAGCATAGCCACGGTGGGCAGCTGCCACAGCCTGTGAGAAATGGATTTGTAAGGGATTTTTAAAATCTGATGGAAAGCTTACGTAGTTTTGTACATATATATGCAAACTCTGAGATAAGGTGTGCTGACTTAGGAAGGCCATGGAATAGAGATGATGTTGAGAGACAGATTGAATTACAAACAAGTTTCAACAAGTTTCAAAATACAGCCTTGCAAAAAGACCAGACATTTTAGAGAATTAGAACTGTGAAAGATGCATTGTAGCAGGACCACGTGGGGTAAAAATGTAGGTGATTGGTGTTAGAAGGGTTAGCAGCATTGTGTAGCAAAAGCTCATAAGCTGAAAAGCATAAGGTATTGTAATTAGGAAATAGGTTAGTTTCTGATAGAATGGCCTTAAGTTTTACATCCCTTATGTCTTACCCTTCATCGAGACTGGCAATGGAATAAATTCTTTTAAAATGCCTCTCAGTTGCCCCATCTCTAAAGAGCTGGGAAAATCACAACAGCCCTTCACAGCAGCAGGGTTAAAGCCATGCAAAAGCAGGTGGCTGTCCCCAGGAGCAGGGCACCTGCTCAGCAGGACAGGGGTGGCTGCTCGACTCGCAGCACACAGTCACCAACTTGGCCATGCCAAGTCCCTGGGGGATGCAAACAGGGCTGAGGGGACCAGCAGGGACCTGCCGGTGCCTCCCTGTTCGGTGCTGTCCTTACCTTGTCATTATGTGAGACTCCAAGCCCCAACAGAGGAGCTGGGCAAGCGTCCCTGTACTGCCCTGGTGCAGCATTAAACCCACAGAGCTCTGTGGAGGCCAGGGATGAGGGCTTGCTCCCCTCCCAGTTGGGCCAGCGTGTCTGCACAAAGCACCAGCAGTCACAAAGCAGCTGAGGATAAAAGATATTTTATCATTCAAGTGCTGGGATGCACCACAGCACGAGATGTAGGGAGGCTCGTTAACCTCTGCAGTAGCAAAGACACCCAAAAATGCACCTTGCTGACCTGAGCAGGATCTCACAGGAGGCCCAGGCAGAGACAAATCTCCCCCTCAGCTCAGCATTCTTCCCGTGCAAATGAAGCTGGCGCATGAAGACACAGCACTGCATCAACGAGCAAAGCTTCCCAAAGTCACAGACAAAGTTAGAACAGGATGGAACACGGGACCAGGGAGCAGCTTATGCTTTCCAGTTCGACAAGAAAACAGAGCAGAGCCTTTACTCCCTCCCAGGCACCCTGTCCACAAGCCTCTCCCCCAGCTCGGGAAAGGCAGCTCACGCTTAATCCTCCCTGCAGAGCCTGGGGCCTGGCTCGGAGAAGTGCAAACAGCCGCTACAAAGTCAGAGCTAAGTGGCAGCTTCCCATTTCCCAGCTCTAATTGCCAGCTGAGCAGCCGGTTAATCTCCCAGAACGTGCTGCGATAAGGGTGCTGCTGAGTCCCCGTAATTGCTTAAGAGCTGCCATCGAGGATGCTGGGAATTGCCCAATTATTCTCCCCGGTTCCTCCACACCCCACGTTTCCTTCCTCCCCTTCTCTAAGTTTTGTAAATCAGAAAAGAGCTGGGTTGTTTGGTTTTTTGGGTTTTTTTTTTCCCTCTCCGAAACAGCTGGCACAGGATTTCTCAGCGGTTCCGTAGGGATGAAGAGATTATATCTGGGCTGGCTAATCCTGTGTGGGCAGGGAGAAGAAAATGGGGAGAGCAGCAGTGGGATCCCAGTGGATGCAGAGGGGAGGGAAGGCTGCACTCGCAGGTGATGGTTTGAACAGAATTCATCCCAGCAAGCCAGCACTGGCCCTGAGTACAAATCACTTTCCATTTCCAGCTCCTCAATGGCTCCATTGAGTAATGAATCAGCTCCGTCCGAGCTGGCTGAAGCATTCACACTCCCACGGTTACCTTATTCAGTGCTGAGAAGTTAAAACCTTCCAGCCAAGGCCAGCAGGCTGGGGAGAGTCAAATACCCAAATCCCCTCAGAGCCCAGCAGGGAAAAACAAAACAAAACAGCCGAAGCCCACAAGACAGAAAACAAGTCCCTGAACTGCAGATCACCTGCACGTCTCCATTTGGTCAGCTGTTTTTCTCCAGGCAATGCAGTGGGCCAAGAAGTCACCCGGTATCATCAGAGAGACAAACAAGCCAGGCCACTGTCTAACCCAGCGCTGATCTGCACACACAGGCAGCAGACTCAGCTCCCAGCCCTCGGCTAGCTTTGCAGCTGTTTAAAGCTTGGCTTTGGCCATAAATGCTTCATGACTGTCCCTTAGATGCCACTTCTAAGCCCCAGAATAGCAGGTCTTCTTTAAATGGACGACACAGGCAGAAGTCTTCAATGCCACCAGGAGGACTGAAGTACTTAAAGTCCATTCATTTTTATGGGATCAGGGTTGTTCTTTTCTAAAGAGTTCACAGAAATTCAGATACAAACACAGTAAGCACACCCAGGTGGGTCTGGGCTCTCTTTTGTGCTCTGCACTGCCAGCTCATGCCCTAACCCACCTACAAACAACAATAACCACAGCCTCTCTACCTCCAGCACATCTGCAAGTGCCTCACAGCCCATTCCTCACCTAGAAGGCACCAGGTAGAACGAGTGCAATGCCAATTCCTGCACTGGTTTGGTGCTGGGGATGTCTCAGTGTCCCCTCTCAGCTCGATGGGAGCTAGCACTGACCCCAAAGCCACTGAACACAAATCCACCCCACCCCACTCAAGGCAAGCTGGAAAGTGAGATGAACCAACAGAGGATGGAGATTCTCAGCAAGGGGGGGGGAAATGGAGCAGAACAGGAGAAAAGATGACTTAAAATCCCACAGTGCACCATCAACTCAATGAATGTCACCCCCCATGCTGCAGGAGAAGAGTCAGGGATCACTGAGGCAAATCTGAGCTGAAAGTTAATTTACTGAGTGGGTAATAGGCTGGTAAATAAGATAATATATCAGATTTGCTGATCCCTTAATACCCACACATCCACTCATAGCTATTACACTGTGATAAAAGCTGTAATTTGACATATAAACAAAAGTATAACAATGAACACCAAACTACAATGATTAACAAGGCTACAATTAGGTGGAACATCTAATTCATAGCTCTGGTGGCTGTGGGTGACCACCTGAGCAGATTTTCTTACCAGTGATGTTTTCCATCTTTCTTCACTCTTGCTGTGGCATGGTGGGCTGTGGCTGCATAATTAAAATTGCATCCTATAACTTTAATAAAATTACAGATATCTGAGAGACTGTGCATATTCTCTACAAACAGAGAATCACAAAGGGCTCTCATGCAAACACATCCATTCCCAACACATCCAAGCACAGTCTCAGAGGTCTCTCTAGGATGTATTTCAAAATGACAAACATTTTGTTCAGTGTCAAGACAAATATCTTGGGTCTCAACACCACTACATTCACAAATAAATCCTTGTTGTTTCTGCACAACACATGTGACAGCAGTGACAGTTTGCCATTTGTTCCCATTTCACTGGGCCCATAGTCCAGGTTCTAACAGTACAGTTCCATGCTGATCCAATCCCAATGCAATGATTGGGTTTGTAGAATCATTTAGGCTGGAAAACACCTCTAAAATCATCAAGTCCAACCATTGAACGCTGCATAAAGTTAAGATAAAAGCTATAGCCCTACTTCTGGTTTGGCCATAAGTGAAGTTCAGTACATACCACCACGAAAGGAAATACTTTTTGAATTAAAATGAATATTTTTAAAATACTTTTTAAGTTGAAATTATTTACCCAAATTACCTTTTGAAAGTCAGTGGGCAAGGTGCCCTCATCACCTTCCCTTATTGCTGTAGTGGACTGCACCTGCAACTGAGCTTAGATACAGCTGAGAGCTATGGAAACATTATCCTGGGTGATGCTAAGTGCATTTACAGTTGGGGGAGGGTCCTTTTCATTAATTCTTTGCTATTTAGACAACACACCAGCCAGGAGGCATTGACTAATACCAGTAAAGAAGATTTTAACAGGTATTCTTGCTCATACAAATCACTTGTTGCCAAGCTTAATTTATTTACCAAAACTCCAGCATCCGTGCTGTTTATTTAACACTCCTAATCCTGTTCCTGGGATGCCAGTCACACCTCTCCTGGCTCGTTTTGGGGAGGTGAGGGTTCACCTGTGCAGCCCTGTGAGCAGCCCTGTGCAGATGTATTTAGGAATGATAAGCAGGTAGGTTTAAGTGCAGAGATATTAACCTGCAGTGACAGTTCCAGGGGCCTGAGGCTTCACAATGGATTAAGGCTCACTTGTTGCTGGGCTGTCTTGTTAATACCATTGGGCTCAGTTTCAGAAATCTGTGGAGTTAAGATTGCAACAGGTCCAAGAGGTAGGAGGATACATTGTGAGGGTTAAGGTAATTTTGCTGTGTTGATATAAACAACCCTAGTTTAAGTTAAATTATATCTCCAAGATAAAAATATAAATTATTATTAAATTAATTAATAAATTAGTATTAATAATTATTAACAATAAATTATTAACTGCTACTATTTATTTTTTCATGTATTGTTCTGATGTAAGTCCCATTGAACAGCTCCCAGCCTGGTTAGATCTACACCCCTTTTCAAAGGGACCACATCAAAAACTAAGCAAGTAAATTTCCACTTCATTTTTGGGGGGGTTGACTGCCACAGATTGTGCTTACATTTCCCTCTGCCAACTCCACATTAATGGGTGGGACTCCTAAATTTGTGCAATTACAGCTTTCTTTTTAGTGATTGTCACTGCAATGCACTCAGGCTTAAACACGATTTCAACCATTACCATATTGATTTATACAAATAAAAGACCTGGGGGCTTTCACTCCATGCACCAGGCTTGCTGATGGATAAACTAGATCTGGGACAAACGGCTGGGTTTGGGGATTTTGGTATAACCCAGTGAGGGTCCTGGAAAAGGAAATAGGACAAGTCTCAGAGGGGAGACTCCAAACTGGTTATCCCCTCCACCCAACATTAATGTGGTGTTTAGCTCCACTCTTGTCTTTTGGTAGGTCTCTTTTCATAATGGGATAGAGTTTTAAAAGAGCAGAGGTTCCACCTTCAGTGCCTGGGAGTCGGTGGGAGCTGAGATAGAGTTAAAGGTGCTCAGTGAATATATGGGGAGAGCAGTGGTTTGTCTCATTCCCAAGGATCTATTCCCTTGCACAGTGAGCTGTTCAGTGTGTGAAGGAATGTGATTCATTGTCAGAATCTGGTTCCCTTGTTAAAAACACCCCTGGGGTGCCCAAAAGCCACCTCTGCTTCACCTTGGGTATCTCATGATTTCCCCCCCCAGTCAGAGACACACCACAAATGGCCAGTTCCACTCTTGCCAACCTTCTCGCCATATTTTCCTTACAAATTACCCAGTTGAAGAGGGTCCCCCAGAATGGTTCTGGGGGTATTCCCTTGGTTACCCCCCTGGGGCCCAAGGGGGTAATCAATTTTACTAAGAGAGGCCACCTTAAACCACAACTCACCTAATTCACTCTCTTCACTACTCTCATCCCTAAGTTCCCAGTCAGGGCCCCTCCATATATCTTCATCCTAATCTTCTGGGGAAGCAATTAACTAATGGATCTTTATGGGACCTAATAGATCAGATCATAAATTCTAATTTGTTCTCTACTCCTTTTCCTTCCCCCACCCTAGTTGTTTCTGCAATTGTTCTGTTCACAGAGATAACAGCTCTTTTTGTCACTTTCTCTGTTCAAACTCATCTTGTAACATTCCCATTTCCTTTTCTTTGTATTCCTTACAATGGCACACTGCTTCCAAACACATTTACAGCATCTTGCATATTATTCCCTTTTCTTTACCATTTTTCAGGTTCTCTCTCATGCAGTTTAACTGTTCTCTACTCCAATTACACCAATTTTTGGACACTCACTCCTCAAAAAGTCTTGGAGAAGACCTTATTCCATGCCAGTAATTGAACCTGCCACCCTACTGACTGGGGCAATTGTGTGACAGGAGAAGAGCCAGAGATCACTCAGGTGGATCTGAGCTGGTGGTTTGTTTATGGAGTTCTAATCAGCAGATTTAGGTGTGCCAATCTCAGTCCTGCCTTCCACCTGCAAGCAGCAGAGCTGGCCTCAAAGCATGGGCCACACCACGAAATGACAGAAGGATTTTGTGCTTACCCAACCAGGCTTGTCACTGCACTGGCAGCAACAGTCCAGGATGTCCCCAGAAGCTCTCTGGAGACAAAAACCAGGGCAAGAGGGGTGCAGAGGTGTGGAGGGCACTCATCCCAAGTAAGGCTGCCCTTCCTTCCCCCCCCACACATCCCCAGAACCCACAGCATCTCCAGCTGCCCTGGAATGGGATCCCCCTGGGGAGAGTCCCCAGCTCCAACCATGGCCCAAGGAATACAATCTCACTTCTGTGCTCATCCCAGAGCTCCCACACTCCCTAAAAACAATGGAATTCATTCCCATCCAGCCCCTGCAAAACAGAAGCACCTCCAGCCCTTTCCCATCCCTGGGGTTCTCCCCTGTAGATAAGCCAAACTCAGCACTAAAATCAACCAGAATTCCAGCTGCCCTTGCATCCTTCAAGGGATCATGGAGCATAACTCGTGCAGCCCACTGGATAAGGAAGGGAAAATAGGAATCCCAAAATCAGGAAATCACTTAGAACCTCCAAACAGCAATAAATCCCTAAAATAGGACCCACACCTTGGTTAGGATTCCTTTCCATGGACAAAGCCTTTGGAAAATGCACCTGTACCCCCCAAATCCAAGTGCCTGGAGGTTTGGGAATCGCTTCCAGGTGGCAGCGGCTCCACATCCCCAATCCCACCTCTTTCCCAGAGGATGGATTCCCATCCAAAGATGCCTGGGGCCCCTCCCACCCCACAGAGAACACCAGGAGGTGACAAATGCTTCTTCTCTTTATTGGGATCACCGGGACATTCCCGGAGGACAGAGCCTTTGCCGGCACATCCACAGGAGCATTCCTAGGGCAGTCAGGCACAGCAGGGTGGCTGCCATCAGCAGGAGCCCCTGGATCACCACGGGAATTCCACCAGCAGCACCTGGAAGGGACAAAACCCTCTCAACAGTCATTCATTGACTTCCCAGCCTCCATCCAATTCTTGGGAATTTTTGGGAAGGAGGCCATAGGGCAAGCTCTGGAGGATTGTTCCAGAAAGTTCCTTTGTGAAATCCCTGGGAATTCACAGTGGGAGCAACCCCCAAGTGATGCCTGGAGACACAACCCCACAAAGACCTCACACAAAGAGCCCAGTGCCATGGGTGTTCCCAGCTGATCCCGGGCTTCCAGAGGGGCTCATTGATTCCTGAGCAGGCTCCAGGATTAGCAGGGGTCCCACGGAGACATCAGCTTCAGTCAGCCCTAAGGGCCCACCTGGAAAAAGATGGGAATGATTACCCAGGAGAGAGAATTCCTGCTTGAGCTGGAATTTGGGAATTACAGGAAGATGGACTCCAGAAGAACAGAATTCTAGAGGTTTTAAATGCAAGGCACGGTGGGAATAGAACCACGGAATGGTTCAGGATAGAAGGGACCTCAAAGCCCATCCAGTGCCATGGGCAGGGACACCTCCCACTATCCCAGGCGGCTCCAGCCTGGCCTGGGATGAACAACGGCACCAGGACCTCCCCACCCACACAGAATTTTTTCCCCAAAATTCCCCTTTCCTTTCAAAATTCCTTCCCTCAGGACACCAGTGAGGAGCCGGGATTGTCCTTAAGCTGTGCCAAAACCCCGCCCCCAGCCCGAGGGGCCCTGGGGACACCTTTGCGACACACCTCTCTGGCCGGGACTGTCCCTCCTCACGCGCCTGCCCATCCGTGCGGCCGGAGCGCGGAATTCCCGGGAATCCGCTCCAGGAGAGGGACAGCTGCCGGTGTCACAGCAGCTGCAGATGGCCGCGGTGCCCTCCAAAGGCGCCCACCTGGAACAGAGTCACCTGTGAGCCCCCTGCTGCGGGCGGGGACCCCCTCCCGGCCCAGGGACACTCACAGGCCGCTGGCTTTGCTGAAGGAACAGGCTTTGTTCCGGGGATTCGGGGCTTCAGCCGCCGGAGACACCCGCAGGTGGCAGCTGATGTAGAGCTGGCAGGGGAAGTCAAAGAAAACCCGTTAATCTTGGAGATTTTAGGGTTTTCTTCCATGAGAAACAGAGGAAGGATGGAAACAACGCCTCACCAAATTCCCGGCGTCTCCGGCGAATTTGAAGGCGTCCAGCAGGAACCGCAGCGACTCCGGCCGGGGCCGCGGGGACACGAAGGTTGAGCCGGTGTCCTCTGCCCTGCTGTCCACCAGGCACCTGGAGAAGGGCTGGGAATCACTCGGGACCCTCCACAGGGATCTGGGACCCCCCCGGGCAGCCCCAGAGCCCGGCCTCACCCGCCGCGGTCGATGAAGGCGTAGCGGGGGAACGAGCTCCTGTCGGGGGCGGCGGTGGCCACGCACTGATCCACAAAGAGCCGCAGGGGCACGTGGCCCTCCGAGGTGACATCGGCCTGGAAGCGGAGGCTGTCCCCAAGCTGGAAGCCATTGGAGAGCCTCTCCTTGCTCCACTCGTCTGGAATGCAGATGCCAGGGAATGAGGTCACTTTGGGGGCTTCCCAGGAATGTGAGACCTCTTAAACGTGCAGCAACCCCCATGGGGTGGATTTAGCTCCGTTAAGGCTTTCAGAATGCCCCCAGGAGCGGGGAGCTGAGGGACACGCGGCCACCAGGGCTGCACCCACCGTCCATGAGGCGCAGGGAGAACCGGAGCCGCTCCTCCGCCGCCACCGTGGAGCGGAACGGGACCCACGTGGGGTGCACGGCACCGCTGCTCACGTTGCTCCTCCTAAAGGGAAGCAATGGGAATTGCCTGGGGTGGCAGCGGCGCCTCAGGGCCATGGCAGCACTGGGACAGCCCCCAGCACTCACCTGGGGTAGTGACATTCAATGGGGACCTCGGCCGGGGTGGCCCTCACGATAAGGGGGTTGCCAGAACGGGTGGGTTTGTAGAACAGCGTGGTTCTGTAGATCAGGGAGTCCGGAGTCACCTGGAAGGAGGATTTGGGAGAGGGGAAAAAATCAGGAAAATGAACTCGGCACCGGTAGGGGCTGTGCCAGGACACAGAGGCCACATTCCCAATCCTACACGACACCACGGAGCTTTGTGCTGGCATCTCAACAAGGCACCGGCTTGAAGGAGGTCACAGAGCTTCCAGGACCTGGGCATGGCACCTCAGGGCCCATTATCCCATAAATTCCTGCATCCAATCCCAAACCCACTATTGAGCGTGTGCCTCATCCAGGATACCCACACCCCAAAATCCATCCCGGCTCCGGGCACTGCTCACCCCAAACCCGCCAGCACCTGCACCCGGGCACCTCTAGGGGTGACATCCTCACCCCGTGGCCACCCGGCCCCGGTGCCACTCACCTGCAGGGTGCTGCCACACTCGTGCAGCGCGGCCACGAAGGTAACAAAGGCCTGGGCGGCGTTTGGGGACAGGGGCGGGCAGGAGGCCGTGCCCAGGCTCAGCTCCGCTGCCCGCACCGGGCGCCCGGTGCCAAAGAGGTCCCTGCGCACGGTGACCGCCAGCTGCCCCTCCTGGCAGCGCACGGCCACCGCGGGGCGCGGGGACAGCGCCCGCAGCTGCGACAGATCCACCCGCGCCCAGGGCTGCGACACGGCGGGGACGCGGCTCCGGGAGGAGTCACCCCGCAGCCACCACGTCCCCGAATTCCTCTGGGGAAAACCCCAGGGATCAGAGGATGCGGCCGAAGCCAACATCCAGCAAAGCAGAGCGACCCCAAAGCGGCTCCCAAACCCCATGCTGACCCCAGGAAAAGCAGCGCATGGAAAAGGGGCTGCTCGGGAGCTTTTTATGAGAGCATCCCGGGGGATTTCCCCCGCCGGGAAACGGGATCCAGCTGGGGATTCCACTCGGGATAACGGGATCCAGCTGGGGATTCCACTCGGGATAACGGGATCCAGCTGGGGATTCCACTCGGGATAACGAGATCCAGCTGAGCCCACCCCTCCCGAGGCTGATTCCCTCCCCCTGCAGCCGGGAATTGTCCCGTTTGTCCCGTGTCCTGCTCGGCAGCGGTGGCATCAGTGCCACCCCTGTCCCCCTCGCTCCCTAAGCCAGAGCCGATTTTGGCCAGCGAGGCTCTCCCGGACATTTTCCCCCCGATCTTCCCAGGAATTCCCCAAAATCCAAGCGGTGCATGCAGAACTGGGGATGTGCCAACCCCACCCGGGCGCTTTGGGATCGGCCCGTGCCCGATTTCCCTGGAATTGCGCCTGGCTAATGAGGGCACCATAACGAGATCATTTGCACGGAAAGCAGAGCTGGTCAGGGACCGGCAAGCGGAATCCAGAGATTAATTAGCCTGCGGGTGTTAATTGCGCTGGAGGGTGACAATGGCCCTGTGCAGCTGCGGGAGGAGCTGGGGACACTCAGGAGAGTGGCATAGCGGGGCCAGGGCGTCCCCGTGCCCTGCGGGCATTCCCGGATAATTCCCACTCCTCATCTATAGGGATGGGAGAGCTGGGAGGGATTTTGGTCTCCGGATTTATTCCTGGTGGGGTTTTTTACCGGGAAACGGGGCTGGAGCATTTACCTCCCTCTTCCAGGATCTGTGGGATGGGTTTGGGAGGACAGGACCCACTCCGGTCACTTGTAGGGAATGAGCCAAGCTCTGACCTAGCCCGAATTCCCGATGGAAATTCTCGCGTCAGGTGCTGCTGTCCCCTGCAGCATCCATAATGTCACTGCCGCATTCCCACATCCCCCTCTGGCACCGTCCCAGTGTCCCGGCATTGTCTCGGGTGTTTTTAGGGATGATGAATAAATGATGGGACACGGAAAACGTTTCCAGGACTCTCCATGAATTCTGCAGGAATGGGGCAGCTCCCAGGCTGGCTCATCCTGAAGCTGCCCTGGAATGTTTTATCCAAGGGGATGGGGCTGCTTGGGGGGCTCCAGAGGGATGGGAGGGGATGTTCCTGCATCCAGAAGGATCCATGGGGATGGGAGGGGATGTCCCTGCATCCAGAGGCATCCATGGGGATGGGATGTTCCTGCATCCAGAGGTATCCATCGGGAATGGAAGGGGGTGTTCCTGCTTCCCACAGCCCCATTCCCCATCCCAACACCAGGAATGGCCCTGGAAATCCAGGATTTAATCCACCCAGCCTCTGTGGGACCCAGATCTCCAGGGATGGGTGTCTGCTCCCGTTCATGCAATTCCACAGGGAAGGATCCAGGATCCCAAAGAGCCTCGCACAGCCCCATCCCACACTTTCCCTCTCCAGCGTGGGTTTCTCACCCCCTGGAACAGCTCAGCACCTTTGCAGTGAAGGTCCCACCCTGTGGGTCGCTCTGTGGGCGGTGCAAGAGCCCCAAGAGCTCTTCCACCCTGGAAGTGCCTCCAGCTCCAGAGCAGCCAAGCCCTGCGCCAAGGGCTCGCTCGGGTGGCTGCAGGAGCAGCGCTCTGCCAGGATGAAAAGATCGCAGCCCTTTCATCTCGAACAAACACAGCTGAGCCCAGCGGGAGCCGAGCCCTCCCTGAGCCCTGTCCTGCTGCCCTCCGGCCCAGGGCCGTTTCTGCACCGCTTCCCGGGCGATGCTCCGGGGAGCCGGCCCTGCGCGGCCGCTGCCTGCTCTTGCCACGCAGAGCCGAGCGCTCTTCCCTGTGGCTATTACACTCGGCTGGCCCTCGGGAGCTCCGCTGAGCCTCTCCACAGCTGCTCCTCGTGCAGAAGCCCGTGTGTGGGGCGGCAGTAAGGCAGGAGACCATATGCTCCAGCGCGGGGACAATGAGCCACTCACTGAGACAGCGCGGCTGTGATGAGCCATTGTCATGACTGATGGCACGAGGGCTCCGGGGGAGCAGATTGTCACAGCAGACAGGCCCTAATGAACAGAGAAATAACTTCCCGTGATGAGGGAGGTGTACGGAGTTCCAAAAGCCACGGTCCTGCGAGGGAGGAAACACCTGATAGCCAGCAAGGCCGCGGAGCAGCACCCGGCCAGCAGAGCTGAGCCAGTGCATCTTCCTGTCGGCCTGGAGAGCGGAATGAGCCAACCCTTCCGTGCAGGAGGAAAAAGAAGAGCACAAGGCGTGGTAGTGGAACAGAACAGGCTCACAGGGCTGCCCTGCACATCTGCCCTGGTGCTGCAGCTTCGCTGCTGCAGAGAGAGCCAGAAAACGCAGCAAAAACGCATCTCCTGCAGCACCCAGAATCCCCTGCAGAGGAGAAACTGAGGCACGGAGCCAAGGAGTCATGCCTGCAGAGCTGGGCACCCCTGCACCAGGGAAAAGAAAGCTTTGAAACTCAGTATTGCTCTTTGCAGCTCACAAGCTGGTTCCCGTAAGGAAACTCTGTCACCTGATATTGGCTTGAGCCCACGCCACAGCCTTCCCCACTGCCTGCGAGGAGGCTTTGCCACAGGAACTGCTGCCGAGCCACCTTGTATTAGAATTTACTACAGCTCTGCCTGGAAGCCTGCCCCGTGCTTTCTATTTTTAGCTGCAGGCAGACCTATTCATATCAGTCAGCACTGAAACTCAGGTCCTTTCACAGCTTTGGTGCAGTAATTCAGGGACATGCATGAAGCCAGGTTCTCAGCTCTGAGGACAGCTCACCAGGATAAATAATAAACCCATGAGCTGAGTGGTATCAAGGCTGGGGGGGACACAGGGTGTGCTTTGCTAACGGCATTCTCATCACACGCATTTATTCCACAGGATCACACCACTGCTTATGTGCAGAGCAAAGCAGGTACTGGAATGTGATTTACCAGCTCAAAAACTGCAAGGAAAGCAGGAGAAATGGGATGAGAGAGAAGAAGGGTCCAGGGGAAGTGGAAACAGCTCCACAAGGTTCCACACCAGTGGTGGTTTCCCTGCCTGTTAATTATTTTATCTTAAAATGCTTTTAGAAGGGAAAAACTTCATTAGTGCTCAACACAGCACAAGTAAAAATGTGTGCTTTTCCAGCTGGCCACAGTAAACATAGGGAGGGTAAATCTCAGGGGTCTGTAATAACTCAGGGTGATTGGAGTAAACCAGTGCAGCAGCAGGATTCAGATGTTTGGGGATGGAGCTCCCAGGCAGCCAGACCCTGCTCTAATGACACTCCATCACGCTGCCTCCTTCACGTGCTGTGCGTGACAGCACGTGCCAGATCTCCTCAGGTAGCTGACAGTGTGACAAATAAAACTCTCAGCAGTGAGACTGACACACTGCTCCTCTCCGAGAGCGCTGACGTTGCCCACTGACATCAGCACTACACTTCAGCTAAACTCAACCTTGACAGAGGAAACCTGGGCACACACCCAGCCCTAAGGCAGCTCTTCCCCCTGCCTGGGGAGAGGCACAGCCAGACCCTGGCAGGCCAGCTGACAGACACCTGTATGGGCAATATCTGTGGCTTTAATCCCACCAGCTTTCACAAGAAGGGAACACCTCACGGAGCAGTTAAGTTGGATTCATCCCTTCCTGGCTGCAGTGCTGATTCCTGCTCCTGTCTGCAGCAAGCAAGGAGCCTGAGGCTCTTCTGCTGCAGGGTGCTGCAGTCAGAGAGGTTCAGGAGGGTCTCCACGCTTGCACACACTGCTGGTGCCCATTCATTGCCCTTGGTCACTCAGGATGGCACTTGCTGAAGGCAGCCCAGCCCTCCTGCCCCGAGGTGTCAGAGAGCAGATGGAACAAATGGGCAAACTGCTTCTCCCATCCACGCACTTCCCAGGAGAAGCAGTGTCAAATTAATGGACAAAAAGAGCCCAAAACAAAACAACAAGGTGTGTGTGAGCACATTAAGTCCTTTTCCATCCCCACTTTATGCTTGAGCTGCTACCTTGAGACTGACACTGAAGCCAATGTGCCATTTGCTTCACACAGCTCCTGGGATCTCCGTGGCATCACTTACGCTTGGGTAACTCAACTTCTGGAGGCCATTAGGCAGGGTAATTTCACCAGTTCCTGAGCAAATGCCTGGAGGGGTCCTTGCAAAGCCAGCTCAGCGCAGCTGAAATACGGAGGAAATGTTCTTTTGAATCCTAAGGAGAAATGTAATGACTGCTTTGTAGTAAAGCACATTCAAATCAGCCCCACTTTGGCTGATCAAGGCACGATCTCATCAGCACTCTCCAAGAAGAGATACTTCTGATGCAGAAAGTGAGCTTAACATCTTTGCGGAAGAGTTTTCATCAACTGACAACACCTATTTTGGGAAAAGTTAGCTCACAGCATCACTCAGATGCAGACTTTAGAACAAGAGCATTTTTTTCCTCTTTTCTAATTTTTTTCCCTTTTTTTCCTTTTTTTTTTTTTTATTTTTTGAAAAGGCCCTTTCCACTTGATGGGCCCACCTACACTGAGATACCAGCTGGCCAAACACATCTGGGGGCTGTGGCCTGTTTATTCGTGGATGTGTTGGTGAAAACAGGGCTCTGCAGAGCACCTTCCACATCTGTGTGTGGGTGCTAACCAAGGTGGCTGGAACTGATCGTGGTTGCAGGGATTAGGAAATTGGGACAAGCCCTTGGAAAGCCTGGAAGTAACAAGACCCTGGGTCATCCAGGCCCAGCATGGAGGGCAAAAACATAGAGGAACCATTCTGGGAACAAGGAACCAGGTAAGTGCCACTGGTGCCACCAGTTCAGCAGCACCTCGAGGAGGAGCCAAGTGAGAAATCCAAAGGAAACACTCTGGGTTCACTGGGAACTTGTGAAGCAGATGGGAGAAATAGTCCCTGGTGGGGTGTCTGTGCTGATGTCCCCAGAAGGACACAGGAGTCAGGAGGGATGGTTCCCAGCCCATGCTGGGTGGCAAAGCAGCTCTGGAAGTGGCAGTAGCTGGAAATTTGTTGGCTCTCGCTGTTTTAAGGTGCAGGTCCTCCTCAGCAAAGTTTCACATGGGAGGATGGGTGTGCTCCTCACTCTGCCTTGGAAATGGGAAAACAGAAGCAGAGAGCTGCAGCAGTGGGTGAAAACAGCCACGTTCATCCCATGGCTGATGGATCCAAGTCCCAGCCTGCAGGCTGTCTCCTCCAGCTCCATACCTGTTCCTCTGCCCAGCCAGGCACCTGCAAGGGCTGCTTTCCTCTAGTCCCAGCTCTCCTTTCACACCCTGGCTTTGCCACCTGTGCCAAACAGGACAGGAGGCAGGTGGCTTGTTATGAACTGTGCCTGCACCAGCCAATCTTGTGAATGTGTGACGTGCATTGCATTTTAATGGATGTCTGGGGACCTGGCAGAATTCATGAAAAGAGAAGGAGGCAGGACAAGTATGAAAGGTGCTTGTGAAGAGCAGCAGGCCAGGGTGTCTCAGCAAGGGCTGAGGGAGATGCAGGAAGAAAGCAGGGGGCTCTCAGTGCTGCCACTGCTGTGTTATCCAGGCACAGACTGGTACTTGGCCTGGCAGCTGCCAGCACTTGGGTGCCCCACGTGTGTTCCTGGGTGTGATGGCACACAGATGTTCAGTGTTTCCAGTTCTCTGCCAGCAGAGAGCAGGAAACAAACCCCAATAAACCCAGTTTCCTCTGGCTGTGGGACAAAGTGTGGGGCTGACACACTGGGTCCTGCCTGGTGCCCTTGGGCTGAGAGTCCCTGCAGAGGAATCCTGGATCCATCAGTCCAGGTATCTGTTCATGCCTTTGGACAAAGGGCTCTGGCAAAAAAAACCCCCAAAAAACCTCATATGCAAGTTTGGGTGGAACTCAAAAATCCCTGGTCCCCTCCAGAAAGGGGATTCTTTCACTGTCTGCTCCTGGGAAGCTCAAACCCTGGTCCCCTCCAGAAAGGGGATTCTTTGCCCCTGGGAAGCTCAAACCTCTGCCCCCAAGCAGTGAGTGAGGAAGGAGGACTTGGCCCCTCACTTGGATCTCCTCTCCCAGGGGCTGTGCTGTCCCCAGTGCAGAGGGGCTGCTGTTACTGGGAGGGGAGCTCAGCTCCCAGCTCCAAGGATAGCACAGAGCCTGATTTGCCCTTGGTAACTCCTACCTACCTTCCCCTGATGTTTAGGGGCTGCTTGATCTGCGTGGGATTTTTTCATCTTTAGCACCGACAATCCTCTGATACTGCCTGTGCTTTTCTTCGACTCTAACCAGAGCCCTGAAGTTGTTTCTCATATCAAACGCTCCCAGTCAATCTGATTTTTAGAAAACACAGCGTGTCTGGGGAAAAACCTGCAAAATATAGAACACATTTTCCATTTGCATCCGAATGTTGAAAACCCCCATCACTCCTCTATGACACATCATATCAGCACTACACCCGCCATGAAATATTCATGGCCATTTATTATGATGTTGTTTATTACCCTCATAAAACTTTCCAGCAATCAGTTTCTTTATTTGCTCAGCCTGCAGCATGGATGGGTGCTTTTGTGTCTCCTTCAGTGCTGGCAGAGTTTGAATTAATCCAGGGCCCCTGTCACCATAAGAACACTGCTGCTATCCCGAGCTCAGTCCGTCCCGGGCTGCTTGTGGCATCAACAGAGCACTAATCAGCAAATGCAGGGTGACCATGATATACTCTGCCTGTATGTGGTTCCTGGAATAGAATGAAATTCAACCCAAGATTGGCTTCCTGAGCCCAGTGGGACAGCACGGGGAGCAGAGGAATTAAACTGTGCTGCCAGTCCTGCTTGGGTGGGGAGGGCAGTGGGACACAGGGCTGCTCTCACTGTCCATGCATCCTCCCTGTGAGGTTAAAAAAGAGCAGGGAAGCACTCAGTGAGGACAGCTCCTCAAGGTTTTATGGCAACTGCCAGATTAATGTTAATGTAAGCTGCTAGAAGATTTTCAAATGGATTAGTTCTCCATTTCCCCTCGGCACCCTGAGTTCTGGTGCTGGAAGAACAGACCTGAATCACCTCTGCCAGCACAAAGTCCCCTCCTGGCAACAGAGCAGAGGCCAGGGCTGGGCCTGGAGGGACCCTGTGAGAAAGAGAGAGACACTTTCTGGAACAGGTTCAGTGTCTTTACAGCAGCTCTTTATAGCAGGACACTTTGTAAGAGTGCCCATTCTGAAAACCTTTTATTCCTCCTGCCAGAGCTTGCGAGCCCTGCCCTTTCCGTGAGGAGGGGAGAAAAAAAAGATCTCTGAGGACAGGAGAGCAAGAGCTCTACTTTCACAGGGATTGCAAAGCTGAGTCTCAGTGGAGTGACCTTGATACAACCTCTTGTTTCAAACACACAGCAAACATTTCTGTGTTGAACAAACTGCTGCAAGAGGATTCAGGCTCCTCTCTCACCAATGCACCGGCGCTGCTTTTCCCCAGAGCGCAGTGTCTTCCAAAAGCAAACTGCATCAGCCTGAGAAAAATAAATAAATCCACTTTTCACATCATTTCATCTTCTGATAACAGTAATGAACTCAGTCTGAGGCATTACTGGGAATTAATGACTGCCTGCCTCCTGACTCACCAGCTCTTCCCAGGCTATCATAAATTCCCAGGAGTTATGAACCACACATCACCCGGTAAGCTGAAAATAAAGACATTGTCCAGAACCCTGGGGCAAATATCCAGCGTGCCAGTGCCACCTGGAAGCCTGGGAATGGAGATGAGCTCCCAGATAACCACACTGCTCTGCCCTGATGGCTCACGGGGAGGGGGGCAAGCACCCGGAGCTGCTTCCTGGGGCTCCCTGCAGGATCCCAACCCTGGTTCTGCATCACTCCTCCCAAATAAATCTGGCTGAAAGCAGCACAGCACCCTTGGGGAGCTGCTCCTCTGGCTAATTGAACTCACACTGCATGCCTCACCTTTAACCTTTTTGCCTGGCTAACTCTCACAATGCTCTTGTCTGAGAGATTAAAGAGCCTCTCCGAAGCTGCCCCTGGATGCAGGCACTTCCACACCATTATCACATCACCTCTAACCTGCTCTTAATAAAATAAAAGATGCTTCATTACTAAAGCCAAGCTCTGCAGCTCACACCTGCTTGGCAGTTAGAAACCATCATGTCACATCCATCAAGCCTTTTGGACTTTGTGCCTTTCAGATCATGCAGCTTGCAGTGGGGAGAAGAAGAGCTGGTAAAATTGGCACATTTATATATTTATTTAAATATCAAGATTTCCTGCTCTCACAGTTGCAAATGTAAATTTTGTGTACTTAGATCCAGTAATTAGGGTTAATGACTAAAGAGCATTTGGAAATTGTGCAATTTGTGAAGTCCTCCATCAGAAAGGACCAATTAGGTTTGCTTCTCCTTTTGAAAAATACAAATTTATGTCACCAGCTGTTCATGTCTGTCTGGGCTGCTTGTCTCAAGAAATTTAATTAAATTTAGTTAGATTTAGTTATCATGTATTAATTACAGGCCATGCTCAGATTTCTGTGAGTTCCAGCACTGGCAGAACAGGTCGAGGTATGGTCGAGAGTGGAATATGTTTTAATCTGGAGGAAATACAGCTGCTAGGTCAAACCAAAAGGCTGAGCAGCTCCACTCCAGCCCATAGCTGAATTCATTTACTGTTGGGTCTCACTTTTGCTGGAGTCATCCATCCAAAGCACTTATTCTCCAAGGACAATTGCTGTGCAGCGCAGGCCAGCGCAGGAGAGAGATTTCTCTCCTGACAGATTATCCCCAGGGAGAGCCAGTGCAACGCTCCAGGGCCTTGGAGAAGATGAGGCCTGAAAAGTAATTCTGCACTACAAATCTGTTCTTCTTGCCCTCCACAGGCACCAGCCCTGCCCTTGGGCTCCTCAGGGCAGAGCTGGGCACACAGGGGCTCCCAGGGCAGCGTCCCCCCCTCTGTGGGAGCTGGGTCATGGATGCTGCTCAGCCCAGTGGCTGTAGCTGTGCCCCTCCAGGTCTTTAATTAAGGCAGCTTGGGCTTCCCAAGCAGTGGGCTGTGAAAGCAGCACCTCAGAAAAATGTCCCAGCCCCAATAACACTTCTGAATCAGCTTCCTAGGATGCAGCTGTAACAAAGCCCCTGGAGAAGCCGTGGCAGCTCAGGGAAGGTTTTGTTGGCCCCTAGTTATGAGCTTTGGCACAACTCTGTGCAGCTCATTGTCTGGCAAACAGCAAGGAGGAGCACTCCAGCACTGCATCACCTCCACTAGCAGCTCCCCACTGCTCCCACACACGAGTGCAGACACTGCAACACCTGCAGCCCACCTTTCATTCTCCAAACACCCAGAAATCAACAGTGTCAGCTCTTTCCTCTGCTGTTTTTCTCGTGGTGACCCGCGTACAATTGACTGAAGCCTCCTGACATGCCAGCTGCTCCCAGATTCCTTGCTGCAACCTTGAGGAAAGTCCCACAGGTCACCAGGCCACAGACTAAGAGCTGCTGAGGTAAACACGTCCCTAGAGGGGGAACCTCATGATTAAGAGCTCTTTAACCCAACTGAACCCCTGCAGGATCAAAGGCAGCGGCTGGAAGGCTGGGTATGTTCAGACAGACATGGTTAACTGTGGGAGCAATTAGCCTCTGCAAGAACTCACCAGCTACAGGATGGATTCTCTGTTCCTGGAAGTGTTTAAATCTCAGTGGAGATGTTTTGGAAAGATAAGCTTATGTTTGACCAGGGTGGATGGACTTAATACAGGAATAGCCAATTTTATGCAAGAAGGGATGAACAGAATGGTCTTTTGAGCTGGAAAATCTCTAAAATCTATGAAACTATTAATAGAGAGTGAAACATTTCTAGTGGGTTTGACAGCTAGATGACAAATCTGTGTTAAATTCCACAGGATCCAAAGAAACTACTCAGCCTCGTTTTCTGATATCCTCCAAGGGGTTTCCCAGCGGGGGATTTTAGCTTTCCATTTTTTAGCTTTAGAATAATTTTCCCGGTTGGAAAACTTCTCAACCTCCCCTCCTCTCACCTCCCCCTGCTCCTCCATCCTCTCCTCTGTCTCGGAGAGTTCGTGCCAAGCTGTGCGTGGGTGAGCCCCTGGGACAGGCAGCAGCAGAGCCATCCCACATGTGTGAGGAACACAGCAGTGGGCACAAGTGGGAGAAGCCAAGCTCTGCACTTTCCCAGCCCAGAGTGATCTCAGAATCTGGGCATCACCCCCCTTGCCAACCCTGGAGAAGGCCCACAGCTCTAGGAGGGAGTGGCTGCACCCATTTTGCTTCCCCAGAATGGTTTGGGTTATCAATATTTCCCTTTTAGCTCTGCTGTGAAGCCCAATCTTCCCAAATCCATCAGGGCACAGCAGCTGTGCTTGGGGCTGGCTCATCCCCCTCCAGTAATGGAAGCAGTCGTGAGGCTCAAGGCATGCTGCAGGTGATTAAGAATTAATAATTGCTCCCAGGACCAATTGTTTCAGCCAAGACTGCTGAGTTTGGTATTTTACATGTGTTTTGAAAAAGATGGCAGATAATTGAAGGTGCAGAGTAACTCCCAATCAGTCATCACCTTCTGTGGACTTCCATCCCCACCAAAGCAGAAACCTCTCACTTAGACATGCTGCACCCTCCCTGCCAGCCTTCCTCTGCTGGGCTGGCTTAGCAAGGACACTCTTCAGGAAAGCCTGGAGCACAAGTTTTGATCCTCTCCAGTAGTTTCTTGTCTGTCTTGAACTCAGCAGCTCCTCAGCAAGATCAAGGAAGAAAAAAAACAAGGGTCAATTGGAAGTGGAAGAAATTAATGAAAAGGCAGCTAGGCCCACCAATATTAATAAAAAAATATAAATATTTAGGCCATTAAATGTAAAAGCAGTCAGCCTCTGAATTTTGGTGGGGTTTCCTGACAGGCATGACAACAGGACCCTGTATTGGAAAAATATGCTCTTTTATGAGGCTGCCAGTCCTTCAGAGAGCAAAGAGGTTAATGAAATGGAGGTAGAAAAAATTGCAATGTTTCCTGCACTTCCTTGTAATTTAAATGTGTGGTAAGTACTGCATTCTTCCAGAAATCCCAAGTGGAAGAAGTAAAATAACAACCACCTGAAGGATTTAACCCAGAAGTCCCCCAGCTGAATTCATATTTATAATAGAAAGTTTGTATAAAACCATGGAAAGCCTGGAAAAAAAAAAAAAAAAAAAAAAAAAAAAAAAAAAAAACAAAAAAAAAAAAAAAAAAAAAAAAAAAAAAAAAAAAAAAAAAAAAAAAAAAAAAAAAAACCACAAAAAACCACAAAAAAAAACCAAAAAAAAAAAACAAAGCAAAAACATAAGCAGCAGCCACTGGTGAAACTTGTGGAATGAGGTAATTGGCAGAAGAACCCAAGACTTGGTCAGGCCTTTTGAAATGACAGTCCCCTCCTCTACAGGGGATTGTGACCATCCTCTGTGCACAATTCACTGTGCAGCACACATGGTGCTGGGAAAGGGGTCTGGGCACGGAGCTGGATTGATTTGAAAAGCCAGGGAGGGTTTAGCCCTTGGATCCTGCAGATCTGCAGCCCTGCCTGTGCTGAGCTGCTCCAGCCTGACTCAGGATGGCAAGGATGGCTGAGCCAGGGGGAGGATCAGCTCAGACAGGCAGGAAGGCAGCCCAGCAGGCAGCCTGCTGCAGCAAAGGTCATGGAAACGGGGCAGCTTTGGGCCCTGCTGAGAATGGGCAGCCAGGGGATGCAGTGGGAACGGGCACCCTGGGGATGCAGGAGTGAGCAGGCGACTCCACAGGGCACATCAGCTGAAACACTGCTCCACTGGCCACTGAAATCAGCCCCTAACATTTCCACGTGTGTCTGGAGGCAACCTGTGGGGCAGGCCGAGGTGAGAGAGACTGGAGAGGTGGGGTCCTGCCATAAGAGACCCTCCAGCACTGCAGATCACCCCAAGGTTTCCTTGCCTGTCCGTGGTTGCCTTCTTCCTGCAGATAGCACCCAGAGGGTGGAGCTGTCACTGCCATCTCCTCTCGCTCCCCAAGCCTCTGCAGCGGGCAAGGGATGGAGCTGCCAGGCTGAAGCTGGCTCTGCCCACCAGCAAAGCCAGCAGTGCTCTGGGAAGCTTGCCTCCCCTCCTCAGGAGATGTGTTTTGTCAGTGCACTGACACAGCGGGGCCAGAGCTTCTCTCTCTTACTCCAAGGGATCTGTTCCTGCCCCAAGAAAGAGCAGGGATGAACATCAAGGCACAGCAGGGCAGCAGTGAGGGAGCCACTCGCACACACAGCTCCCAGAGAGACTGTCATGCTCAAACTGCAGCTAAGATACTGCTTTGTCCCCTGCTGACACGCTGTCCCCTTTGTCACCCCCTGTCCTGGCAGCCCTGTGAGTTGCCTCTGCCAGGTTCTGAGTGCCACAAACTCCCTGGCTCTTCCCTGGGAATGCTGAGCTAGCCAAACCAACCTGGCTGGGCTTCTGGCTTTGCCCACAGAGAACCTGGCTGATACTCACAGAGCTGCTCTCAGGCAGCAAAGCTGTTTCATTTGGTTGGGTTTTCCTTCTCTTTTTGATTTGTATCTTGGCTCTCAGCTGGCACTGAGCACGACCAGGAGGGGCCAGGCTGCAGTGGGTACACATCAGCACAGCCTTGCTGATTCAGAGTGACCAAGCATCTGACAGGAATCCTCCCAAATCATCAACGTGTGCTTGGTGACTACTGGCACTGCAGAAGTGGAAACCACACAGAAAGACCCTACAGATGTGATTTCTCATCCCTCTCCATGCAGGCTGAGCCCTGGAGCCACACTGACAGGCAGCTTTGCCCAGCACCCCCAGCCACATCGAGGGTGAGGCTAGGGAAAGGCAAGTGCTGTGCCATCTCCTCTGTCCTGCCAGGAGCACAGGACCTGTTTCAAAGAGAGGCTTTAAAATTCACTAAAAACCTCATTCTTTAAAATAGGACTTGGGTTTTTCACATGCAGTAAAGCTAGGTTTGGCATTAGGTATCTGTCCTTACAGTGCTAGAATAATAATAATTCTGTCTATTTTTCCATCTTTCCATCTGCCAGATGATAAAAAGATCCAGAAAATCACTGCAGTCCTTAGGGAGTGTGCAAAGGCCAAAGACATGGGACAAGATCATTCACATGTTAAGATGATACAAGAGCTCAGCAAAATTTATACCACCTCTCCTTTTGCCTTCATGAACAAGTTAAACGTATGGGCCATTGCTTTGTCCTGTTTGGGGTAGCTCCTGAGAATTTAGGAGATAGCACTTCCCTTCTAGATACTGAGGTCAGTGGTGTGATCAAAGCAAGAGCTTTGGGATCCTTCAGGTCACTCTGGAAGGGGCATTTGCTTCCAGCTCAGCTGGTCCCTGCTGCCTTCAGTGACAGAGCACTGCAAGGTTTGTAGGGCAAACAACCTTAACAACCCAGATCTTCCTGTTCAGCTTCTCGTGCCTCTGTGGAAGGTGTTCTGCCTTCACCCAAGCTGAGTTATAAAGGCACCAACACCACGAAAAAGAAAAAAAACAGGTTCCTATAGCACTCTTTAATGATGCTCCTGGTCTAACAGAGCAGATTTACTTTCTCCAGAGAAGGCTACAGAAAACATTGATGTTCCCTGTTCATCTGTCTGCTCTCCCTCTTGTCCACTAGCTGTGAACAGCTTGCAAGGGAAAACACTCCTGAAAGCTCAGGAGTGCCCCTGACTTGTGGCTGGGAGACACCTGTAAATCAGGGCTTTGCACAGCAGATCCTTCTGGCCCTTCCTCTTCTCTCTTGCAGCAGCAGAGGCTTGGTGGAGCTTTAAAGCCAGCGGGCAGTAAATCCCCATGGCACTCACTGCCTCGTGTGAAGATTCATGGCTGTGCTCTCTGAAGGTCAGCTTCATCTGCTGCAGGCAATTAGGGATAATCTATGGCTGCTGCTGCTGCCCCAGCCCTGGCCGTATGCTCCTTGTCAGCGCCAGGCCGTTGGTCACAATAAAGTCACACCTGGTCAGTGTCCTGCAGAAGGGCTGTGCAGAGAGCAGGGAGCTCCTCAGGCCACGATGGGCTCCCAGGGATCCTGCCTCTCGGAGCAGCTGGGGACTGGCAGGGAGGGACAGCCACCAGCACTGCACAGCCTCTGTCCCAGCGCTGTCCCCACAGCCCTTTGCTCTCTCCTTCGCTCTCTTATCTCTCACATCTCCTTCATCCCTGAGCGTTGCATCCCTTGCTCACCTTCCCCGCCCTGCCTGAAGCCTGGTGCCTTCCTCAGGGCAAGGACTCCTCCTTCCTGCCCTGGTCTCTCTCTGCACCTGCATTTTTGAGTATTTCTCTGTTTGCAGGAAGAGATGGATGTAGACCACATGCTGATGCCTAGTGATTTTTTTCCCTTTTTCTTTTTTTTCTTTTATGTATTCTCTGTATTCTTCACACATGCATTTTCAGCTCTGTAGCCTGCTGTATCTGTGGCTAGTTTTCCCAGTACTTTTCCCTACCTTTTTCCTAAGCAGAAAGACAAAACACCTTCCAGAGCCCCTACCCTGTCTTGGTTCTTTCTGGGAACCAAGGATAAAAACCAGCTCTTCGAGACATTTTCATCAACAAAGTTTTGTGCCATCTGAGGGGGGAGGATTTAGAAGGGGTTTGAATTGCAGGTAGGGGGGGAATTGCATCACCTCTTGTGCTCTTAATTGGTGATTTTTGTCAATTATGCTAATTTGCTAAACTTATAAAACTGTATTCACTCCATGAGGGGGGTGGGCATTTTGTGGACATTTTTATATCTGCCCCTGGAGGCCTCCAATAAAGACCAACCTTTAGATTACCTCTTATATTGATATTATCTCAAGAGTGTGTTGTTTTATTTCTAGGTTCTTTAAGGCATCGGTGCAATTCTCTCCTTTGCACGCTGGACTTGGAGGACCTCAGGGTCTGGGGAAGGCAGGAGGCAAAGAAAAGCTGTTCTGGAGACACAGGGGCAGGGAGAGGTCCCAGAGGCCTGACAGACCCCAGTGCCACACTGAGCATGCTAAAACCTGGATTTAGGAAATAACTTTGAAATCTGAGCCTGAAAACTTGATTTAAAGCTATTTTCTCATGGTTGCTCACTTCGTGGCATCCCTAGGCATGGTCCCTGCAGTCTGCAGAAGGGGCCTTGAGATCCCACATCATTTGTACCACTGAAACCAGTACCAGAGACAAGGCTACAACCCTGACCTGCTGGCCCACAGCTGGGACCAGAGCCTGAGAGTGCCCTCCCAGTGACTTTTGGTTCCAGGATTGCAAAAATTATCACAAAACAGCATTTTGAAGCAACCATTAGATTTACAAGAGCTTTCTTAGGAAAGCAGCCCCAGGTGGTGCAGGCAGTTTTTCACCAGGGACTGGCAGGGGCAGGGGCAATGAGGTCCCTGCTGGAGCCACTGGCAGCAGGGGGAGGGATGAAGGGATGGTGACCTGGGCCATGCCCCAGGAGCTCGAGCAGCTGGCACGGTCCCTCCTCCCAGGCCCAGCAGGGAACAGCAGCTGGGGCAGGTTCTCCCTCTAAATTGTCTCTATGGGAGGAGGAGGTGGATGGGTTTCCAGCCTCCCTGGCCCTGTCTCTCCCTGTTCGTCTGCTTTGGTTTTGAGCAGCCCTCAAGGCTGTGTTTTGGAGAGAGGGTTTCATCAGGCAAAGGAAAGGTACAAAGATGAGTTAATGAGAACGATTATTCAGTGGCAGCTGCTGCCACTCACCTCCTAACGAGCATAAGGTACAGCCCTGCAGAAACAAGGCTTTCTCTGATGATTATGTTCAGGAGATTAATTTAGGAACCTCTGCTTAAGACCTGTGGTGATCTTATTTGAAATCTAGTCAATGAACAGGCAAGTGTAGGGGAAAAACATACCTTGTTTAAGGTTCAGTTGCTGGGAGCAGACAGGTGCTGGGGCCGGACTGGGGCAGAGCAGAGACGTGCAGTCCTTGCTCTGCTGTCCCCAGGCTGCTCCCCAGCACCCTGGGGGTGTGAGCCACAAGGAATGGCCCACCTGGAGCTCAGCAAGGCACAGCCTGCAGGGAGCAGTGGCCCTGTTTGTCCTGCTGGGAGACTCCTCTCTAGAGCCACAGCCAGGTCTGCTACTGGTCATCCCCATGTCCATGCCTGACCACTGCTCATCACCAGCCTCTCCACACGTGATGCCTGCTATTTAATGTCCCCATCAAGCCACAGAGAAACCAAATGGACTGGAAAACTGGCCCAGGATCAGTGCTTTCCTTCCAAACTGGCACCCAGGGAAGGCAGGACTCCTCTCCTGGCATCCCCAGCATCCCCTGCCCAGCTGGCCAGGGCCAGGGCCAGCAGCACTGCCAGGGCTGTGGCCTCTCTGCCCGTGCTGCAGGTGGTGGCAGGGGGTGTCCCTGCTGGCACAGCTGACTGGGGGACAGAGCCACGTGCCCCAGTGCAGGCACAATGACAGCTCCCTTTGGTGCTGGCATCACAGCCCTGCCACCAGCTCAGACAGATGGTGCCAGCCCAGCTCCATCTCCTGGGGCTCTTTGGCCACTACAGAGAGCTGAATTGGGCTGGCACGTGTCCATAGCCCAAATGCAAATATTTGGGCAGGAGTGGCTGTGAGCCCAGTGGATGAGACTCTGCTTCCCATTGAGGTCAGGGAGGGAGGTCTGCCCCACAGCAGCTCCTGGGATCTCCTCACCTGGAGACACCAAATGTGATGCTCAGGAGCCTTCACAGGCTCCTCCTCAGTTGCATTTTGGGCATCCACACTTTCTGCCAGGGCTGGTCTCACTCCCAGGGCAGTATCCCAAAGTACTGGCTGTAGAAATCTGCATTTCCCCTTCTGGTCTCTCTTTGAAACCATTCTCTTTGATTTGTGGCTGTTTCACCTCAGCTCCTCCTGTGGTGACCCCTGAGCTCCAGGTGTGGTCTGTAGGGAGCAGCCAGAGCCATTCAGCCCTGGCTGCTTTCATAAAGCTCTGGGTTTTTTCTGGTGTGTTCTACAGTGATGCCTTTCAATTCTACCCCTTCAGTGCCTCCTTCACAGCCTCTCTGTGGGTGGAGGAGCACATGGAGGCTCTTGGAAGGGCTGCAGGGGTTTCACTGCTGTCTTTAATTCCCAAGGCCCAGGAACTGAAACCAGTCTTTCCCTACACAAATCTGTAATATTCTTTGCACACAGCCAGTGCCTGTGGCAGTAAAAGTCCCATCACTTATCCATACTACTCCCTTCCTAGAGAAAAGAAAGGAGTGGGGTTACCATGCTCTCAAGGGATGATGAAACCATTGTGGTCTTCTCTATATACCCAAAAGAAACCTTTATCAGCCTGTGTTTCAGGCCAGAGCTGTGCTCTTAAAAACTAAATAAGAAGCCTTGAAGAATTTTTATTTGCTATCTCTGCTCACAGGCAATTAGAGGAGCAGGACATGAGGTCTGGCTTTATGTGGAGGCTTGCTTGCTTTCTTTCTTTCTTTCTTTCTTTCTTTCTTTCTTTCTTTTCTTTTCTTTTCTCTTTTTCTTTCTTTCTTTCCTTTCCTTTTCTTTTCCTTTCTTTATTACTTTCCTTTCCTTTCCTTTCCTTTCCTTTCCTTTCCTTTCCTTTCCTTTCCTCTTTCCTAGTTTGTTTTAATTGCATACCTCTTGTACCACAGAAATATGTCTTGCATGAGAACCAAAGGCAGAAAGAACACTCACTCCATAAAAAGTCTAATCAATACTGCTGGGCAGCCAGAGCAAAAAACATGTCAAAAGTGAGCTGGGAATTAAAAGAAAGTAGCAGATGTCATTCAGAACCCCAAGGTGTGACCAAGGGCTGAATCCTGCCCTGCCTGGCTGAGCAGCCCTGGCAGGATGGCAGCTGTGGGACCAGGGAATCCCTCAGCTCTGGACATCAGCTGGAAGGGTGGGGAGCAATGGGAACCACACCAGCAGCAAGAGGGAGAGCTGCCCAGGCAGCACCAGGAGTCTGACCCTGCTGCAGGAGCCACAGCAGGGACGAGACACCGAGAGCACAACAGGCACGTGAAGTGGGGGCAGCAGGGACGTGCAGGGAGCACGGGACGAGGGGAGCAGGGGGACATCACCCAGGGCTGGAGCCGAGCAAGGCCACTGTGTGGGGACAGCAGGAGCCAGCCCGCAAGGGGAGAACAGAAGGGTTTATGGGCACAGCCATAATGAGAGCCAGTTATCCGTGACCACCCTAAATCTTGTCAGAGAGAGGCTGAGGCACCGTCTCCAGCGGACAGGCTGGAAGATTTAGCACCCCTGTTCCACGGTGTAATCACAAAACCAGCCCCCCACGCTGGTGGCTGCTCGGTGGGACAGGGGCTGCTTCCTGCCTGTGCTCCAGGGCTGAGCCACACCTCAGAGAGGAGGGAGGGAGTTAAATAACACCTGAGGCACTGCAAAGAGGCCCAGCATCTCTCCCAAAGCCCAGGGAGGGTCAGGATGCTGCCAGCCTGCTGCAGCCCAGGTGCAGGGTCACCAAAAGGCTCAGGTCCCTGGGGCCCACTGGCCCTGCCCAGTGGCACACACCAGCAGAGCCACATACCCCTTCTCCCACAGCTTTTATTAATGACACTGCTTTTCCAGCCCAGCTGCTGCCCTGCCCCTTGTCCCAGCCATGGCAAAGAGGACACAGCCCCACAGCAGCACCCCAGGTGCTGAGAAGCTGCTTTCCTTACCAGCACCAGTGATGGATGCCTTGTGAAGGCTGACCTAGAACAGAGGTTAGACAGAGCTAAAGAATAAAGTAGGGATTTATTAAGAGGCTTCAACAGATCCACCTTGGGAGCACAACCCAAAATGGCCACAAAAAATGAATGTCTGGTCATGGGGTTTCTCACTTTTATAAGTTTTGGTCTATTAGCATATTGGAGCTAATTGTCTAATTAGAGCTCCAGCCCATGCAGTCCCATCCTGCTTGTTTTTCTCTCTTCAGCCCACGTTGTTTGTGCTCTTGGGCTGAGATTTGGATCATTTGTCCTTGGTCCCCAGCTAGAGAAGGAATTGTTTTGTCTCCCTGCTCTGTGCAGAGAGCTCACCATCCCTTAACGTGAAGCCTAGACTTACACACTAAAGCAGCACAGAATCTGAAAAGTATAAAAGCTAAACCTGAGGCTCCACCAGGTGCACAGAACCTGTGCCCACGCTCGGAGCCTCTCCTGTGCCTGGTCCCCATGGCTCAGAGCCCGTGCTGGGGCACACACTCAGCTCTGCCTGCTCTGCACACCTGCCCTCCCCAGCCCAGCCCTCAGTCCCTGCACAGCCCACAGAGCAGCAGATCTGCCCACTGGGCTGAGCTTCCACAGCAAGGCCTTGGGGAATGTGAACTCAGCAGCAGCAGAGCGAGCCCAGGGCCTCTCCAGGCCTGGGGAGATGGGTCACTGCCACCTCCCAGGGGCAAGGGAGGCTCCAGCAGGGACACGGGGGCACGGGGGACACGGGACGAGCAGTCACAGCCACTGCAGCCCCCACACCCACACGTGGAGGCCACGGGAGCTGCCTGCCTCCCCCTCTGCAACCAAGCAGCCTCATCATCTGTCCCCAAGAGAGAAGGAAATCAGGTAAGCAATGTCTACGAGCCCATATGGACGGGCTGGGATGCTGCCCAAGCTTCAGCTCGAAAAAAAGTGCACATTTTATGGTATAAATATTTTGGTTTGCCTCCTCCTCGCCAGCCCACGGGCTGCAGCACAGGAAGCACAGCAGCAGCCCTCCTCAGAGCTGTCTGGCAAGAGGCTGATCCCCACACCTACCAACGTGTGCTGCAACAAAAGCCCACACAGGCTGACCCGCCTGCCCACGTGCCTCCCAGGCAGTGCCACCAAGGAGAGAGGCTTCTGGCAGGGTGGAGTGGGGCTCTCAGTGCCTGGAAGGTGCTGCTTCCCAAAGAACCTCAGTGGGTGCCACATTTAGGACCAAGGAGGTGCCCTGGGACACCATCCAGTCCTCATGGAGCTGTTTGGTACCTTCTGCTCCTTTATCTCCCATGACAGACAAGAGCTGACTCCACTCCTGTTAGCAGCCTGAAACCATAGAATCACAGAATGGTTTGGGTTGGAAGGGACCTTAAAGATGATGTCATTCCACCCCCCAGCCTTGGGCAGGAACACCTTCCACCATCCCAGGCTGCTCCAAGCCCCAGTGTCCAACCTGGCCTTGGACACTTCCCAGGCTGGGGCAGCCACAGCTGCTCTGGGCACCTGTGCCAGGGCCTGCCCACCCTCACAGGGAACAACATTTCCTAATAAAATCTCTAGAAATGCTTGCTCTGAAATCCAAACAGTGGCTGGAATGCAGTGGGGAACCTGCCCACCCTGTCCCAGCACACCCAACCTGAGCCCTGTCCCCAGCAGTGGAGCATCTCCCCAGGACACATCCCCACTGCTGTGGGTCCTGTCCTCACCCCACACATCCCCCAGCCCACCAGGAGCCACCCCACTTCCCAGTTTCTTCCTCTTTTCTCCCCCCCAGTTCCAGGGGAGAAGGTCTCAGTCACCAGAGCTGCTCTCTGCCATGGCAAGAGCAGGATCTGAACAGCAATATGTAGGAGCAGGCAGGGAAGACAGGGATGTGTCTTTTTTAGCCATCAGAGCACCTGTGGCCGTGTCTCACCAGGGCTGAAAACAGAGGTGCCACATTCCCACAGAACAACAGTGATTAAATCCAGATGATGGCCCCAAGACGTTCTCCAAAGGCTTGGGAAAATACAGTGGGAATTTGGTGGTGTGAAAATGTGTTCATTTGGTTAACCAGGAATGGAGAGGAAATCCATCAGGGATTTTCCTCCTGGAACAAGAATAGGGAACAAGAACAGGGAACTCCTCCTGGAACAAGAATAAGAGAAGGAAAGAGAATTTGTCTAAGAAGAGAATTAAAAGCAGTTTTTCAGCAGTGTGCACTCTGTGGCTCTAACTCTTGAGAAAGGCGTTCAAGAGCTGCCTCCCCCAGCCCAGGCTCGGCTGTGGATGCAGCTGGCCAGAGCCAGCCCTCGCCCTGCCCGCTGGCACTGTGGGTGCAGGGACAGCCTGGGAGCAGCTCTGCAGCTGCTGGTTTGCTCTCAGACACCCAGAGCAGGACAAGGAACCTTGCTCAGACAGTGCCTCCCTCTGTGTGTGCTCCACAGCTACACGGCCAGAGCCAAACCTGAGCCTGGGATCTCACTCACCTGGGCAAACATTTGTTTAGTGCTCTCACAGCAAGGTGAGCCTGCTGCTCCCCTGTGCAAACAGCAGCTCCTCAGACATGAGCACTTCTGAGCTGTGCTGCGCTCCCCTCTCGAGCAGCCACTTTATAGGTGACATCTGCTGCATTCTCCTGTGTCAACAGAGCCAGTGCTCGAGCTGTCCTGGGCTCCCCTGAAATGCCTCTTGTCTTGGATGGGAACAGTCTGAGGGTGTTTATTCATCCATTTTTAGATGCACTCTGTTCTTGTGCCATCTTGGTAGATGGGTCTGCAAGGCAGAGCAGCAAGAAAGGACAATCAACAGCACAGACACAGAAAAAAAAGGGCTGAAACCACTGGGTTTGTCCTCCCAGGCTAATGTGGAACCTGTCTGGAAAGAGAAAGGCAAAGGGATAAAGCAGTTTCCCCTCTCTGGTCTTAGCACTGGGAGATGGTGACCAAAGCAGGAACATGTGGGGAGTGGGGGAACCCAAAAGCAGCCAAAAGTGAGTCCTGGAATGGGAAGAATGAGGCTGGAGGGAAGGTGCCAGCAGAGCTCCCGCAGGGCAGGGCTGTGACCCCTCCCAGTGTGCCATTTGTGACCTCGTGCTGGTGGCTGTGGAGCTGGACTGGGGCCAGGAGGAGCAGATGGAGCTGCAGAGCCCAGCAGCCAGCCTGGAGGGGAATGGGGAGCACAACGTGCAGGCTCAGGCTCAGAGCTTGGGCTGGGAGCAGCTGTTTGCACTGCCCAGCAAGGGCTCATCCACGGGGAGGGACAAGGAGGAAAATTATCCAAGTCAAGGAGTCCAGGAAAGCTTTGATAAACCCTGAGTGTGATGGAACACCTGAGGAGAAAATGTCTGTGGGGTCCAAATGTCTTCTCAGACAGGCAGGAAACCCCTCCAGCCCCAACAGATGGTGGCACCACACAAGTCCCCAGCTGCTGTTGTTTTCACTGGAAAATGTTCTGCCATGACTTTTCCCCCTGGTTTTAGGCTCCTGTCAGGAGCTGTTTGGTGATGTGTGGGTGAGTTCTCACCACCCAGCCCACTCTGGATGCTCGTGTGGATTGCTCAGCTGTTCTGAGCTGCCTGCAGTGCCCTGGGACAGGACTGGTGGTTCCAGATCTCTGCTGTCCATGTTTCTGCTGAGATGTAAATGCACAGAGCACTGAAATGAGCCCACAGCAAGGAACTGGGCTGGGAGGGGGAAATCTCCTGTACCTCCTATAGCACTCAACCCACATCACAGGATGGGGTCTCTACAGGTAGGGAAGCCAAGGCAAGAAAAGTAAAATTCCTTGCCCAGGATCACTCATCAGAAGGCTCTGCACATTCAGGAGGGCTCAAAAGGAGCAGAGAAGGGCACCTGAGTGGGCTGGTGAATGGAGGACACATGGTATAAAAGCTCTGTAGAAGAACAGAGCTGGCTCAGCCTTGATAAAGCAAACTGGCAGTAGTGTGATTTTTTTTTCTCTATAAATACACCTGGAGGCCAAACACCAGGGAGGGGGGGAAGCTATTAAAGCTGAAGGACGACAGTGGCACATGAAAACATCCATATTTATGTCTGAGAAAGGGAAAGAGCAAGTTTGGGGAGAGGGAAGGGAGAAATGAATGGCCTGAAGGGTGGGCAAAGGAGGTGCAGGCAGGGGCCAGGCAGGAGCTGCCTCTCCCAGAGCAGGATTCCTGTCGGATCAGTGGCCCTGCAGAGCTCGGGGTCCCCACCCTTCCTGCAGGATTAGACAAGCTTTGGCACCAGGGGGGAGCAGGGAGGGGAAGCAGGAGCAGGGTTGTGGAGGAGAGGGAGAGATGTTCAGCCCCAGCCTGGGCAGGGGGTTCAGGGAGCCCTGGGGGTCTCAGGCTTAGCTGGGGATGTGTATTCCATTTCCCTTCTGTCAGAGCTGGGGCAGGTATCTCTGTTCATTGGGCAGTTTTCTTTATCTTTCCCACAGCCAATCNTCCTATTGGGACTTTGTCAGTGGTTTTTTTGGGTTTGGGGTTTTTTTGTTTTTGTTTTTGTTTTTTTTTGTTTGTACTATTGCATTTGTTGTTGTTGTTGTTGTTTTTTAGCTTTCCTAGTAAAGAACTGTTATTCCTATTCCCATCTCTTTGTCTCAGAGCCTCTTAATTTCAAAATTATAATAATTCAGAGGGAGGTGTTTACACTTTCCATTTCAAGGAAGGCTCCTGCCTTCCTTAGCAGACACCTGTCTGTTCACATCCAGACACTGGGGAAGAAGGTGACTCCCAAAGTGCTCCTCAACGTGAGCAGCAGGAAAACAGCTGCCTGGGCCCACAGGAGGAGCTGCTGCTTCATCCTCTCATCCCTCAGGCTTTCCACACACACCTGGCAGGTGCTGGGAGGAGTCCTTACGTCCCTGGGCTGTGCAGGGGCCAGCAAGGGGTGCAGATCCCCCCAAAATGTCACCACACAGCAGCCTGAGCACACCCCTGTGCTCTGCTGTCCTCTTGGCTCAGAAGCAGAGCCAGACATTTCTCACCCCTGCTTCCAGGAGCAAGCTGGGATTTCCATAACCATTAAAAACAAGCCTTTGTTATTAGCCCCGTGAATTATTTATCCTGTCATAATTAATGCAGGGCCGTGCAGAGCTCTCCTGTCAGCACACAGCCCTGCTCACCACGGGGACATTAAATATGCATTGGGGCTGAGAGATGGCTCCTGATCTCCGCCAGGCTGTGAGCAAAGTGCCCTGGGCATGGACACTTCCCTGGGGAAGGGCTGGGCTGGGATAAGCTGGAGGTGGCAGGGCAGGGAGGCAGCTCCCAGGGCACCCAGCTCATCCCTCCTTGCAGCTCTTCCCGTGCCCTGCTCCTGCTGCTGGCAGAGACACGTTCTGGGGTGGGCTCTGAGCCACCCTGGGGTCAGCCACTGCCCCAGCCTCTGGGTCCGTGTCTGGCCCGCTCTCTTTGCAGGGCAGGTTTGGGAGCATGAGCCCCTCCAAGTCCTCCTTGCTTTTGAGATGCCAGCTGGGCTGCAGGGCTGCAGGGACACTGAGCCCAGAGGGAAGTGCCCACTCTGCCTGGGCCTCCCAGCACCACGCAGAGAAGGGGGGACTCCTCTGCCTTGGTGGCTTCACAGGTTTTAATCAAGTGTCTGCAAAGAAGGAGGGAGATGGGGAGTAGCTTGCCTAATTAATAAAACAAGAGGAAATCAACAGCTGCTATGAAGCTGCTGAACACTTCTGCTCAGACCAGCCCTTAAGAAGAAAAGCAATTCCAGAGAATGAGGCTTTCCCACACTCAGCAGGCTTTTAGGCAGAGAGCTGTGCTGGGAACTTGGGGAGCAGGATCCCACAAGGACAGGTCCTACAGGACACCACAGGGACTCTGTAACAAACTCACTGGCCATCAGGCTGGTGAAAAACAAACCAAATCCAGGCCCAGTGCAACCAGCCAAGCTGCCAGGGATCAACACCTGGGTGCTGTTACTCCTTACCCCACCAAAATCCCCTCCCTCTAACTGTTCTCTGCCAGGCTGGGTCCTCCAGGACACTCTGTACCTCAGCCCCCAATGCTGCTTGTTTTACACCTTTTCCTTTCCCAAAACTGCCACTCCTCACAGACGACAGTGGCAGGGTCCAGAGGAAAGCTGGTCTCAGTTACAGATAAGTTGATTTAAATCCAATATATGGTACAGAGCGCATAGATTTGATCAAGGGACTGTAAGAGCAGCAGTTTTGCAGCCTGGCTCCATGAAACTGCTCCAGGCAGCCTTTTTGGGTATGGTGGTGCCTGAGAAAGGATTCTTACAAAACATGCAATGAAGTGAGTCTACCATGCAGGTCTGAACCCACTGGCATGAGTGGAGCTGCTCCCATCCCTCCACTCAGGGGGTTTAAACCAAGGAGAGGAAAGAAGAGAAGCATTAAAACTTATTGTGTGGGCTAATCCTGGCCCAGCAGTGAAGTGCACTTAAAATGACCCTTCTCTCATTTGATGTTTCTCTTATTCGAGGATCTTTCTGGCTCCAACATCTATTTCTCTGTCAACAGCCCTCAGTGCATCTCTCTTGCTATCTTTAGGCTCAGTTTATTGATCCCTCATTCCTATCTCTCCATCTCGTTCTTTTGTGCTCATTCCTGCCTGTCACTCGATTCACTGCAGGATGCCTGTCCTGCTTTACAATGTGCAGCTCATTTCAGCCCCTTTTTCCACATTTCCCCTTCCCTGGTGAGGAGGGACACGAGCCAGGGAACTGCTGGGCAGCCTGCAGTGCCCACCCAGCTGGGAGATGAGCAGCCTGAGCTGCTTTGTGTCCAGCAGCAACCCCCTTTGGCAGGGCAGGAACATCCCCTCGACTGCTCCTGGGAGGGCGTTAAATATAAACCAAGCACGGGAGCTGTGGTGTCAGACCTTCTGCCCTGCAACTCCTGCTGTGACACTCCTTATCTGAGCAGATTAGTCACAACTCTGTCCTGAAGCTGCCTCTGAATCCCAAACACAGCCAAACCCTTGGAGATAAGGGCATCCGTGTCAGCGGGCTCAGCGCTCCACATGCTGGATCAGGGCAGAGTCAGGAACAAGGAGAGGCAGGTGAATGGAGGGGGAAAAGGCTGAGAAAAGGGGGAGGATGAAGGAATGCCCTCAGAGCTGCTCTGGTTTTGTTTTCACCTTTCATTTCTCAAAAGGTGAGCTGGGGAAAAGAGCGGCCAAGAACAAAGCCCTGGCACTTACCCTGGCTGGTTAACTCATTATCCTTAATGTGTGCCATGCTGTGGCAAGCAGAACAAGGTGAAGGAGAAGGACTTTCTGTCTCAGAGCAGGGAAATAAAGCCCCTCCCTGCTCAGCAGACAGCCACTTTTCAGAGGGTTTGAGCTGAGAGATGCCCAGACTGTCCAGACACCCCTCCCCAGGGCTTGGCAGGGCTGAGACCCTCACCAAGGGAAACCCAGCTTTCCTAAGCATGGTTTTAACTAAAAAGCACCCTGCCCTCCAGGCAGAGCTAAGCAGGACACACACAGAGTGTGGAACCACCTGGAGAACCAGCTGAGAGCCCAGTGCCTCAGTCTGAACGAGACTGGGGCCTCAGAAAATCTCAGAGAATCCCCAAATCCTGAACTCACCAGGAGCAGCAGCAATAAAGGCTGAGGGGGAACCTGCAGCCCCGTGAAAATGTGGCCAAGGGAGCTGCCAAAGCTGACATCCCTCTCAGTGGGAACAGCTACACCTCAGGGCAATGGTTTCTAGAAAAGCTTAGGGCTTTGCACTGCACTCTGAGCTGTAGGATATTGTCCATGAGGGCACAGCCCTGCAGATGTGTCCTGAGTCACAAAAGCCTCGTGCAGCAGAGATCTCAGGGCTGAACCTGCTCAAGGGAGGGACAGAAAAGCTGCTCCCTCCATTTCTCTGCCTGAACCACCACATTGCCCCTGCTTGGGCAAGCAACATGCAAAGACACTGATGAAAAAACATTTTTTGTCCTTCTGACAAAGCCACAAAAGAGAGAGATGAGGGAACAGCCATTCATGGCAGGCAGAGACTGAAGAAGATTCATGCCCCCAGTAAAAGCTGTCTCCACATTGTAGTCCCAGCAATTCAAATGGAAATTGTTTTTACAGAAAAAGGACAGTAACAGGGAGGCTGCAAGGGCATATCCTTATTTCAGAAGTCCTGTTGGGTTCTCGGGAAGAAAAGGAAAAATGGATGGGATGCTGTGGCTCTGGGTAATCCAGTGTAAAACTGCAGTCCAGAGCTTCAAAACCAACAGTTCCAGTCACTCCCATGCTCTTTGCAAGCTGGGGGCATTTGAAGGTGCATGCTTGCACTTCCAAGCAGGAGTTTCCCCACAGCCCAGCTTGGATCTCTGACTGGCTCCCAGGCACAAAACACTGAGCCAGGGTGGGAAACGGTGCCTGGCTCCATCCCTGTCCTGCAGGGAGGCTCCAGCCAGGCTGCACAGCAATGGGCACTCACCAGACCCCTCTTTTCCTCTCTCCTTTCCCATCTCCAGCAGCTGCACAGGGGAGGGGAGGCAGGTCCTGCCTGGCCCTGTGCAGACTCTGCTGCTCCCTCAGCAGCCAGCACACAGCTCATTGCTGCACTTTCCCGTTCCTAGCATCTCCAGTGTTGCCATGTGCTGGAGTGGAAGAACTCCACAGCCTCAGGACACGAGTCTCACTTTCTCAAACACATGGGGATTTTTAAGGAGTTTTGAATGAGTTGGAGATGGGACCTCTGAGTTTTTTTGAAGATTTGGTTTATTTTCTTATCTTCTACATAAGTAGGAAGGGTGAGTTCAGCTCCCATTGTCACAGCATGGTTCAGAAGGTCACAAGACCCTTTGTTACAAGACCTTTTAAGGAGTTATTGACTAATAAATCACTGCCAATAAGGATATTTATGTTTTTGATGTAATCCTTAAATATTTCATCTTATGGACCCATGCTACAGTGTGAGCTTTCTTAGCCCATCATGTTATGACACACAAACCTACAGCACTGCATTCTAAACTCCTTGTTTACCTCTGTAGCTACTTTTATTTTTTCTGTATCTTGAACTCTAAAACTCTAAACTTAACTTAGCTTAACGTGTCTGCTTTAAACTATAAACCCGCATTCTCATTTCTAGCACCTAAATTTGGAAACCTTTTCCAAGGTTTCAGACCAAATCCTGTGTTTAATTCTAAGCTCTGGCTTTCAGGCCAAAGTTCTGAGAGTTCCCTGCATTTCGGATTCCAGCACAGACACATCTCACTGTCAGTGAACTGCTCCCAGCAGCTCTCCCCTCTCCTGCTGCCCGAGCTCAGGCTGTGTTAAATGCTGCCCTAAGTCACCTCCAGCTTTCCTGTACAAGTGCAGCCCCCCAGGGTGGGGAAATCCTCCCAGGATTCCCCAAAAGTGCCAGCTCTTGTCTGACCCAACTGCTGCAGCAGCTGAAACACCCACAGCCTCACCCCTGCAGAGCCAGGAGCACAGAGATCCGTGCCTTTGGAACAGCCCCCAGGGAAAGCTGAACGGGAACTGGAACAGAGGAAGGAGGGATGGACACCTCCTCCTCCAGCACGTTGGGCTTGCAGGGATTTCTCAGGGTCACTTGTTTGGCTGAAGAGCTGCTCCAACATGGGCCACAGCTGGGTTGTGACCAGCAGGAGACATGGGGACAGTCCTGGGAGACAGGGTGGGGAAGGGAAGGGAAGGGAAGGGAAGGGAAGGGAAGGGAAGGGAAGGGAAGGGAAGGGAAGGGAAGGGAAGGGAAGGGAAGGGAAGGGAAGGGAAGGGAAGGGAAGGGAAGGGAAGGGAAGGGAAGGGAAGGGAAGGGAAGGGAAGGGAAGGGAAGGGAAGGGAAGGGAAGGGAAGGGAAGTTCCTAAGCCTTAATTAGCCTCCTCAAATATTCATCTGGTAATTCCTGTGAATTTCCAGAGAACGTTAGCAGCATCAACACAACTCATTTGCTGCACAGCAAAGCCACGAGCTGCCTGGCAGAAAGCAGTGCAGAACATGCTGTGCTGCAGCCAGAGGGTGAGTGCAGTGGGTCAGTGCACAGAACTCCAGCAGCAGCTGAGGGGCCACTGGAGCACTCCCCAGTCCAGGCCAGAACTGGGTTTGGAGGTGGCAGCTGAGAAATGTTCTGGGCTCAGGAGACAACACCACCTGTGCTGGTGAGCAGGGAGGGAACAGCTCAGCCTGAGGTGTGCCAGCAGCAGAGCTCCAGCATCCTCCTGGTGCAAGGCTGAGGCTGGAGAAGGGAGAAGGAGTCACAGCCTCTATGCAAACCGCTCTGTCAGGCTGAGCTCTCCCAGGAAGCACAAGCTCTCTGTGTCTGACAGAAAGCAATCAAGCCAAGGCCAGCTTACAGGGAACCTTTGCCATTGCTTTGCAGTAGAAAGATTTCCATAAACTGCTGGTTTGGTTGTTTTTTTTCATGAGCCATTTTGTCTCAATTTGTCTTTCCCTAAAGGTCATTCTTACAGCCAGCAGCCCGCTGGCACCCATCAGTCAGAGGCTCTGACAAGCCAGAGGATCTGTCAGACCACATTCTGCCTCCCAGCTACATTCAAGGTTTTACATTCAACATTTTTAATTCCCCTAATGGAGATTTCCCTTCAAGGCTAGCACACTATCAGAAAGCAGGGAGCACCAGCACAAGGCAGAACGTGGCACAGGGGAACTCTTACACTCCACATTACTGCCAGGGAAATGCAGGTGGCCACAGCAGGAAAGCTCAAAGCAGACATCAGTTAAGAGGCTACAGAACAGCCCAAAATTCAGGAGCATCCAGATAAAGGTGAGATACACAGGGACCAGAGCAGCTTGAAGAGGAGTCAGTGTCCCAGGTGTGTCACTGTTCTCAGAGGATGAAATGAAGCACTCTAAAGATTTTTGTGATTATCAGAAGGCTGAGCTTTATTGTAACAAGGTGACTTTTACAGAGTCTTTGGCTAACAATTACATGGTTGGCTGAATGGCACAAGGCCTCTCCAGCACCGCTGGTTGGGGCAGAGAGAGCATGAGTTGAGAATGGACACAAAGGGAAAAGTAAGCAAAGTGGAAACAGCAGCTGTTGTTTTGAGAATGAGGGATGCTTACAAAACCTCTAATCAGTCCATGTCTTGAGACCCTAAAATTCTCTACAGAGCCATCCTTGAAAAGGAAAGCTGCTTTACTTTGAGAAAACCAGGGCTTGCTGCTGAGTTTCCCTAAGTCCCACTGAGAGTCAGCCCCACACAGGTGAGCAGGCAGGGGAAAGCATCAGGAGATGGCAAAGCCTTGTCTGGAGCAGGACATTCTCTGTGTCACCTGCTGGCTCAGAGCTGGCAGGAGACCCTGTCACAGGCTGTGGGGTCCTCCTCCAGCCCTGGGAATGGTGAAGGAATTCCACAAGAAACTGGTTCTGTTCCTGCCAGTCCTGCTGGAGGGCAGCACCCGAGCAGGGACTGCAGCTGGATGACCAAAACCATGGCAGCATCAGCTGCAGGAAGAGTTGTGCCAGCACACAGCACTGGGTGCAATCGTTTCCATTTCCTTTTGGTGAGGTGCTGGAAGGCAGGTGTGAGCATGCCTGGGCTCACAGCAGGTTTATGTCACTCAGGGTGGGAGGGGTGGCTCTGGGACACCTCAGGACAGCGACCTGGGCCTGGGGAGCAGAGACCAGGTGGGAGGGACAATGTCTCACTGTGGAGTTCAGCACCATATCGTTGGAAATCATGATATAAATAAATGATGTAAAAGCTGAGGTAGGGCGAAGCCCCTAAGACCCAGAATAAACAGCAGAGGCAGCAATATGAGCCTGAGTCTCGAAGATGTGGGCAGAGATGATGTGGGACCCCCACATCTCAGGGGTGGCAATGCACACTTGTGAGCTGAGCAGAACTCCCCTCAGGGTAACAGGAGCTGTCCCCTAGATGTGCAGGGGAGCAGGTTTAGTCAGATGTCACATGAACTTGCAGGCCAGTGACAGTGAGATGAGCATAAAGCCTGTTGCAAAACACATAAAACCTGTCCCAGGTGGATTCCAAGAGGGAGAAGAAGCCCCCATGGTGAATGGCACAGTGCTCCTGGCAAAGGGCTGAGGAGGGCGATGGCTTCTTGTCTCTTCTGGAACCCAGGGTACCTGGGGGAGCCCAGTGCCAGGGGCACAGGGGAAATCCTGGCTCTGGCTGGCACAGCAGCTCTAACTGCAGCACTGCTGATGGCATTTGTTAGGTATTGATTGCTCAATCAATAGGCTGTCAGTGCTAGTAGCATTTTAACTGACTAATAATAACAACAACTGTTCATTGCATTTTTGGTTATATTGTTAAAACTTTTAATTAGACAAACAATAAATCTAGGGCTTGCCATAAGGCGGTGTGTTTGGCTTTTGGTAGCTAACACCCCCAGCTGGGCTAACACATCTCTATCCTGCCCTGCCTCCCCGGGGGATGAGTCCAGGGTATCTGACTGCAAGGAAAAGCTCAGCCCCACACCAACCTGATCCAGGGCCCATCCCTGTCTGCTTCACCTCCTGCAGCCTTCCCCAGGCTGCTTCTGGGGACAGATGTGACAGGTACCATCCTGAAGACTGGCACAAGCCTGACAGCCCCCGAATTCTGCCCCTGTGTGGGGCTGCTCAGCCCTGCAAAGCCCCTCTGTGTGCCCATGACAGCTTTACCTTCTCAGCCCAGAGGGGTTTCCCACCAGGAAGATGCAGAGGAGATTGGCCAGCCAGCACAGAGCTGGTTAGCCCCAGGTCCCTCATCTCAAGTAGAGACTCTGTCCAGCTTGCCCCAGCAGCCCAAATAAGCCAGGCATTTCTCCATCTCCTCTGCCTGCCCTCCCTTGCCACTCCTCTGACCCCCTGTCCCAGTGACTGGCAGCATCTCAGGGCTCCCAGGGGCTGGAAACAGCCCGTGCTCACAGCCCACCCGAGGTAACAGCTCACCACAGCATCATGCTCACTTTTAATTTGCTTATCCAAGCAATAAAGCAGAAATGAAGGATGGCAGCTAATTAAAAGTATCGATTCATGTGGCATTCAGAACTGCCCGGACCGAGTCCGGGCGGGGAAGGAGGGATGGGCAGCCTGGAAGAGAGCAGGGGACAGCAGGACTGCAGTGCTGCAGCCAGGTGTAGCCTTGTCCCTGGGATTTCCCACATGGGGGAGACTGTAGGAGCAAGGGTGGGTAGGACGGTCAGACACACGGACACAGAGATCTCTGAAGGCAGGTCCTGGAACTTGGGGTTTGTTGCAAAGGGCGTGGGTGCAGGGCCCTGCTTGGAGCTGCCAGCCCAGCTCAGAGCTGGCCCCAAAGAGAGAGAGAGAGAGACAGAGCAGGAGAGTAAGGAGTAAGAGAAAAGGGGTAAGAGGTAAGAGAGAAAAAAGGGGCAAAGTTCCCATTACAACACAATAAATCTTCTGGGCTGAATATTCTAATTCTCACTAACCAATCTGATACAGGATACAAATCCTACAGCATTTACATATAGCCTATAAGAACCCATACATTACCATACTGTGTTACATTTTAAACCCTATAAACTGCTCCTTGGGCCCCTCCTGCCAGGCTAGCAGGGTCTGCTCTGACCCTTGGGCCTGTCTGCAGGCAGAGGGGATTGTCTAATCAAGAAGGGGATTGTTTAATCAAAAATGGGATTACCTTCAGCTGGCCATACCATTGTTTTCCAGTTGTTCAGTAACTAAGGCTTGGTATGTCAAAGCTTGCTTTCATTTCAATCTCGCTTATAGTTTCCATAGTCTCAAAAATCTTTTGCCAGGCAATCATATTTATAAGGCTTTGCTGTTTCACCTTCCCCAGCAGGAGACTCCTCTGCTCTAACAACCCTCTCCTACAAGGCACCACCCCTAAGACACTGGGTCTTTTCTTTACCAGAGACATCTCCAAGATTCCCATTCCCTCAGCTCCTTGTTTGACTTGCCCCATGTATTTTTAAGGCTGGCTGACAGCAGGCAGACTGAAATGGGGGGAAAGCAGAGTCAGATGTGTTTCTGCAGTGAGGCTCTCAAAGGTCAGTGCCTGCAGAGCCCTCTGACCTTCACAGCAGCAGAGCAGCACACGGGAGATGTTTGTCTTTGTGACTCAGGTACGTGCAGGACTCACGGCGTGCCCGGGGCCAGAAAATCCAGACAACTTCCAGCTCACCTGCTCTGCACACCATTGCACAAGACGGTTTTTAAAACCAAAGTCCGTGTCTGTCACTCACAAGGGAACGAGTGGGAAAGATGGGGGCTGTCACCAGGGTCTCAGGTGTCTGCCGTGGCCAGGTGTCTCTTAGCAGAGAGTTGATGGGAATGGATTCAAACTGACAGTAGGTTTAGATGAGATATTAGCAAGAAATTTCTCCTGTGAGGGTGGTGAGACACTGGCACCAGAGAAGTTGTGGCTGCCCCATCCCTGGAAGTGCTCAAGTCCAGGCTGGATGGAGCTTTGAACAGCCTGGTCTAAGGGAAGGTGTCCCTGTATACAGCAGCAGGGCTGGAACCAGATAGTCTTTAGGGTCAATCCAGGCCATTCTCCACTTCTATGAAAAGGAAGATGCTCATGACAAGACAGGAGCTGGGGTTGCCTAAGCCTGGCCAGCGTGGGTCTGTCAGGAGGGGAAGGTGGCTGCTGAATCCTCACTTCCCACAAGGGTAAAAACTTTGCATCTCAAGAGATGAGACAAGTGAGGAGCATCCAGAGAGTGCTGAGCCAGAGACAGAGCTGGGAACAGACTCAGAAGCATCCACAGCCACTCATGAGGTAAGAAACTGTCACTCTCTTCTTGCTCTGCATTACCCATCCTATTGTCTCCCCATCCCTCTGTGTGGTACAGCTACTGACAGCTGTCCTCACGGGATCATAACAGAGCCAGAAACTCTGACTGAAAGCTTGCTCCCTGTCCTCTGACCTCACTCAGCAAGCAGATGCCACCATGGCCCTGAGTATGAAGGGAGCAGAGTCCCCAAGTGCATCATCCCCATCCAAGGACTTAGAAGCAAAGAGGAACCTGCAGGAAAGGACTTCTCTGAATATGCTCCAAAAACTTCTCAGAGAGGTGACAAAGTACCTTCTCATTTTAAAAACTGCCCTGGCAGCCTCCTGAGCAAGGTTTACAGCCACATGGTGGGCACAGACCCTGGGGGATCTCCGGGTATTATCAGTGATCTCCTGTGGTGTTTGCAGTGCTTCCTCTGAGCTCTGGGGGACTGCAGGCATAGCTCAGGCTCCTGCTGCTCTGCTTCCTCTCCTGCACTCCCCAGCGAGCAGCTGGCTCCACCTGAGCCATTGCAGACCATCCTGCCTTGCCAGGCACCCAGACAGCTCTGCCCAGAGCTCAGCCAGACTCAGAGAGGGCCAGTGGCCACTTCACAGCAGCCCTGCCCCCATCCCACACCACACCTGGGGATCAGTGCTGGAGGAGATCAAAGATCCTGCTACGACTGCAGGTAATCCACCCAGGCAAGCAGGCAGAGGGGTTCACTCTCTGTGACAGACTTTATCTGGCTCCAAGAAGGATAAACCTAAATCCTCTCCTGTATTCCCCCTCCACTCTCCAGTCCAGAAGATGTGATGTGACACGTGGCCAAGACCAAAAGGCAACGTTTGGGAACAGGCAGGGCAGGGCTGAGGAGAGCACCAGGGACAGCCCCATGGTGGGACAAGGAAGCCCTCACCCTCAGAAGCCCCAGACTGGTGGGTCAGGGGCAGAAGGGCTGTTGGGAAGGCATCCCAGGATCTTCCATTTCATCCCTCCAAGGGAGGTGGTTGAGATGGCTTCACCTCCTGCTCACCCATCACCCTGAGCTGCTGTCATGGCAACACATGCTTGGATTCAGGAAGGAACAGGTACTTCTGCTTGTTTAGCCAAGAAGGAGGCAGCATCCTGGTGTTGTGAGCAGGAGAGAAGGAGGGGAGTGAGGCAGCAGTCAGCACAGGAGCTCACAGACCTGGGCCTGCATGGTGTGCAGGTCTGCAGCCTCCTGCCACCCACAGGAGGGGTGCAGCCTCCATCCACTGTGGTTCTGCTGCTCGTGGCTGGGAGACGTGCTCGTGGGGGTGGGGACAGTCCCCACATGAAGAGGGTGTGACAGAGGGCTTTGGCTGCACAGCACAAAACTGGGACATGCTGGGTGCTCAGCACCAACCTTGCCCTCCAGAGGGGGGACCACACCTCAGAAAGGTCCTCTAATGCTCACCAGGGGCTGCAAAGAAAACACAGACTGCCCAGCCCCACCCGTGCTCTGGCAGTGGCTCCTGCCTTCTGCAGCCATGTCCCAAGAGCAGCCCCAGGACAGGGCACATCCAGCATCCCCCAGAGCCATGGGAACAAGGTGAGTGCAGAGCCTTTCCTCTGGAACCTCACTCCACCTGCAGGAGCAGCAGGCAGTGCTTTGATTTCAGAGCTCCTGAACCCAAAGGAGCCTGAGCAAGGCATTTCCCCCTGCAGCAAACAGCTCACGGGAGGCTGGTGACCACCTACACCACCTCCATGTGCCAGCCCCTTGAGAAGGGGTGGAATCTCACTTGCAGCAGCCCCAGTGCCTGACTCCTGGGATAGCAGCACCAGCAGCAGTCCTGGCTCCCCTGGGCGCAGAGGAGGCAGGAGCTGGGGCAAGAAAAGCTGTCTAGGAAGCTCTAAAAGAGGCCCATGCTGGAGGGTTTGGAGTTACCTCCAAACTTTCTAGATTTTCAAGAGAATTGGGTCCAACCAGCCCACAGGAGAGCCACAGTGTGGTCAGGACACAGAGCAAGATGGGAGCTTGCCCCTGTGCTTCACACCATTCCCCTGGCACACAGATCTCACCAGATCTGCTGTGCTTCAGGCTGCATGCCAGACCTTCTCTGCAATCCCTAAATCCACTGGCCCAAACTCACACGAACCTTGCTTGCAGCTTGCTGACCCAGCTTAGCTCTGGAGAATGGGCAAAGCCAGATGGTCTCCAGTGCTGCAGCCCCACTGCCCACAGCCTGAGCAGAGGTTATTTTGGGCTCACTATCACCAAACGGCCTCTTCAGGAACACCTTAGGAAAAACAAGAAGCAGGCAGCAGGGAGGCAGCAGTTATCACCGTGGTGTCCTGACAGGCTCTCTCCATTTCCCCAGCTGTGAAATGGGTACTTGCACTCCCAGAGGTCGATGAGAGCTTTTTCTGGGCATCATCCAGTGACGTTCATTCCATTCCTGGAAGCGATGCTCACAGGGGGGAAACCCAGTATGGCACAAGGCAGTGATGGCTGATTCACCTGAGCATCCCAGGCCTTTTCCTGCAGCTCTGGTACAGGCAGGCCGGGTCTGAAGATTCATCCTTTGATAGCAGAAAACATCTGCTGCAGGTGTCAGGGCGCTTCCCTTGTCCGATGGGTGGCTGCCTGGTGAAGTTCATGTCTCCCTCTGGCATGGCCTCTCCCAAAGTCAATATATTTGCTCTATATTTGATGTCTCCCATCCTCAAAACGCAGCTGAGAAAACCCCTGTACAACAGAAGCTATCTTTGGAGAGAGCTAAAAGAAGGAAATGATGAATAATACATGGACAAGGCAGCTCAGTGCTTTGTGGCACATAGACACGTCTCTGCAGGGTGCCGAGCAGATCCTTAGAGTGAGGTTTTCCTCTTGGATGCCTTTGGCAGCTCTCTGCTCCCCATCTCCAGGAGAGCCTTAGGGAAACCACCTGTAAAACGGGCAGCAGCCAAAGCTGGGTCTGCTGAGCCCCGTGTCCGCTCTGCCGGGAATTCAGGCAGGCTGCAAGTGCAGCTGTGCCACTGTGTGCTTCCCTCCAACATCTGCCTGTCCTGCTCACTGAAAAAAACCATGGAGCTGCTGCTAATTTCATTAGCAGGCCCGTCAAGCGGCTCATCAATCCCTGATTTCCTGGCTTGCCGCCTTGAGGAAACAAGCGGGATCTGCTCTGAATTCACAAAGCCATCCCCTGGGGTCATTTGTCTGAAGGCTTAAAATTTCCCGAGTGCATTATTATCTCGGATTAAAACTGGGGGAGGGAGGGGGCTTGGTTGGTTTTTCTGCCCATCCCCGGGAGTAAGGCAGACCTCCCTCAGCCGGCAGCAGCTCCCGACCCGCGGCAGGAGCTGCCCGTGCGGGGCCGGCCAGGGCCACAGACGAAGCAGAGCCCACGGCGCTGGGCGGTGGAAGGGACATCGAGAAGCACCCGCAGTGGCGTTGCCAAAGGCTCGGCTCCCCGCGCCGACGGGCTGCGAGCCCGCACCGAGGGTCCCGCAAGCAGGGTCCCACCCGCTCGCAAGGAGGGTCTCGCACGGAGGATCCCCTCGCAGTGAGGAGGGTCCTGAACAGAGGGTCCCGCCCAGACGGTCCCCTCGCCCGCATAGAGCGTCCCGTCCGCAAAGCCGGTCCCGCCTGGATGGTCCCCCTGCCCGCAAGGAGGGTCCTGCACAGAGTCTCCCGCACAGAGTCTCCCTGCCCGCCCGGGGGTGTTGCACTGAGGGCCCCCCCACTCCCGCCCGGGAATGTCGCACGGAGGGTCCCCCTCCCGCCCGGGGGTGTCGCACGGAGGGTCCCGTCCCGCCGGGGGGTGTCGCACGGAGGGTCTCGTCCCGCCCGGGGGTGTCGCACGGAGGGTCCCCTCTGTCGCACGGAGGGTCCCGTCCCGCCCGGGGGTGTCGCACGGAGGGTCCCCTCTGTCGCACGGA
>VWZV01015110.1:173761-205081 GCA_013397155.1 Irena cyanogastra
GAACGGGCGGTGCGGGAACGGGGAACGGGCGGTGCGGGAGGGAGAACGGGCAGTGCGGGAACGGGGAACGGGCGGTGCGGGAACGGGGAACGGGCGGTGCGGGAACGGAGAACGGGCATTTCAGGGCAGGCTCTGCAAAGAGCCAGCTGCAAATCCATGAGCGATCCTCCCAGGAAAGGGGGAATCTGGGAGCCGCGGCTCGTGGCATTAAAAGGAGTAGCAAAACTGCAACCACGCCGACTTCAGCCAAGAGCCTCTTGATCATAAAAGGAAAAAAAAAAAAAAAAAAACAAACGCAGAAGAGCTACAGTTTAATTCAGAGCTGATGAAAAACTTTTATTCTTACCCCAACTTCTAATTTTGGTAATGTAACCGTTCCTACCCCCACAATCCCAAAAAGCAAGGCTATTATTTTTAAATGAAAAATGTTCCTATGAAATGCAGAGAGGCAGTTTTATATTGGAGAGAAAGAAGAAAAAGGAAATACCTTCAGTTTTCCACTATGAATCCTTCTGCTATGAAACCCTCCCATCATTTTATCCAAACTCTTGGCTCAATTTGACCCAGAACATGAATTCCCTTCTCCACCAAATATTGCCCTGCTTGGAAAGCAGCCCGAGCCCACCCCACGGGTGCAGCGGGCTCACAGGCCCAGAGCCAAGAAGTGAGGTGGCATCCTCCAGTCCCAGCACCTGCCCTGTGCCCTAAGGTGTGGGTGACACTGCTGCTGCTGCTTGCTGGGGTTTGGGGGCTGTTCCTGCACTGTGCCCTCTCCATCAAGCTGCTCACACCACGGATCCCCCACGGCTGCAGCACAGCCTGGCAGAGCTTTGCTGGCACTCGCAGTGGTGCCACGTTTCCACCCTCACACATGTCCCTGTGGCTCTGCCACTCATCTCTCCTCCAGAAGTCAGGGGCCTGTGCAGCCTGCAAAGCCCCAAAACTCCCACTGAGTACAAGAAAACCCCCTGCCTAAGAAAATAAATGTGTTCTGCACTCTCTCTGAGCTACCCACAGCAAAGCAAATATGGGCACAGTTGGCTCCCACCATGGCTTTGTTCTTAAAAACATGTCCTTTCAGTCAAACCTCTCCTGGCACACCTGGCTGTCGTTAGACAGAGGAGAGAGACACTGTCTGACTCCTGCTCTCAGCACTGCACCTCTGCACTGCACTTGTCATCCAAGAGATCCACAGCTCAAACAGGAATCACACTGCTTCCACAGCAGGAGGCCTTGGGAACGCTGTCCCCAGGAAGGTGCAGTGCTCAGGGCACCAAGCCACCTGCACCAGGTGCCCCCTGACAGCACCAAGCAACAGAAGAGAGAGGCAGGCAGGAGGCAGTGGCTGCAGGCCCTGCAGCTCAGTGCCCAGCCTCAGCGAGGGTGGTGGCCAGGGCAGTGACAGTGACCCCGACAAGCCTCCATCTGCAGATGTCAGAGGCACAGTTTGGCCTCTCTTAGCTGAGTTTGGGGATTTGTGGGTAAGGAGTTTCTGGGTGCAAACTGGGCAGTGTTTGCAGACACTCACTGAGGACTGAATGCCTGAAGTGAGTTATAAAGGCTGAACCCAAAAGGCAATGAAAAAAGTGACAGGTCAGAGGAGGAGCCGGGACAATCCCAATTTGGAGCCACCTCAGGAGCTGCCATCAAGGCAGTGCCAAGGACCTGAGAAAAGGCCCTGGCAAGGCAGGCACAGGGTCTGCCTTGTGAAACAGCGAACACTGCCTCAGCACAAGGTCAGACATCATCCAGCTGACTGTTCCCCCTCACTGCATCCCACCAGGTGAAGCTTTCTCCTCATCCTCAAACAGACTCTCTGAGCTATCAGAGAAGAAATCCTCCAGTTCCTCCTGCCTCATCTTGGACTCCAGAGCAGTGATGCGCTGCTTGAGCTCCATCTGGGCGTCGTTGTACTCGCTCAGGAGCTGGCCAAAGCGGGTGTGCAGCGTGTCCAGGTTCGAGGCCACCCTGTCCAGCCTCTCCTCCATGCTCTTCCCTTCTGTGCTTTCCTCTGCAGCTGACTCATCCAGCAGCCCTTCCTTGATTAGGATCTCCCGGCCACGCTCCTCCAAGATCCTTTTGGCATCAGGATACTCTGTGACTGCTTCCATGAGATCTTCCTTGGACAGGCAGAAGAGATCGGAGTAGCCCAAGCTGCGGATGTTGGCTGTGCGCCTGTTGCCCATTTTGCTCCCTTTGATGTTGAGGATGCTGATCTCACCAAAGCAGCCCCCTGCAGTGAGCAAAGCGTACTGTGTCACCCCATCATCCGCCACCACGGCCAGCTTGCCCTCCTTGATGATGTACATCTCCTTCCCGATGTCCCCTTTCCGGCACACGTAATCCCCCGGGCTGAACACCTGAGGGCGAAGCTTCAGCACCAGCTCCACCAGCAGCCCCGCCTCACAGTTCTGGAAAATCCTCACCTTCTTCAGTGTCTCCAGGTGAACGTTGATGGCAATCTCTGCCCTTAACTTATCAGGGAGGTTCTTGAGGACCTCCCGTTCATCTACTGCCTTCTTGTTGGTCCACAGGTAGTCGAACCACTTGATGACTTTGGTTTCCAAGTCTTTGCTCACCTTGCGGAACTGCATGTAGTGTTTGACGGCATCGATTTTGGCCTGGAACTCCGCCCTGGTGGCGTTCATGTTGGATATCATGGAGCCCACGTTCCCCACGATGGTGGCAAAGATGAGGACGCCGATGAGGAAGTCAAAGATCACGAAGAGGTACTCTTCATCCCGCACAGGGGGAGGGGTCTCCCCAATGGTGGTCAGAGTCAGCGTAGACCAGTAGAGACAGTAGACGTACTCCCGGGTCAGAGAGCCGTACTCAGGGTCTGTGACATTGGGATAGACCCAGCTGTCCTCCCCGAAGCCTATGGCCTTGGAGATGGCGTAGTAAATGCAGGCGTTCCAGTGGATGATGACCAGGATGTAGAGAACCAAGTTGCTGATGCGGAAGATGTTGGGGTGGCTGGTTCTGGTCTCGGTCCTGTCGAAGAACTCGAACATGCGGGAGAAGCGCAGCAGCCTGTTGAAACGCAGCTCAGGGCAGTGCAATCCCACCAAAAAATAGGCCAGGTCTGTGGGCAGGGTGGAGAGAACATCCAGCTTGAACTGGAGCGTGTGGATGTAGTTACCTCGTAACTTCTTCAGGTCCTTAACCAGGAGGCCCTGTTCCAAAAATCCTAAAGAGAAGCAAATTACAGGATTATCTTGGTTTAAGTTTGGCTTTTCTGTGGGTTTTGTGAACACCTGAGCAATAGTCTATGGTATGCCATGGATTCGTGTGCATAAATGCACAGGGTCACCCAAATATTACCAGCTCCTGCTCTACTCAGTTCATTATCACTCAAGGCCTTCATCTAGCAAAGCCACCCAAAGATATAACTCAGGGATTTAGTCTGTTGCCACAAAGAAAAAGGAACACAAAGGTTTCCATCCTCCAGATCATGAATTATTGCAGTTCTGACAGCAAACATACAGCCAAGTGCTGCCTTCCGAGAACATTAAATTCTACCATTTTTCCATGCAGATAATTCATTAGCTGAACTGATGCAGAATCAGAGATACAGACCTTCAGCTATGCCCGAATACTAATAGTAATGCAGGTAATTTTGTACAATTATTCAAAGGTGAAGTTGAAAGCTGGGATGATTAATCTTTCATATTGAAACTTGCTCCATTTCTCAGATCTTCTAATTAGATTCTTTCTCTGGAGACTGTTTCGTGCTAGTGAACGGCAAGGTAGGCAAAACCCTCCTTCTAATGGAACTGCGGATTAGGCCTGTCCCTGGCAGCTCATCTCCACTTGTAAGGGATTAAAGGAAAGCCAGGATGCTGCTCCTGCTCACCTGTGTGCAGGCGGATCACTGTGTCCCCCAGGTAGAGAGCATCTGAGATGTAATCTAACACCAGCCACAGCACAAAATAGGTCTTTTGCAGGTCAGTGAAACAAGCCCTGGAGGAAGGTCATCAAACAGGGTGTGAGACCACAAATCCCCACATCTTCTCTAACTGTTACAGCTGAGTGCTGGCTGGTCCTGAGGCGCCCAGCTCCGCAACAGAGCTTGGCTGCTGGGCGCTCCTCTTCTAGGAATTACAACTCCCTGCTCTGAAAAATCTGCCCTCCCTTGATGGAGGTAAAGCAACGTCTTGATCCACTCCCAAATGGCCCTGAAACCATGGCCCTTTGCAGCTGGGCCAGAATGCACAGTGAGAGTGGAGGGTCTCTTTCCTTTCAGTGCCCACCAGCCCCAGCACCACCAGAGGCAGTTTGATCCTGGCTGAGCCACAACAACCAGGAGATCAGGAGGGCCAGAGGAGCAGGGAGCCACACAACCCCCCAGCTCACCTGGCTACCAGCAAGCACCAGTTATAGAGGACAGGAACTGCAATCACAGCCAGCCAGTGGTAGTAGCAGTCCCCTGCAGGGTCCACCACAAAGAACAGACATTTCCTCCTGGAAGCAGAGACAAGAGCCAGAGCTATACTGGAAAACAGGGTTGGAATGAGCCATGTGAGCCACATCCTTCATCCCTTGCAGCACACTGCCTCCAGCAGAGCTGCAGGGTGCTTGGGTGCCAGCTTGGGTGCCAGCCTGCAAGCCAAGACCAGTCCCAGCAGTGCCAAATCCCAGCACTGTTTAAGTTCCTTTATCCCTAAAACTGAGCCAAGAACACAGCAGAAGAAGAAACTGTGGGACGGTAAGGCAAAGCAGGGCCCACATGACCCAGCACCCCAGTGGCAGAGCCAGGAACAGATGTTTGGAAGAGGGGGATCAGAAAAGTTCTCGTGATGTACATGACATTGCTTCTCCCAGGTGAGGTAGGGACTGGTGCCAGGCAGAGCTGAAGAGAAGATTAATTGCAGCAGGAAGGAAGGTGTGCTGCAGATCAGTGGCAGCACCAGTTGGGGCTGCCCAAACCCCAGAGCAGTGGCCCCGGGGGCAGCTGGCATGGCAGGGCTGCCTCCTGTGCCTCCTGCAGTCTGCACAGCCCGGGCTCCAGCCTTTGAACTGTTCCCAAGTGTTTGATCCTGCTCGTCTTGGGACTCAGAGATAAGAAGTGTGTGCTCCAGTTGCCAGATTCACTGGAGAAGCTGGGGAAGAGAAACTCTGTGGCTAGGCTGATAGGCTTATAGCAGCCTAGTGGGGCAAAACACCCTCTCCTCTCCTTCCCAGCTTTGAACACACAAAACTCCCTCCAGTGATAGGACAAAAAAAAAAAAAAACAACTCACTTGCCAACAGATTCCCCGTGCCCACCCCATTGCTCCTGGCAGCTTCAAAGGCAGAAGCCCTGCTTGGAAGTCTCCTTTCCCTGGAGTACAGGCAGTGCCTGGAGTGTGGGGACTGGCACTCAGCACAAAGCCAGCCCCAGTCCCTCATGCTCACCCTCTGGGCACCACACACACGTGGTGATCCAGCCTCCCCATTAAGAGGGCTTATTTTTAACCAGAAAGTACAACTTGAACATTTGTTTTTTGAGAGAGGGACTCTGCTCCCTAGGACATACAGCAGTGCCACAGGGGAAGCTCTGACTCACCTGCAGCCAGCCCAGACAGTTGTAGCACCCTCAACCACTAATTAATGCTGCTAATGATGTTGGTAATTTCAGCTTTAAATCACCAGCGTTGCCATGACAGGAGGCCAAGATCACTGATATTACACTGACAGCAGGGCCAGGGCTGGAAAAACAGGGCTCTGGGTTAAACAGGGCTCTGGGTTAGCCCAGGAAGAGGGAATAATCATCTGTCTCTTCCCAAAGGCTTTGCACTCAGGCCTGGAGCCTGCCACGGCCACGAGCAGCAGCTCACACGAGGGATTACCAGACCTGGGGCTCTTCTTACCTGTGGAGCTGAGGACCTGGAAAACCCCAGAAGTTCCCACTGCATCCCCAGAACCCACTGGCACTGAGCAGCCCGTTCAGAGAACACTTCAGCTCCTTCTGATCAGGAATAAGCTCTCCTTAACCTCACAGGGCAGAGCAGTATTTTTTTCCATTACCAGTAAAGACCAAGATACAAGGCCCAGATTATTTTTCTCCTACAGAAAACAATTACTTCTTGGTGTTTTAATTACCATGTATTATGGTAGGGTCCAGAGCAGTCTGTGAGCTTTGCCCTCTAATTAGGCAGCAGAAGAAAAGCCAGGTTATTGCTCCTCACCAGGAGTGTGAGCTGAGGAGATGAAAGGGCTGCAGTTCAAAGAGCCTTTTCAGAATGCTGCTCTTTGTGGGGGCACAGGCAGCAAACACACTCCCTTCATGCTGCAGGTGATGAATGAGACTGGCAAATCCCCCAGGCCTGTGGCTCCTGGGTGGGATGCAGTGGTTGCTGGGTGGAGTCCTGCATCCCTTGGCTTGTGTCCAGCCCCTCATGTGCACGAGCTGCAGGTGCATCTTATTACAGACCCAGGGCTGGCTCCACAAACACCCCTAGCGTGGGACTGGTGTGGAACTGGGGAGGTCTGATGTGTTTCCCACCAGGGCATGGACCAGGAGGGAGAAGACCCCATGGCTGAGGGACAGGCCAGGTCTCTTCCACAGAGACAGAGCACCAGGTCCTGTGTGTCAGCAGAACAGCCCAGCAGAGCCAGGCTGGCTGCCAAGGCAGGGGTGGACAGGGCAGGGGGGACCCTTCCCACCACTCCATCCCTCTTCCTTCCTTCCCACCCCCACTGGGAGCCATCCCCAGCCAAGGATGGCTGACCACAGGAAAGGGACCCTACTTTCTGTTTAACTTCTCAGACTCCTCATCCTCAAGCCCATCGCCAGCACCTGCAGCCACTGTCAGGAGCTCGGGGCCTTGGAAACGCTCCAGGAAGGGGTCTGGCCTCTGCTGCTCCTCGTGCAGGCTCTTGTTGGCCCAGTCCCTGAGCACCACCACCAGCCGGGCTATCCTGGACAGGGGAGAGAGGCAGAGCCAGGAGCTGTTAACTGAGCAAGGACAAAGCAAAAGCTTCGGAGTCACCAGGGGAGCTACAGCTGAGAAGAAAACTCTCACAGCTCCCTCCCAAGCACTAGAATTTCTTTTTTACCCCTTCTAGTGATGATGTGGGACCAAAAATAGACAAGCAATAGAGACCACCCTGATAGAGTTGCACAACTTCCACCCCAGTCGTGCTGTCATTCCCACAGGAATGGGAGGAGGCTGGGTGACTGAGGCAGAGGGAGGCTGCCTGCAGGGAAAGGAGCCTCTGAGCCCAATGGGGGTGAAGCCATCCCCTACCAAAATCCTTTCCAAGGGCACTGGGGCACAAAGAGCAGCATTCAGAGATGCTCATCCCATGCATTCCACAGAGCAGAAGGGGATCCTCACCCCACAGAAGGCCCCAGTGCCAGGGCCAGGCACAAAAGGCTCACCCCACACCAGTGGCACACGCAGGTACCTGGCCAAGGCTCCCTGGCCTCGGAAAGCGTGCTCAGCCCCACGCAGGCTGGCTCCTCTCTGCAGCTCTGAGCTGGTGCCATCCCGGGGTGAGCAGGTCCTGCAGAGGGGAAGAAGGGAGACCACATCCACACTGTGCCACCACGGCACTGCCACCGCCAGACACGCCGGAGGAAGCTGGCAGCAGAGACTGGCCACGACAGCCCGGCCCATGCCAGGGCTTTCGCCAACCTGCCACCACCTTCAACTTGGGCTGCCCTGGCAGTGCCAAGCACCTCCTGCACACTGACATCAGGAACCTGGGGGTGCGAGTTTAACTTCACAGGGAAAAGGGACGGCGTTCCCATCCAGGGGCCCGTGGCACGGAGCCATGGAGCTGGGAGCAGCCTGACCTGGCAGTGCCGAGCCCTGTCCCCTCCGTGTCACCCCTGGGCTGGTGGCTGGCTGGGGAGCTGTGTAGGCCATTGCTCTGCGCTGGCATCCTCAGTGTGAGGGGACCACGGGCACACACTCTAGCCCTGGGACCTGCAAAAAGTACAAAACAGCCACAAGAAAGCACACGCAGGACACATCACATGGTTTGAACCCAGGAATCCAGCACAGCATGGGAAGGGAGGGTCCAGCTCCATGGCGTGGGCCCACACCATGTTTCCCAGGAGGAGTCCTGCAGGGCATTGTGTTCTCTCCAAAAGATCCCCCAGCTGCCTGGGGCCATGAAAGATGCTCTTCTCATCGTTCAGGCTCCTTGTTCATTTCCAGAGGAACACCTCTTTTTCCTTCTCTTCCCTGGTTCTACCTACCTCTCCTTTGCCTTTCTACTCTCCTCGCCCTCTGTAGCCTGGCCTTGCCTGCCCCTCCTCTTCCCATTCCTTGCCTCGTGTACTCCTCCTTTTCCCTGCCTTTCCCAGTCCAACCCCTCCTTTACCTTCCTTGCTCTCCCCTCCCTTGCCTTGCCTTTACTTGCCTTGTCCTTCCTACCTCTCCCTTGCCTTGCCTGCCTCCTCCTTTGCCTTTGAAAGGTTTCCTTTCCTTTCCTTTTTCCTTTCCTTTCCCCTTTCCTTTCCTTTTTCTTTTCCTCTCCTTTTTTTGCTTTCCCCTTTCCTTTCCTCCCCCCCTTGCCTTACCCACCCCACGCCCGCCTTGTCCTGCCTGTCCCTCCTTTCCACACCTCCCTGGGACAGCGCTGCCACTGGAGAAGCCACCAGCGTCCACTTCGGAGCCCGGCGTCCCCCGAAGCCTTGAGCGCTGCCTCAGGCGGGCTGGCAGGGCAGCATCCCTGCCCCGGGAGCTTCCCGGGCTGCCTCCGGAGCGCTCCGGCTTGTCCAACACGAAGGCAGGGCAGAAGCAGCGGAGGTGGCGGCGCGGGCCGGGCAGAGCCGGCGGTGGCAGCGGGGACAGCACAGCCCCGAGCGGCTGTCAGCAGCCCGGGTGGCCTGAGCGGCACGGCGCACTCCAGAGGAGCCGGCAGCAGCCAGCCTGCTGTCTGGGGATGGCGGGGAGGAGGGGAACGTGCTGCTCGGGGATGCTCCGTTTCCCCATGCACGCGTTCCCTTCTCCCCCCAGCCGGCACCTCCTCGGGGGCGGGAGGGACCGCAGGCGGCTCCGGGACAGCGCCCAGCTGGAGATCACAGCCATGCCGAGCTGCTCCGTGCCCGTGACCCCGGGTCCCCTCGGTCACCGTGCACCCAGGGGCAGGCACGGCCAGCAGCCCCAGGCGGGCTCAGGTCCTGCCACGCCAGGGGATGCACCTGGATCGCTGCCCAGGCTTTGCTCCCGTCCCCTCCCAGCCCCCTGCCCTGGGGAACAGCAAAGACGCTGATCATTTCCCTGCTTCGGAGGCTGTGCCACAGCTACTGCTAGCACGGAAAACTGGGAAAAGCAGACACATTTTAACACCCTCACAGCCACTTACCTCTTCTCCTGCTGGCAGAGCAGGGGACCCAAAGTGCTGCTCTGGAGTGCCATCAAAGAGAGCTGCAGAGTTTGAAGGTGATCATGAAATGCACCTTTCACCAATTCCTGCCCTCTTATTTTGCTCAGAAAGTCATTCTAATGCCCAGTTAGCAAAAATTCTGCATCTCCAAGGCAATAAGGAAGAGGTCCGTTTTTCTCCTCTCCCTCCAGGATGTCACCATTTGCAGTGGCTGAGGCTGGATCCATCCCTGACAGGCACATGGAGTCCTGCACCCTGTGCAGGGCTGATCTGAGAGCACCAGCACCCGGAGCTCCTTTTATCTCTGCTATCAAAGGTTTACCTTTTACTTTCCCCTTCAAAGCCTTAAATTCCACTTGTTCTGATCTCACTGAGCACCCTCACGGCAGGGAGCACAAAGCAAGAAACAGAATTTCTCAGCCTTGGCTGGGGCTGTGGCTCCTGGGTGAGCCCCCAGCAGCACAGGATGTCACCCTGCTCTTGTCCCCACATCATAGACTCCAGGTGACAGCAGCCCAGCTATCTTTTTGCTCCCTGCCTGCAGCTGCCTCCAAAAGGAACATGGAACTCCAGGAGCTGCTCCCTGGAGCACCATCGTGCAAAAAACACTTTATTTGCAGTGCACGTCGTCATGGCAGTGGCCCTTGGGGACACCCAGCCCTGCCACGTGTGCTGCCTTGGGACAAAGCAGCCAGGAGGAGGAGACAAGGAAGAGAAAAAAGGAAATAAAAGCATCACACTCCAACAGGGACAGCATTAACCAGAAGCTTTTCTACTCAAGATTCCCCCTCAGCCAGGGCAGCTGGTGCTGAGACACCCACGAGCAGGTCACAGTCCTGCTGCCAAGGGAATAAACCTTACCTGTTCCCACTTACTGGGGCATCAGGATCAGGCTCCACGGAAAAGAAACATATCCAGAACACACAGAGTTTATTAAAATATGCATTTTGTGGTCAGTGTTTCCAGATTTACACCAGCATTTATACCTTACATAGAAATCATATTGTATCTTCCACAACCTGCCAGTAACTAGCCCATGAGAACACGTCCAGTTTGACCACCTCTGCTCCAAACACCTTCAAGCCACACTCTGAAGGTGGCACGCCCTCCCAAAGTCATCCCTTCTCACCCTAAAATACAGCTTAAAAAAACCCCCAAACACAAGCTTCCTCCAAAACACGTTAACACCTCTCAAAGGAGAGAAACCTCTTTTTTGAAGACAATTCACCTCATTTCCTGGCCCCACTCACACCCCCTGACACATAACAGTTGTGCAAGGTTCTCTGGTGACCCTGACCACATCCCCGAGGCACAAGGCACAGGAGCCACCCGTCCTGCACGTGCCCATGCCACAGCAGAGCACACCGAGCCCACCACCCCATGCTGGCTCTGGTCTGCAATAAATCCCAGCTCTCCTCAGCTCAGCCATCAGCCACAGGTCCAGCCCTGCAATTACTGTGGGACAGTTATTTATTAGTCACTGTCCAGCTGCCAGATTTACAGTCACGGATGCTTGATGCGGTGTCAAGCGGAAAACACCCGAGCACTGATGGCTGTAAATAAGCTATTGGGACACCTGGATGACATGTAGATCCAGCTATAATTAGGTATAGGTGACACAGAGAGGTCCTGTTAAGCCTTGCCAAAACCTGCCCCCAGGGCCTGCCTGCACAACTCCAGCAGATGTGCTGGATGAACCACCAAAAACATCTCAAAGTCACCTCAGAATCAAGTGTTACTGAACTCTGGAGAAGGAAACAAACAGAAAAGCTGTTCAACTGAGCTTGTTTACAGCTAAAGAGCATCTGGGTCAGGAATTTCCCTCACCCATGTTCTTGCACCATCACTGAAGTTGCAGCTTGGCAGCAAGACCTGGGAGAGACACCCCTCCACTCCCCTCTGCCACGGGGAGCCAAACAAATATCTATTTTCCCTGACCTGTTTGGTGCTATCGCTGCTGCTAAGAGGTTTTATAATCCAGAGAGTCACCATGGGGAGGTTTCCCATGTAAACCTCTCTGGGAAAGAGCCAAGGCCCTGGATAAGCCCAGATGCCAGCAAGGCTCTTGGAGTCACTTTGGATCTGAACATCAGCAAACCCGCTGTGGCTGCAGGGATGGGAGCTCCTCCAGCTCCAGTCCTGGAAGAGGGGCTGTGGCACAGGAGACTGGCAGTACCACCTCCACCAAGCAGCAGCTGCACAAGGAAGAAAAGAAAACCCAGCAGAAGTTTAGAAACACTCAGTCACTCTACAGAGGGTGAGGGATAGACCACAGCATCTGGCTGAGAACTTTCATGGGGTCAGAGCTGAGATCTCCAAGGTGGGATGTGGCCAGGGCCGGGCCCACCACAGGCTGTGACTGTAACAGGACCCCACGTCCACAGACACCCAACCCCTCGGGTTTGCATCTCCTCTGGCAGCCTGAGGGCCACTGCACGGAACAGACACCTCCTGTGTCAGGCACCAAGCTCTTAGGAGAGCTCAGCTCTTCACAGCAGCTTCTCACACCTCCACTGTCATCAAGGCCCAAAGGACACAGATTCTTGAGGGCCCACAGTGCAAAAAGCAGTCCTAGTCAAGGAAAAAAAGAGTTTCACTGCTGGCAAGTACACGAGAAATGCTCCTCTCCCTGCCCTCACCCACCCTGCCAGGGCAAGCAGGGGAGGTTGGGCACGGGCTGTCATCTCCTAAGCCAGAGCCAGGTGTTGATGAGGCAAGCAGAGATCATCACGGAGTACACCAGGGCCTCCTTCTGTCTCCAGGCGTGGCACTGCTCCTCCAGCACACGCAGCCTCCCCGAGATCCTCGCCAGCTGCAAGGGAAGCAGTGGGGCACTGTCAGCACCCCGGGCCAGGGGACAGCAAGGCATGCACAGACGGCAGCTGCTGCCTCCTTCAGGTCCTCCTTCTCTAAAGCAGCAGCTGCCTTTGTGTGGGAGGGGTGGCAGCAGCACCTTGGGTCTGCAGCAGATGCTTCAGGAAAAGATTCTTCCCTTCAGAGAGCATCTGAGCCCTTCTCACTGCCACCAGAGGGGTCTGGCTGGGTCCTGCAGCCCCTCGGGGTAGGAGCTCGATGGATCAACACACATCTAAGTCCTCTCCTCAAGGCAGGACCAGTCTGACAGCACCAGCCCACCAGGACTGAGCAAGTGCCCCCTCCTCACCCATCCCCTGTGGCTTTCCCAGCCAAGTGTGCAGCCCTGCCCCCCATCTCACCTGCCTCCTCATTGCTGCCACCTCCGTCACCCCAGCCTCCTCCAAGGTGCTCTCTGCAGCTGGGATGGGCTCCTGGGAGCTGGGAAAGGAAAGCAGAGATGCAGGGGGACCAGAACTGCTCGTGGGGTGCAGCTGACCCCCCACCAATGCAGCACTGCCACGGGAGCTGAGCCATGCAGGGAGTGTGTCCCCAGGCTGGCTGCACCAGGAGAAGGCAAACAGCAGCTGCACAGCATCCACTCATCTTTTCTTCATCCCTGGTGCCCCTCCAGCATGCACCCAAAGTGAGCAGGACAGACAGACAGCACGTGCCAGGACAGGGAACAGGAAACACATGCTTGTATTTCTTTAGAGGTGCAACAGAGAGAAAGCATATCTGCTAAGCATCCATCCTCTGCAGTCCCAGGAATTCACTGAGGGCTGGATAAAACATCTTTAGAGCCAGCCAGGTAAGCAGGTATCACAGGACAATGCTGAAATGGAGGGGTGATCCCACTCAGCAGGTGAGGAAGCTGTCATCAGCTGGAGGGAGCTATCACTTTTTGCTCTTGTAGCAAACTTTGCCTGCAATTTGAAACATAAACAAGCAACCCAAATGTTCACCACTGTCTTCCCTCCCTGGAAACACAGGGGCCCCACTGGAATGAGCTGCTGCACTGGCAGAGGCAGCACAGACCACTGATCTCCAGGGCAGTCCCTGGAGGCTCAGCCTCATTGCAGGGTCCACACCACTGAGTCAAAAATAAAATAGATCCACAGTGAGAAAAATACAAATTCCTGTCGTCATAGGCTAGCCCAAAAGTCAGCTGTTCTATAACCAGAACTCCCCTGTGCACACCAATAACTCCCACTGATCCTACAGGGGTTAACAAGCACCTAACCCCACTCCTTGGAGACCCTGGGGAGGAGAGGGTGTTTATCCCTGTCTGCAACATGATGCTGATCTCACTGAAGACAAGCCAGAAGAGCCTGTGGAGATTCACTGAATCCTCCTCTGAAACTCCATTTGTGAGATAATACCGCCACAAAATGTAGCTGCAGTGTAAAATGACAGTCACAACAGAAAGAAAATGCAATTTTCCCCAGTAGAGAACCTGAAAAAAGGACACATCCTGCAGCTTTTCACTCAAAATCCCAGTTGATACAGGTAGACACCCTTTAAAGCAGAGACAAGAAATTGCCTTCTGGTGACCCACACCCTTCAAGAGGTCACTGGCAGCCAGATATTCCAGTCTCTGTCTGAGACCAGACTGTACTAAATTTTCAGGACAAACAAGTCAGCACAGTCTTTTTGTTTATTTTATTGTTGCATAGGGGCAAAGCTGTCATATTGAAGGGATGTCTGCATCTGAAGGGATGTAAAGTACTAAGAAGAGGTGTTTGAGGGGGGCTGGTCTCAAAGGGAGATCAAGGCCTGGGGAGAAGCCCCAGAGTCACCCCACTGCATCACAGCAGCTCTGCAGGCTACCACAGCCTGCATGTCCTCACTGCTGGAGGGAGGAGGGAAAAGGTCTTTTGTAGCCACTAACCAGATCTCTTGGTCATTAAGAAATGAAAATGATGTTTGAAGACAGCCTCAGCCTACAGTTTTTAAGAGCAGAGACATGACTTTGGATCCTCAGCAAGCAGCAGCCAGCTGGGGAGGGAAGGCAGGATGTGCCACCGATGATGGATGTGATGATGGATGCTGGTTCTCCTCCCTCTTTGCCTAGAGGCTTTGCTCAAGGAGAATGAGGAGTATTTAGATGTTCCTCCAGGTGCTCAGCAGCCTTAGAGCAGTGGGGACACCTTAAGGCTGCCTTAAGGATATCTTTGAACAAAGAGAATTGACTGCAGTGGCACAGATAAGGGTGGTGGAGATGGCTCCTCCAGCACATCTGGAGGGGCTGAGGCCACTGCACACCTGCTGCAGGGAGCACAAAGGGACCCCACACCCTGGCAGGGGCACTGGCTGTGGGATGAGTGCAGCCAGTTCATGGCAAAGCTAATTAAGAGTGACCAAGACACAGCTAAAGGTGCTGGAGCCTGCAGGAGAGGCTGTCTCAGGGACAGCACTGGGTCAGGCATCTGCTCTGGATTTGGATTCCCTTCACATGCCCCTCTGGGAAAGCACACAGGAAAATTAGTCCCTGCTCAGCAGCAAAGCCCCAGCCATGCCACAGCAGCACTGGGTCACTCGGGGTGCCCAGGGGACTGGTGTTAAGCTGAGCAGCAGACTCAAGCCTGGCTGGGTTAGTGAGGTGCACCAAGGCCTGGCACCCAGAGCTGGCAGACAGGACAGGTGAGAAAGTCAGTCCAAGGCAGCCATGCAGGACCATCCTGCAGCCCACAGCTTACAGAGCTCGTGCCTGGCTCAGCAGGGCACAGGCCAGCCCTTGCACAGTGACAGAGAGCTGGCTCAGGACAAGCCAAAGTCACCTGGATGGCGCCAGGTCCCGCAGAGAGTCCTGGACACGGTGGAAGAGCACCTGGCCCAGGAGGTACATGGTCTGGAAGATGTTCTGCATGGAGTAGATCCTGCCTGCCTCTGTGAGGAGGGGGAGTGGGGCACTGGGAGCAAGCAGGGGACACGAGTCCGGCCTGGGTGCACACAGAATCATGCCTGTTACTCCCCGGTGTCACACAACAGGCACAGCCTGGCACCAGGCACTGCCCCTCATCCCCTCAGCAGCTCCCAGCACCTCTGGGCAATGCCACTGGCACCCAGACCCCGATGGCATCAGCTGGGAGAACCCTCTCCAGCAGCCCCCAGGCTGAGGCAGCCACCTGACTCCTCCAAAGCCAAGCATGGCTGTGTGCCATGCCGCTCTCCTGACACCCAGGGCAGCTCTGGACTTCAAGTGGGACAGCAGCTCCTGCTCCAGGATTAGCTCAGAGGCAATTTCTCCACTGCAGAGACTCTGGAGCCCAAAGCCATAAGCAGAGGCCTGGGGAACAACACAGCTGCCTTCAAAGCTGCCCAGCACAAACACCTCTGGCACCAAAGGCCACGTTCCTCTCACGGATGAGCAGGACTTGCCAGGCACTGCAGTGCTCTGACTTGGATCCCCCATGCCCCTCCCAGGACTCCAACAGCAGAGAGCTCCAAAGCAGCCCAGTGAGAGGAGATGCTGCTCCCCACCTGCCCTGGGTGACTCTAGGCCCGTGCTCACCCCTCATGGTGCTGTCCTGGGCTGTGCAAGGCCAGCTGGGCGCTGTCACTGGGAGTCCTGTCCCTCCGCGACCTGCTGCTGTGATGGCCCTGTGGGAATCAAACACAACCACGTCAGCACAGAGCTGGGCTAGCCTGGTGCCCTGTGTGGGCTGCAGGGCCAGGGGCCCATCACCACTCAGTGCTGGAGCACTACAGGAGCCCCAGCCCGGTGACCTGATGCTGGCACAGATGGGGAGACATGCTCAGAGCAGACAAAGGGTCCCCAGCACCAGCCTGCTAATCTGAACTCTAGCCAGATCAAAAACCCTGAACCCAACCCATCCAGGACCAGCTCTTGAGTTTCAGGGAGGTGAAAGCACTTGAGGAGGCAGAACAGCAGCTCCAGCAGCCAAACCATGTCTTTGCCTGCCTATGCCTCTCTTTGAAAGAGTCTCACACAAGGTTAAAATCTGCTTTTGGCTCTAACCCCAAAACCCTTTACACTGCTGTTAATCAGCTCTGCCTCATACTTCATCAAGCAGAAAAACAGGACTTAAAACATAGCAGCAGCAGCCAGTGGAGGGACTGCAGCTACCTTAGCCTCCCCCGTGCCCACAAAATGCAGCAGGAGATGTGGCTGGATCAAGGTCCCAGCACACAGGTGTGCACTGGTTCTGGGTCAGAAAGAGACCCCACCATCCCTACCCCCGCACTCCTAGGGCCTCCTGGAAGATGAATCCTGGCTTGGGGTGATATCAGCTATTTGGAGAACCCCAGATTTGGGACAGCTGCTGTTCCCCACCCCAGGCACCCCGTCCTGCCCCTACAGTACCGATCGCTTGCGTCGCTGGGCGCTGGCTCTGCTGGCCGAGGGCAGGAAAGGGAGGTCCCCAGAGGGGTCTGGGGACACGTGCACCACAACAGAGGGGACCTTCCTGGGCTGGGTCAACAGGACTGGCCTCAAGCTGGTGTCTGATATCTCTACAGAAAGGAGAGAGGGAAGAATTAAGCCAACCTGAATGGCCTCAGGAGAGAGAAGAGAGACGCACCCACGTGGAGAGCCAAGCCTGTGTTTAGTGCCAGATGAACACCATGCCCTGGGTGTTTTGGACAGCCCAGAGAGGCAGAGCCACTGCTTCAGGACAGCAAGGTTTCAGAGCTGTTTGTCAAAGACAGGGCCAAACATCCTGCATCCCAAAGCACAGACCCTACCAAAGGCCAAGAGGAACTGGAAGAGACATGGAGGGAGATGCCTCCACATTTTGCTCCTCACCTGCTGGAATTAAGGCTCCTTCAGACCTCTGTTGGTGACCTTTGCCCACCTCTTCCCGAGGCATCCACCACCCTGCCCTACATTCCCGAAGAGAAGTCCCTGCATTATCTGCCCCCATCCTCCCCTCTAGCAAAGCAAACAAAAGGGGGGGTTATAAAGAGGTTCTACTCCCTAGGATGTTGTAGTGCCCCACCCCAAAAGACAACCCAGGGCTTTACCTGCCAGAGAAATCCTATCAGGGATGTGCATCCGAAAGGATGCAGGGACATCCTCTATCACTGTCTTCCTGTCCCCAGGGCTGCAGCTCTCTGCCACCTTCAGCCTGTTGGGAACCTGCATCCTTTGGTTGATGGCTTCTGTGAAGAGCAGGTCACAGCGGGCCCGGTTCAGGTCCAGTCCCCAAAGTGGCCACATCTGTAGGTGGAGAAGAAGGGATTACAAGTGACCTCACCCCTGGTAAGTCACAGTTGTACTAATTACCAAAGAAGAAGAACAGCCTTGCCCCTAATGGGCCACAGCTGTGACTAATAAAGCTAAGTGTGATAAAAGGGGTGGGTTGGCTGGTCAGGAAGAGCCTGGAGGAAGAGGACCTTAAGGAAGATAGAGGAGCTCTGAGGAAGAAGGAATGATCCAGAGAGACACAAAGACGAATGAAACAAGGAAGAGAGCTGCTGCAAAAGATCTGCTGTGAGATCAGTCTGGGTCTGATGGAGTTAGAGCCTGCGGTCATAGTCAAGCCAGGTAAAAAACCTGTGGTCAGAGGCAGCAAGGAAATACTTGCAGTCATATTCCAGCAGTCAGAGTCTGTCAGAGAAGCCAACAGCAGGAGCTTGCTGTAGTCAGAATCAGGATGGCTAAGCTGTAAAGAAGAATAAACTGGGACCCTTTTCCCATTGTTAAATGAGAGTCTGTGCCTTGGCTCATTTCTACCCCTAGTGAGAGGTCTGCTGCAACACATATCTTTGCAGATGTCCTCAGGTGTCCTGGGCTTTCACACAGAGGGAAAGCAAGCCACAAAGTGACAACAGGAGCAGTTCTTCTTGCACCTGCACAGGGACAACACAACATGCTGTCAGACAGCTAAAATGCAGGCAGAAACAGCCCAAAAGACAGACTCAGCAGGAGTTGTCTGGGATAGGGGGTGTCCCACAGTGCCCAGCTGGCAGGGACAAGGCTGCAGGTGTCCTGGGAGCCACGTATGAGCTTAGCACCCACTGCCTCAACTGAGAGCAAGGAAAGGGCTCAGCACACAGTTGTGTACCCTAAAAACTAGTGAAAAAAATATTTTCCATCCAGAAGTAACATTTTTTGGAGGGCTGGGATCACATTTTTGTGTTCATATACACCTTTGAGGAAAAATGAGGTTTTCTAAAAGCAAAACACACTTTTTTGGTGATGGGCTTGCAGGTTACCACAGGAAAGGTAACTCAGCTTTTCTCCACACACACGTTCACTGCAGTATCCCCAGGGCATACCCCATTCCCCCCATGATCCAGCACTCCTCAGGTAACCCACATCCAGCCAAGGATGGACTTTGCCCTGAGCAGAGCTGCCAGGTGCTGAACCACCCTCCTGGAGGGGAAGGAAAACCACACATCCTCTTCCTCAGCTTGGAGCAGAGCCCCCAGCTCAGCTTCTTCCAGGTGGGACCAAGAAGGGACACAGCCCCCAGTTCTCACTGCTCCTGGGAGCAGCTGACAGCATGACCAGGACATGGGATGTCAGATATTTTTTTTTTTTTTTTTTACTTAGAAATGGGGAACTGAGAGCCATTTTTAAAACTTTTATTCTGTTTTTAACCTTATGTGAAAGGTGAGACAATAGAGATGTTATAATTTATGCTATTATAATCAGAAGTTAACTATTTCTTAATTACAACAGACTGTGTTTCTTGTATGATGGGTAAATCTTTTTTCTCTATGTTTTCTCTTGATTTTTTTTTAACACTATGTGCTATCACAGTGAGCATTAAGAAATTTTCTATAAATCCATTTTCCACAGTGGGACACAGACACTACCTGGGGCTTTGCAGCTCTCAGGACACACCGTGGCCCTGTGCCTCAGTTTCCCTTTTGTCAAATCCCAGGGTCTTGAGAAGTGCTCTGGGGCCACAATGTCCCAAGACTTTCACCAAGCCACACAAGCAGAGGGCAATCAATGTACACTTTTGGGAGGGGAGCCCTAAAAGTCACCTTCCTGGCTCCCAGCATATGCACTCCTTATTCTTTCCCAAAAAGCTGCAGCTGAGGAGAAAACCCCAACAAGCAAGAGGTGCTGAGGCTGGAAGACCCCAGCCTAATCCCAGTGCTGCCCAGACACTCCAAACATGCATGCACAGCACCCTGCACCCTCCTTGCCAGCACCTTTTGACCTCACTGTGCCCATAAAGGTCCTTCTTTGCTTCTAGGAAAAATCTCCAGCCTAAGAGGGGCCAGCAGCAGCCAGGGCTGCCCACCACCCCCCTCACTGCTGCTCCTCAGGGCACTTTGGACACCCTCAGCTTCCCAAGCCCTCTGCAACCCTTTAGGATTTCACCCAGGGTAGAGGAGCAGCAGGAAATCCCTGGGGAAAGATCACGGCAGCTGTCCCCAGCAGCTGCCAGGCCCTGACACTTGGGTACAGGAGGGTGGCAGAACCAGCTCTGCACCTGCCATAACCAGCACTTCCAGTGAGCACTCACCTCGTGCTGCTCCCTCCTCCTCTGTCATTAAAAACCCTTTAATTACACAGGGATCTGCCCAGCATCAGCAGTGGTGATTCCCTGCTTGCAGCCTTGCAGACGCTGCATCCCTATCCCTGCTGGGACCCAGTGGGGGCCCCACACAATCCCCATCACCCTGCCAGCCCCAGCCCATGGGTCTCATCACACACACACTCCTGCTTCTCCCAAAACCCAAAGAAACTGGATTTCTGCAGGCACATCCTACTCAGAAACAGGACAGTCATTCCTGGGATGGTCCCAAAATGTGTCAGTTCCACAGGAGAAACCTGCATCAGACCCCCAGCCAGGGTGACCACCAGGCTTCTCCTTCACAGCTGTGGTGCTTCAGAGGAGTGAACATCTTGTGTTGCATTCCCAGCCTGTTCTCTGGGAAACCAGCATATATTAATAACAGTAAATCTGGAGAGGGCAGATCTGTTTATTTCTTAATCACCTGTGAAACCACTGCAGCTCCCAAGGAACGCAGGGATGGGAGGGGGTGAGAAGCAAGCTCTGAGACTAAGCTATTAAGAAAGGAAAAAAAAAATCAGCTGTCAAAACTCTAAGAACAAAATGCTTAAGTGGCTGGATTTCCTCCTTTAACTTTCTTTAGGGCTTTTTCGAGCTCTTGCCAAGCACCCCCCGCTCGCCTGGAGAGGCTCAGCCTCTGCTTTGGCACCTCTCCTTGGATTCGCAGGGACGGGGAATTTCCGGCTCACTAAACCAGAGTGGCTTTAAGTCCTGCAAGCCAGGAAAACCTGCCCTGGGGAGGGAAACTCCACAACCTCCCTCTCTCTGTCCCTCTGCAGCCCAGGACACCCCAAACGAGGCAGGCGGGGACCAGCCTGGTCCAGCACACCCCGCTCGCCTGCCAGGCCCGGGAGCTGCAGGGAGCAGTGGGTTTGCTCCCAGCTCTGCCCTCCGGCTCGGGGACACTCCTTGTCCCGGCAGAGAGGGGACACCGCGAGGGGAGGGGTTCCTCACCCGGCTCGGGGTGAGCCCGCTGTCCCGGGATGGCTCCGGGGGCGGAGGGGACACACGGGAGGGGACGCGGCCGGGAAGGCACAGAGGGGTCCCACGCCCTCCCGGTGGGGACATCCCGGCCCTGCCCCGGGGGACGCTGCAGCGGCTCCCGCCGCCCGCAGAGCCCGGCCCGGCCGTGCGAGCGGACCGGGGGGACACTGCGGGCCGGGGAGGGACACTTACTTTTTATCGCAGACCGACGCAACTCGTCGGACCTGTAAACAGCCGCGCCCGCTGCCGGGACGGGGCGGTGCTGGCGGGGGCAGCCCGGCCCTCGGCAATGAGCCCAGCCCCCCGGTAATAAGCCCGGCCCTCGGTGTCCAGCCCAGCCCCCGGTAATAAGCCCGGCCCCCGGTGTCCAGCCGGTCCCTCCTCGCTTAAAGCCGCAGCCTGTGATTAACACGTTGCGACTCATGCCGGTGCCACCTCCCCCGGGTGCCACCTCCCCCGGGAGCCCGGGAGCCCTGCTCAGCCGCGTGCTAGAACACAGGGATTGCTCTCGCCAGGGCCAGAAGCAAGCCCAGCACCTTCCCCATGTCCCCATGCCCGGAACGTTTGCGGGCAAACCCCGCTCCCCGCAGTGCCCGCAGTCCCTGCAGCCCCCGGCCCAGCACAGCCCCGGGCCGCCCTGTGCCGGAGCTAATCTCTGCGCCTCCGCAGAGATAAATGATCCTTTCGGGATTAACGGCAGTTTTAAACACTTCTGAATGGGGACAGGGTCCAAGACCCGACCGTAAAATCTGGGTTTGAAAGGACTTAAAATAAATCCCCCGCTGCCCTAGTCTTGCTATTTAAAGAGGATTACCTAAGGGGTTTAGGAGCACACAGAGGACAGCAGGACAACCTGTGCACCTCAATCCCCACAAAGACCCTCAGGAAACCTCTCTGCATCTCACCTGCCAGCAGCTCGGGGCTGGCAGGACACCCTTCAGCTTTCTCAGAGGGTACACAACATGGCCATGCCAGGTGAAGTTCAAGGCTCCAGTTGGATGTATGGGGTTCACTCCCAGATGCTCCCATCATCACTGGGGACGGTGCTGCAGCCATGGCAGGGGTTATGGGTGTCCCCCACGACACCCTTTGTGGGAAAAAGCCACCCTGTGCCACTCAGACAGTGAAGGTTTTTTAATAAATACTTTTTTTTTTTTTGCACAGAAATATACCAAGTTTTACAGAATACAAACTGCAGGGATAATGACCGAGCATCAAAGACAGAGGATGCGGAGCACCCCTGTGTCTCCCTCCGCTGTTCTCTAGCTCTGGCCCAACACTCGCTGCCAGGTCTCCCCAGAACCCCGACCTGCTGAGGCTGGAGAGGGGACAGGCGAGGTGCCAGCATGTCCTGCCCCAGGAGCAGCCACGCTGGGCAAGCCTCAGCTCTGGGCTGAGGGCACCAGCTGCGAGGGCATCACCGGGGCCGGGTGGGACGCAGGCCACTGATGGATGGACAATAGCCTTCTGGTGCTGGTGAAGAGACTGGTGCTGGGTGAACACCGGGTGGTGGCAGTGCTGGGAGCTTCTGGGCTGCTTCTGGGGGGTTGGAGCACAGCCCTTGCAGTAACCCATCAGACATGACTGGGTAGGGACAGCCCCGTTGCCTGGACCCTACAGGCAACTGCGCAGGGAAAGGGGACACCGATCCCACAGCAAAGCACCTGGCTCTGCCCTGCCCTGGCAACACAACCACCCGAGCAGGGCAGGCCCTGCTCCTGACTGTCAAGGCATGGTCTTGTGGCTCCCGTCCCTGTCAGCAGGACTTCCATGCCACAGCCCTGGACACCAAACACTCAGACCTGAGAGGTCAGGAGGAGAGTGGGGCCTCGCATTCCACTTTACCTGCTCTGGAGGACAAAGAGCCCCAAAGAGAGAGGCCAGCAGGGCAGAGAGGTTTAGGGTAGGGAGAGGGGGGTTTGGCCTGTCTGCAGGCTCTCACCTCTGGGGCAGACACCAGACAGGCCAGCTCCAGGAGAGAGCTGAATCCCCATCACTTAAAGCCATGAGACCACATTTGGCTCGGGATCAGAGAAGACCCCCTTGGGCAGCTCTGCAGCAGCCAGGCCTCCAACTGCTCAGCACCCACAGGGGGAAAGCAGAGAGCATCAGGGAAAGGCCCTGCTACTCCAAAGTCACTTACAAGTACAAGACCACCAGGAGCCCTTTCTCCCTTTCCAAAGAGATCTAGGAGATAAGAGAGCACCTTCTAGCTGCTCCTCCCTGATCTCCACACAGCAAATATCACTACAGGCACCACAGTGTGGACCGGGCTCCCCACTCCCACTTGGCAACAAATCCACATGAGGGAAGCACCATCTCCCCACAGAGCTGGCCCCACCAACTGCAGGGATGGACAAAAATTTGCCACACCAATCCTGCATCTCCATCACCTAATCAGAGCCCTGAGCAGTAGAACAGGGCCCAGTGAGGACATGGGGTGAGGCTGAGCAGCAGCCCAAGGGGGCAGCGAGGCTGCTCTAATCATGGGAAATGTTATGTCTGTTTGAGGGGGAAGTGAGGAAATCAAATGCACCATGGGGAGACCCCCACATTGAGCCAGGAACAAGCTGCTGCTCTGCTCTGGCTGCTACAGCACTTACGTGAGTGGGGAGTGAGGGGCAGGAGATGGCTGGCTGGCTCCAGAGCCATCCCACAGCCCTGCCTCACCCCACCTGGGGACAGCTATTTTTGGTTAGGAGGGTAAGGCTATTGTGTGATGGCACAGGATTGTACAGGTGAGATGGGGGCCTGACGAACACCTGAAGGGGGTCCGAGGCACGGCGAAGGGAGGGTGGCTGGGTGAGTGTGAGCGTGCGAAGAGGCAGGAGGGAGGCAGACCCGCTATTTGCCCGCGGCAGGGGCCGTGGCCACGATCTCTTCGTACTTGGGCGGAGGGTCGTTGTAGGAGACGCTGGTCTCCTCGCCGCTGCTGCTCTCCGGGTGGCCCGTCACCTCCTCGTAGGAAGGCGGGGGCGTGGCACTGGACAGTCTGGAGAGGACGGACACGGAATGCTCCGGCGGGCAGAGGCTGCCGTCCGGCTGGGGCGTGCCCCCGGCTCTGCCATCCCCAGCCCCCCGGCTGCTGGCTTCCCGCTGGTACTGGGTCTCCCCTTGGCTCTGCGAGCGCTCCCGGTACACCATGACCCTGGGGAGGCTGCGGCCCGTCCGGCTGGCCAGGTAACGGTTCTGGGCATAGGAAGGGCGGTGGCGGGTGGCCTTCTGCAGCTGGCACCTCCAGATGATGAAGAGGGCGATGACTATGAGAAGAGCCACTCCCAAGAGGGGCACCACCACGTACATAGCGTCAGAGCGCTCCGTGCTGTGCCCAGGGTCCTTGACAGAGTACACAGAGCTGGTGTAGCTTTTCCAGAACTCCATCTGCGACAGGAACAGAGAAACACCCATCACGTGCTGCAGGTGGGAGAAGGACCCCAACCAGCACCAGCAATAATCACTGCCCTCCCCAGGCCCACAAAAGGGGCAGCATTTTGGATGTCTCCCACCCTTTCAACCTGAGGCGCTGCGGAAACCAACACAGAAGGTCCTGGGAACATCCCTCAACAACCCCCACACCAAGCAGGGAAAAATTTATTCCACGCCAAGCCCAGCCTAGAGAATCATGGACAGCACAGATTTGCCACACATGCCGTGGGAGCACCAGCTCAACCTGCAGCTGTGGGCAGGGTGTCCTGGCAAAAGCAAGGTGAGGCCATTGCCTGGAAGGGAAAGCCGTGCTGGGAAGTGAGGCCACAACATGCTGCCTGCAGCCAGAAGAGGACAAAGGGAACAGGAGAGGCTGTTCCCCTTGTGCTTTCCTCCTGTCTCCAGCCTGCTGAGGTGTGAGCCCTCCCACATGCACTGGGGAGCAGCGCAGGACACACGCACCGTCTTCTCCTTGTTCTCAAACACCTCCTTGACCTCCTCGTAGCTGCAGACCTCCTCGATGCACTCCCGCTCGATGGTGCCCTGCCGGATCTCCTCCAGGAAGCCATTGGCTCTGGGAAAGCGTTTCAGGAGTGAGTGGGCATTCCTGGCCTCCAAGAACACTGCAACAGACAAGGCAGAGACATTCTGAGCAGGGACAACCCCATAGCTGGCCTCTGCCCAGCCAAGCTTTCCAACCCAGATCCCTGATGACACATGCATCCCCAACACCAAAAACCCAGGGCTACAATCAGGTAGGACAGCAGGTAGGACAGCCAAAGGGGCACAGGACTCTTGGGGTCTGCCCAGAGACATAGAGCACCAGGAGCCCTCCTGTCAGCTGCTAGAGACATCAGAAGCGGCAGCTGCAGCCACACAGGGCAACTAAGGAAGAGACAAAAGGCTCCAAAAATATTTGTTTCCAACCTTCTGCCCCTGATGGATTTCATCTTTCTGTCCCTTTGCTGAAGGACAAGGGAGATCCCACCAGGAGAGCAAGACCCCACAGGGCTGGGACACAGAGCTCTGCCAGGACACAGGGCCAGCACCACAAGGGACTCACGGCCCACAGTTCAACACAACAGCCTGCTGGAAGCTGGTGGCCCTGCTGCCAGCTGCTCAGGGTCACACAAGTTCAGGTGGCATCAAGGACTCTGTTCACACCCCAGAGAAACCACTGTCTTCTCCCAGGCCCAGGACAAGGGCAAACATCCCCAAAACACAGGGACAGCACAGGGGGATGTGAGTCAGGGGCCTGAGCAATCATCCCCACTGTGTTTTGATGCAGAGGCCTCACAAACTTTCCTCTGCTCCCAAAGCCTGGGAGACTGCTCAAGTCTTCCCACAGCGCATGCAGTCCTGAAGCCAGACAGAGCAGGAACAGCCCCTTCCTGCCTGCAAGGGAGACATCAAAGCCTCTCCCCCATATCCTGCAGGAGGGACACCTCCATGGGGTGCAGGAGGCAAGCACCTGCCAGGACCTGCAGCAGCACAGGAGGCAAAGAAGCTGTTTGCTCAGAGAGCAGAAACTTCACACAAAACATGATCCTTCCAGGATCCAAACATGCATTTCATGAATGAGTGTTTCCACAGTGCAGTTCAACACACTCAGCTGTATGCTGCTTCCAGCTCTTCCCACCAAGCCACAAAATCCTGCTGCTTCCCTTGGGAAGATGAATCAGTTCAGCTGGGTGATCCACAGGAACCTATTTACCTCCTTCACCCTCAGGCTCAGTTTCCACTGGATCAACAAGGTGAACCCATTCACACAGCAGCAGCATCAAAGGAGGCAGGGACAGAATCTCCCACCTGACCAGCTTGGTGCTAACAAAATACCAGCTCCACAAGCAAAACAGTCAGTGAAAAGCCACTAACTTCTTTCCTTAGGAGCCTTTTGCCAGGGAGAAAGGTAAATTTCCTTCTGCTTTACCTTCCATATATTCTGCTGCTGAAACAATACAGCAAGGTATTTGTGAAAGTATTTGGAAATGTCAACAGAGACAAGATCATGGTGTAAGAAACAACTACTACTGTGCTACACCAGTCTGGGCTTGGAGGCACTGAGCTGCTTTTGTGCTGTGTAGGTGCATCTTCCCCTCGTGATTTAGTAATGCCTTGCTCCTGTGAGAGTTTGCAGAGGGCTGAACCACTGAGGTGTGAATGAAGAGCAGCATGAATGATGTGAGTCACACATCTTCCCTCAGAATCGACTTTATTATGCAAACCATTTTTTTTTTTTACAAAGACAACCGAAAAAGCATTTTCAAGAAGCACAGAAGGCATCTTGCAGAAGGGCAGGGATCAGCTTGCCTTGCCTTTCACAGTTGAGGAGGGCTATCCTGGCTGGAGAGAGAACAGGGCGGCAGGCTGACCTTGTCTTGAGCCTTTCCAGAAGGAGATGAAATTTTACAAAGACAACATTCATTCTGCAAATGTCCCGTACTTTGCTGGAGAAGTCTGGCCTCACCTCCTTTGCCTCCCACCTTGATCAGGCCGTGGTATAAACTCTCCCCTCCTTGGCACTTGAGCCTGAGACGCGGATTTCAACTTCCTCAGCACATCTTAGAGCAACAAGCTTGGCTGCAGATCTCACTGTCAGGGTTTTCCATCCCTGTAGAAAGCAGTCACTGGACCCCTTCCCTGCTTTGCCATGCTGAGCTGGCCACTAAGGTAGGAAATAAAAACAGACACACAGGCAGGCAGGCATCAAAAGCACTGTCCCAGCTGCAAGCATGCTGTGACAGAGGTGTGTGTTTTTCCCCACATGCAATTTCCCTCAGGGACACAGAAATGGTAGGAGAGCAGAAACTGAGTCACTGCTCCCTCCCCTTGAAAGTGCAAAGAGCTCCCACGTGGCTCGGGACCAGAGCAGGAAAACCACTGGCCCTCAGGAAACCAGCCTCTCATCTCTACTGGATCCCTGGCTGACATGCAGAGCAGACAGCCAAGCAGGTCCTGTCCCCAAACCACAGGGCTGAGGGGACCTGCCAGTGCCCAGCAGCCTCAGTGCTGATCCCCTGTGCCTCTCCAAGCCTCCCCACACCAGCTGGAGAACCGGTGCTCAGGAAAGATCAGAGCTTTTAGGCAGGAGAGCAAGGGCTGGGCTCACATCATCCCTGCAGGGTTTCCTAGCGTGCTGCTGGCCCCTGGTGGTCACCACCCCATGTCCCAGCTGCCCTGCTTGGGAGGGACACCCTGGGGCTGCTCCTCTGGGGAAGGACTGTGGCTGCGCCTGCAGAGGGACAGCCAGGGATGGCAGGGAGCATGTGGTGGAGAACCTGCCCATCACCACATCCCCTCCTGCACATCAGGGTCACCATGAAGGGGACAGCTTGGCAGGGGACACCTTCCACCACCAGGAAATACTGGTAAGCCAGCACCTGAGCTCTGGGAAGGAGAAAAGGCAGCAGTGGAGGAAGGCAGGGACCCAGCTGGGCACCCTCCTCATTAACTGAAGATTAAAGCATCCTTTAAAAACACTGCCCGAAGATCTCTGCTCCCTCCCGCACCGAGCACAGCACAGATAATGAAAGAAGGCATACCTGTCATCCCTGGGGTCCTCCTCCTCCCCAGCGTGGCTACTGCCTCCACCTTCACAGCTGGCTCTGGCGACACTCAGAGCAAATCCCAGACAGATCTCTCCATCTGCCCTTCACTGCTGCCATCCTCCTTATGCTCCCATCACACCGGGGCACGCAGCCTCCGTGCAGGCTGCCCAGGAGAGCAGGGAGGGAGGCTTGAGCCCAGCTCTGGACAGACCACGCACTCCTCTGCAGCCTCGCCAGGCTCAGCCCATCTTTAGTGCTGGCCCAGCACTGCTCTGGGTGTGCCACAGCGAGCTCGGGTGGGGCTGAGCTCAGCAGCTTCCACAGAACACAGAGCCCCAGTGCCACCAGCCACACAGGGCAGTGTGGCCCCCAGGGTGGGCACTGGCAGGGTGCCAGCCATGGGCATGAGGAGCACTGTTGATGAGAGATGTCAGCACAGATAGGCAGCCCAGAGAGCCCTGGGGAGGCCTGTCCTGCACAGCAAGCACCACATAGAGACAGAAATGCTGCAGCCTCCGGGTAGTCCCAGAGAGGTCAGACCTTCAGCGCCTCCTCTCGACTCCCACCTTGCAGAGGGGAGAGAGAAGCACAAGTCAGGCCAGACCCCAGACCTCACCGAGGGCCAACAGCCGATGGCAGCTGCTCCCCACAGAGAACAACGCCTCCCAAAATGCACAGGCACCCCTTGCTTGAGAGCTGGCTGTCAAACATCCCCCTTCTCTCCTCCAACACCACCGCCACCTCTCCGTCTTGCCTGGGGAGCACTTACTTGCCATGCTGCCTCGCTCGGCCAAGGGGGGCTCCTGCCTACCTGCAGGGAAGAAAACAGGAGAGTCACTGACAGCTTAAATTTCCAACCCAGTTTCAGAGCCCAAACCTCCATCACCCAGGATCAGATTCATGCACAAAGCATGGTGCTGAGCGGTGGACCCACAACAGATCCCAGCCGAGCAGTGCCCCTGCAGAGAGCAGAGGATTCCAGCTGCCTCCCCACTCTTCAACTGCCTGGAAGGGCTGGAGGGGCTCAGAGCACCCTCAGCCCCCAGAGTGCTGGGGCAGGTTCCAGGGGCAGACCAGCCAAGTAGGAAGGCAAAAACTGGATGAAGGATAGACCCCATTTCTCTCCAGCAGATGAGATGACCTGCATGTCAGACTGCTGGGAGCAGCCTGGTGCTCTTCCCTTCCACAGGAGATTGATGGATACAGGTGAAGCAATCATCTTATTTTAGAGCAACTTCACAGATGTGCCAGTTCTCACTTCTGCAACTCCTACCCACAATCTGGTTGTTGGGCCAAGCTAAGGGCAGCAGCAAGAGTGACAGAGCTCCCTGCACACCCAGGACAACAGCTCTCCAGCTGGACAAGCATTTTTTGTGCTTCAAAAGCAAAACTAAGCTAAACAAAACCCCACAGAAGTTAAACAAAGCCCTGCAGAAGCAGAGGATATCTGCTTGTTTTCCATGCTTTGTCTTCTCCCTGTGCTCAATGCCCCACGGATCAGACTGCCCTGGGCTGACTATTGCTGCGTGTGACACTTGCTGTGGCAAAGCCACAACTCTGTCAAGAGACAGAGGGGACAGGACTGCCCAGCTCCTGCAGGGATGTATTGCAGATAAAGGAGCAAGCATGGTTAGAAACAGCAGGAACTAAAGCACACGCTGGTGTCAGGCCCAGGACTTCAGATATCCAGTTATTCCAAAAGCACTTGGATCTGCTCTGCTGGAGTGAGGTCAGGGACAGCACAGAGCTGTTCACAGGGTCAGCAGGGCTGGAAACACTGTTCCCCTTTCACAGAAAAGGCAGGCACACAGAAGGGCTGATGCTATACACCAGCACACCTCACAGCAGCCACCTCACAGTAAATGGAGCACCTCTCCCTGCCAGCATCAGGTTTGCTGTGCTTTCCAAGGTTCCTACACCGTAACGTGGCAAGAGGGCGTGCAAGCCTGGAGCTGTGTCCAGAGAGAGAAAGCAGCTTCTTCCCAACAGTTTGGGAAGCTCAGATTGCAAACCTCAGTCTGGAGTTGAAGCAAGAGCAAGGGAAAGCAGCAGAGTACCAAAAGGGAGGGATCTGCTGCTTCCAGTGGCCCACAGCCCAACCCCACTTCTCTGAGCCCTTCTGGGGGATGTGAGAGGCCTCTGGATCCACGAATTCCCCCACAGGCTTTAGCAGGGACCACCTGACCCACTTCTGCTGTCATCAGTTTTTACAAAGAGACCCAAAGCCCCAGGATAAAAGAAAGCACAGCACAGAGAACATGCCACAGCTTCCACACAAACCCTCCTTGTTACAGGCATTCTCCCTCTCTGATAGACAGGAGAACAAAGACACAGAAAGAAGGATATTCTCACATCACACATCAGGCAACAAATTTAATGCTGTTTAATTTAATTTACACTCTTTTACTTTCTTCCATGTCTCTGTGTCAATGCACCCAGTGCCACAGTCAGGGAGGTGCACACAAGCCTCCAAGCACAAGCAACACTGGTGAGAAGGGCAGACGTCCCAGATGCTTATTTTTATTTCCACATGCAAATTCCTGGCCACCTCCCCTGGCTCCAGCGAGCAGGAAAAGCTGGAGCAGTGCACACGCTGACGCCAAGAGGAGCAGCATCCCTCCTGCCCCCACGCAAGCTGAGAGAAGCCTGAAGCTGGAGGCTGACCTAGCAGACGCCCACCCATTCCCGATCTCCCCCCTCCGGCTTCCCATCCTCTATAAATACCCCATCGATAGGAGGTTGCTAAGGCAACCGTGAGGAGGCGCGAGGGATGCAGCCATGGGAGTGAGGATGCTGCAGTCGCACATTTGTGTCTCCCCCAGGCTCCCCCCATCTCCGCCCCCGCTCCCGTCACTGCTGCCAAAGGAGGAAATCGTGCCGGGAAAACACGGAGCGCGCCTGGAGCCGGCCCCCCGCGGACCCCGAGGGGACCTGGGGGTCCGCACCGGGAGGTGGCACCTCCTCGACAGGCTGGGGGGTGGCACAGGTAGGGGTCGGGGGGACCCACAGCCCCCAGTGACGCGCCAGGGCGCGCAGGGAGGATGCTGACTGTGCCAGCATCACGTAGCCGCGGTGCCAGCGGCTCAGCTGGATCCCAGCAATACTGGGGGTTTTCCGTGCCAAGATCCACGGCGAGGAGAAGAGGCTACGCCGGCTACGCTTGGCAGGGCAGGAAGCCTCGCCCTCCCAAAACAGCCTCCACACCCCACCCTGCTCCCTGGCTAGTCCTCCCGCTGCCCTGGCAGCCCCGAGCCCGGCCCCTCTGTACCCAAACCCAGCTCCAAATTATCCCCACTGCGCTCAGCCTCCAGAGCCACCCCACGACAGGGACCCCCCGCTCATCTGTCACCCTGCAGCAGGGACCCCCAGCCCACCTGCTCAGGTGTGCAGGGGCTTTCCAGTTCCCTCTCAGCTTTAAGGGCCACCCCACCGCAGAGCCCTCACAGTGTCACCCCACAGCCGAGACCCCCAGCTCACCTGTGACCCTACAACAGAGACCCCCAGCTCACCTTCCACCCCATGGCAGAGCCCCCCGCCTACCTGCCACCCCACAGCGGGGTCCCCTAGCTCACCTGTCACCCTACAACAGAGACCCCCAGCTCACCTGTCACCCCACAGCGGGGTCCCCTAGCTCACCTGTCACCCTACAACCGGGCCCCCGAGTCACCTCCCCCCCCACAGCGGGGG
>VWZV01015110.1:205112-222928 GCA_013397155.1 Irena cyanogastra
TGTCCCCCCACAACAGGGCCCCCCGTGCCACCTGCCACCCCACAGCGGGGTCCCCTAGCTCACCTGTCACCCTACAACAGGGACCCCCGTGTCACCTGCCACCCCACAGCGGGGTCCCCCAGCCCATCTCCCCGGCTGTGCGGGGGCCTTCCAGCCCCACCCTCCGCCCCACCGACACGTTCTCCTCGTCTCCGCCGCTCCGCTGTTCGCCGCGCGCCCAAACACGCCGCGCTAGTCCCAGGGCTCCCGGCTCCCCCCTCCGCGGCAGCAGCCCCTTCCTTCCCGCTCCAGCCCGCAGCCGCGGTCCCACAGCTCGGCGTTCCCCGCGCTGCCGCGCCCCGCTCCCCGCCCGTACCTCATGGCGGCCCCGCGCCCGCCGCAGCCGCTCCCTCCCGCCGACGGGCAGGGGAGGGGAGGCCCCGCCCCGACACGCCCCCTCCCGCCCCTCGGCCAATCACGCCTCTCCGCGGCCCGCGCGCACCGCCCTCCTCTTGCAATAGGGATGCGGGGCGGGAAGGTAGGCGGGGCCACACGCTTCTCCCCCAGCTCGGGACGGATCGACAGCCAATCAGAGCGGGCTGCGGCTGCCGGGCGGTGTCGCGGTGGCCGCTGGGAGTGGTAGTCCTGAGCCCCGCCGTGGTCCCGCGGAGCGCGGGCGCGGCCCCGGGAGTTGGCCGGAGCTCCGGGCGGGCCCGGCCGCGCTGCCGCACGCAGCGCTGTCTGCCTTCCCCTGCCTGTTGCCTCACGCCGGCCTGCTGGGGCTGGGACTGCCAGCATACCGCGGGTGTCCCGCGGTCACATCCCCTGTCGCCTTCTCCTCTTCATCATCCCTCTCTTCTTCTTCCTCCTCCTCCTCCTCGCTGCCCGAGTCCTCATAAAAGAAGAGGGTGGCCTGCACCGGGAAGTTCTCCAGCAGCTTCTCCCCCACGCTGTACAGGTGGTCAAAGGCCTTGGACTTGGGCCAGAGGAGCCTGCGTGGGGAGAGCCGGGGTGAGCCCGCCCGCCGTGCCCGCCGCGCCCGCCCGGGGCCCCGGGGCCAGGGCACGTACCTGACCGGGTGCTGGAAGAACGCCAGCGCTTTGCTGGGACCGCCGTCCCCCTCCGCTGCCCGATCCCGAGCCTGGGGAGACACAGGCGGGTGGCACCGGGCTCCCGCTGCCCCTCCCCGCAGGGCTGGCACCGGGTGCCACACTCAGCAGCTCCCCCCTCCCCTGCCCCCGGGCTGAGGCGCTCACACCACCGCAGGCAGGCTGGCATCTACCCCCACACCCTCCGGACGGGCTCTTTGCCAGTGTAATCTCTGCCCCGTGCTCAAGAGCGGGTGCCCAGGCATCCGCTAACGCCGTGAGGAATGCCCGCCCGGCCGGGGAACAGGCGGCCCTTTCAGGCTCCCGGGGGGCTCAGCCCGGCTCTGCCCCAGGCGAGGGGTGATGCTCCAGGGGAGGTGGACACGGCACAGCCGTGGGACAAAGTGACGGCCTCCGGGGCGACAGGCTGGTTTTCTGCCAGCAGGGACCCCGGCCTCACGGGGGTGACAAGGGCATGGGGACAGACACAGTGGGGAGTGCCAAACTCACGGCGTCCATCTCCTCCCGCCGCGTCGCGGGTCCCTCCTGGGCTCGGGGCAGCCACGGTCTCCAGAGAGGAAGGGCTCTGGGAGAGAGAGCAGCCTCAGCGCCACAGCCGCTCCCCCCGGCCCGCTCCCCTTTGTCCTGCTCGCCCACGCCGCAGCCCCACAGCCTCACCCGCCCCACCAGCCCTGCCCGGCTGCCAGCACCCTCTGTGCCACCCATGGCCGCTGGCATCAGAGGTGTCCCCTTCACCCAAAGCCAGCTGGAGCTTCCCCGTGCCACGTCCCACACCGCCCTGGCCGCCCCGCTCCCCCCAGCCTGCGCAGCGCCCAGTACCTTGCCCCTTGCTCCAGCCCCAGGGGTGGGCAGGCACTGGCCACCGGCACCCGGAGCCCGTGGGCAGTCAGGCAGCAGGCAGCAGCTTGCATGGTGGCAGAAGACGCTGTCCCTTCTGACACTGCAGCCCCTCGGTGGGGACACATTTATAGCTCTGCCTCGGCTGTGACTCACAAATTCTTTGGGTCAGGGGAGCGACGGGCTGGGGCTGTGGGGACAGCGGTGTGAAATTTGTCCCAGTTGTGTAAACAGAGGGCCGGGGGGAGGCTGGGGGCGGAGGGGCTGCGATCTCTGGTGGAAAAGCAAAACACAAAAGGGAAAATTTGGACACCATTTGTGAGAAAATCCCCGGGGGGGAACAGGGGAGGGTAGAGACAATTAACAAGGATGATTAAGTGCTCTTTGTAACCATTTGCATAAGGGAGGCGGAGGAGATGGGAAAGGGATGGGAAATGGTGGGGCAGCATGATGGGCATGGGATTGGGACAGTGCAATGGGCATGGGATGGGGCTGCGTGTTGGGCAGGCCATGGGCACAGTGTGGTGGGCTTGTGTTGGGGACAGCACAAAGGGCATGAAGAGACAGTGATAGGCTACAGTGGTGGCAAGCCCAGAGCCACCAGGAGGCAGCTGATGGCTCGAGAGAGGTTCAAGAGCAGACAGGGAGGGAAGACATGTGGCAGGGATGGACCCCAGGAACTATCAGGGCAATGGATGCTCAGGCACCCATGGCCCATCACCCCAGGGAGCTGCCAGGTCCTGTTCCCACAGATGGGAGAGCAAGCACTTGCCAGTGTTCCCTGCCCTCTCCTTTGAGTTTTTGACATGTGGAGCACACCAGGAGGTACAGAAAAGCTCCTTGATCTGAGGGTGCAAGGCTGATGCAGCCCCTGGCCCCAGCAGGGCCACTCATCCTGTCCCTGCCCACTGCTCCTGCCCAAGCACTCAAAGAACAGTGCCACTGGCAGATTGGTCCCTTCCTGCTCCTGGGAGAGTTTCAGTTTGGGACAAGGAAAGAAAATAGCAAATGGTCCCTGCTGTAGCTCTGCTATCAGCATCCAAACACCGCCGTCCAAACGCTGGCTGGGCCCTGCTCAGCTCCAAGCACAATTTGTCACCAGAGGCCCTCCCTGCCCCTCTCCATCTGTGGCAGCCGGTGAGCAGGAGGGGGCACGGGCCAGCACAGCTCTCATTACCTTCCCCATTTGCTCCTCATTTGGGCCAGTAGTCTTACAACAACAAACCCCGTGGAGGACAAGCAGGGCCAGGAAGAGTAAGCCAAAAGTTCAGGCTGGCTCTGAGGAGTGGGGAGCTCAACGTGCTGGTGTTTCACTGCCCCTTAAACCCCAGTACAGGCAGCACAGCCCAGAGTGGACACATGGAATGGTGGCACAGTCACCTGCCAGCCACTAAGGCTGTCCAGAAGGACGTCAGCAAGCCTCAAACCTGAACCCATTAGGTGAACCTACCCCAATAATTCATAGACAACGAGCAAAGCAAGGCATCCCAGCTCCCCAGCCCTTCCCGACGCCCAAAGGGTTGAATTCTGATCTGCAATAAGCCTCTGATCCAGGAGGAGATTTGCAGGTGGATTGTGCAAAGCTGCAGCTGAACAACTGCAGCCCCTGATCCCCTGGGCTGGGGCCCCGGCTGCTCACCCTGCCCCGAGCAGCCGCCTCCAGTCCTGGGTGACCCCCGGCTGCAGCCACCCTGGGTCCCACCCTGCGCCTCCAGGCACCTCCGTAAGTACCAGAGAGCTCCCTCCCTCGCCTTTCTGCCGCACCCCGAACACCCCGTGCACCCTGAGCACCCCAGGTGTGTCTTGCCCAGCAGCTGGGACGGTGTGGGAGGTCTTGCTTAGAGCACAGGAGAGGAGACGGAAAGCTGGGAAACTTTGGTGCCAAGCATTTGAGGTGGCAGCGAGGGGGACAGGAGCAGAGGGGAGGCCCTGGGTGGTGGCAGCAGGCTCAGCCAGGAGCGTTCCCAGGGTGAGCGAGGCCACTGGCCGCCGTGCCGGGGCTCAGCCCGGTTTCGCAAGGCACCGCAGAAGGAGGAATTTTTAAACAAAGCAGAGAGAAAACAAACCAACCCTCTCCAGCACCTCTGCCAACCTCCCCCTGCCTGTGTACAGGGCCGTGGGCGGGAGGAGGCACCGGCACAAAATCCCAGCATGAGCTGCACCCCGAACTGCTCACCCCTCCACAGGACAGGCCGCCCCGATCGGCTGGCATGCTTCCAGGAAACATCCCAGAGGAGATGCCAGCCCCGATGTAATTCTGCCCTCTGTGGGCCTCCAGGCTCTCGTGGGGATGCAGGTGTCACTGTCACACACATCCCTCTCCATCCTTGTCCCCAGCAGCATAGAAAGGCTGATATCCGTGGTTCAATCTCAGATGGCCGCGTCCCATTGTCCCGAAGGAGCCTCAGCGGCTCGGGGTGGGTCGTGGGTGACTGCAGATGCCTTGGGTGAGCCCCGTGCAGATGGGGACGAGGTGCCATCCCCTTCCTCAGCTGGGGGAGCTTTGGGTTCACCGCCTGAAGTCACCTCCAGCAGGTCCCAAAATAAGATGATGCAGCCATAGCTTTTTGGCTTCCTCAGCTCGAGGCGTTACAGAAGACAAGGGACCTCGAGGAAGGCAGTGGGCACTTTCCCCACAGCAGCAGCTGCCTCTCCATCCCTGCCCGCGGCGTCAGTGCAGGGGAGGGCTTTGGCGTCCTTCCTGGGCAGCGCTGCTCTGCCTCTGGAGCCCGGCCGGGGAGATAGCGGAGGTGAAAGGGCGCTTGGCGCTCCTCCACGGGCTCGGGTCAATCGTTAATCGGGGAGGGATTGCTCTGCACTCTCGCAGGTAACCTCCCCGCGGCTCCCACCCCGCACAAAAGCAGCACCCCCGGCAGCGGGGTGGAGCTGCAGCGCTGCGAGCGGAGCCTCTCGCAGGGCCATGGGAACGTGAGCACACGGGAGGGACCTGGGCGACAAGCCGCGAGCCTTGGCTAGGCGACAGAGGTGACAGCCAGCCCCCACCATGGTGTCCATGGGGCTCCAGCTGCTGGGCTACACTGTGGCCTTCCTGGGCTACATCGGCACGCTGACGGCCACGCTGCTGCCCAGCTGGAAGACCAGCTCCTACATCGGCTCCAGCATCGTGACGGCCGTCAGCTTCACCAAGGGGCTGTGGATGGAGTGCGCCACGTACAGCACGGGCATCACCCAGTGCGACATCTACAGCTCCCTGCTCAACCTGCCCGCCGACATCCAGGCGGCCCAAGCGCTCATGGTGAGCTCCTGCGCCGTGTCCTCCCTCGCCTGCCTGCTCTCTGTCGTGGGCATGAGGTGCACCGTCTTCAGCCAGGGCTCGCCGGACAAGGACCGCGTGGCGGTGGCGGGCGGCGCAGCCTTCGTCCTCGGGGGGCTGCTCTGCTTCATCCCGCTGGTGTGGAACATCCACGTGGTGCTGCGGGATTTCCGCAACCCCGTCATCCCCGACAGCATGAAGTTCGAGCTCGGGGAGGCTCTTTACCTCGGCATCATCTCCTCCCTGCTCTCCCTCATCGGCGGCTTCATCCTCTGCACCTCCTGCCCTGCCCGGGACACGACGGCCGCCTACTCCAGCGCCTACCAGCCCCAGCTGCTGGCGAGCAAGAGCCCCCAGCCCTCTGTCAGCCAGGTGCAGAAGAACAGGAGTGAAGTTAATTCCTACAACCTGACAGGATACGTGTAGTGGCTGCAGGGGGAACCAGGCTGGCACCTCTCCTGGCTCCCCAGAGCGTCCAGGCTGGCACCGAGGGAGCGCGGTAAGAGCAGAGGACACGGCGGCATCGCCCTGCTCAGCCCTCTCATGTGCTTGGGGGGGCGACCCCGCTCCCTCCCTGGGATTCTGAGAGCCTTGTGACTGCTTGGAGATCCCAGCTGGTGGCTTACACTGATGAAGGACCCTGAATCCGGCTTCTGTTCTTTACTCCGTGCTGCCGGCTCGCAGGCAGCTCCTGGCACGGCGGGACCCCAGCCTGCAGCCCCGATGAACCTGCCTGGAAAGGGGAGTGGGCTTGTGGCCCCAGAGACCGGCCCGCTGGCCATGGAGGCATCACAGCAGGGTCAAGGGCATGTGCGTGGGTCTGGAGTCGCTGCTGGGGGGGTGAGTGCTGGTTGCAAACCGATGTCGCAATAAATAAGTCTTTCTAGCCAGACTGTATCCGAGCTTCTCTCTGGCACCGAGGGATCGGCAGGGGGCTGTGGAAGGGGCCAAGATGTGAAAGGTGCCCCTAGCCCTTGCTGTGGCCTGCCTCCCCCACCCCACAGCTGATGGCGATGTCACCCGGGAGCCCAGGCGGGTGGGAGCACTGCTGGGGGGGAGGAGGGCCACTCCCTGGCACAGTTTGTCCCTGGGCACCACGCTGGGAGGTTGTCACGCACCACTACTGCCGGAGTGCCAGCAGGGGCATGCAGAGCTCCTGTGGGATAATAGCAGGCAGCACCTTCCCTCTGTCCCTCCAGCCCTTCCTGCTTCTAGGAGTGCAGGTGTGATGGGACTGGGGTGCCCAGAGGGGGATTCTTTGGAATCCTTGGGGGATTCAAGTCCCCAGGGGGTGGGGAGCCCTGGTACTCCCACATCCTCATTCAGTGAGCACTGGCACCCCTGGGGCAAGCATGGTCCCAAGGACCAGAGGCAGCTCCTGGCTGTGGTGGAGTCTGACCAGCCCAGCTCAGCTGCAGAGAGGCCTCACAGGCAGGTCCTGAGCCCCGAGGTCCTTGAAGGGTCTGTTTTGGGAGAAAAATGCCACCAGTGAGACACTGGAAAGCTGCAAGGGATGGGCAGGCAGGAGCCAAGTGTATGGAGGGACAGGCTGCGTGGCTGCAGCCCTGCACAGGAACAGCAGCACGACATCCACACGGGCTGCTGGTGGCACTGGGGGATGCTGGGCACGTGCCAGGCCATGGCAGGAGAGGAGGTGCAGGCAGCCCAGCCTCACAGCCCACCAGGGAGCAAGAACATCTTAATCCATCTGATGTACCAGGTGAGAACCTGCTCTGCTGTGCCACAGCACAGGGCCACCCAGAGACCACCTTGTCCCCCAGGGAGCAGGAGGCCTTGGTCTACCTGCTGACCCCTCATAAAGCAATTTAGATTAGGCCATGGAGAGGAAGGGACCACGTTCTCCACTCGAACGTCACCATAGTCACCCTTGCACCAGTGAAATCAAGTTTGCTGTGGGGTTAACACGCTCTGATAACGTTGGGTCACGCTTTCTCCCCTCCTCAGAGAGCAAGGAGCTACACAGGGACCCATTCCCAGGGTGACACTCGCTGAAGGGGACCAAGGTGGATCTCGAGGCAAAGGCCAGTGACCCAATTTCCATGGCCAAGGGACAAAGCACAAAGCACAGCTGTCAGCCCTGGACCAGCTGAGTTATTTATTCCTGCCCTGGGGAAAAGAGTGCTGTGGGGCATGCAGGAGGCTTAACCTGCTGGCTGCAGGCCCCCAGGAGATGCTGCAAGTTCTGAGGGTCCTTTGGCCATAAATGTTTTTATTTTCTGGGCAGCTGGTGGAGAGAGTGGGAGAGAAAATAGTTGGCACAAAAGGTCACACCTTGAAGAGGAGGAATTCCTGGGCACTGGGTCCTTGCCCCTCGCCTCCCACCCCTGTCTGCGGGCAGAGGCTGTGCTAATTAAACAAAGGGGCATTTGAAACACTCAGAGCTTGATTGGTGCTGGGCTTATTAATGCTTTAATTCAAGGAGCAGAAGGGAAGCTTCCCCCAGAAGGAGAAAGGCAGCTGGCACAGGCAGAGGCAGGCAGCTCAGAGCTCGGACACAGAAACACCCATCACACTGGAACAGGGACCAGCCTTTCCCCAGGCCCCCGGGCCACCAGCCCTGCCACAGGGGAGCCCTCAGCAGCGGGTGGGTTCAGGGAGGGGAATGTTTCTCCCCTCCAGCTTTCCTGGCCTTTAATGCGAATGCATCCAAAGATGTGAAACTTGGCTAAGGAGCAAGGCAGGTTGACACAGATTTTCCACTTGGGAAGGAGGATGGGGAAGGGGAGGGGAGGACACTGGGTGCACAGATATGGTGGCAAGGGTTATCTCTGCATCACGCAATAGCCATGTTCCTCATTATTGATAAACCAGGTTCTTGAGGGCAGCCTGGATGCAGCCCAGGCTAGGGACAGAGAGAGCAGGAGCCCAGACTGTCCAGGGGGAGCTCTGAGTGAAGGGATGGAGCCAAGCCAGCCAGCACAGCACAGAGCCAGCCCCTCAGATGGCCTCTTGCCCCTCACCAGCTCAGTGGCAAAAGCTGAGGGTGCTCCAGGAGTCCCTGCAGGAAAGGCACAGGGAGCACAGCCACGTTCAGGACAAGATGACCAGAGCAGGGGTGGCAAGAGGGCTGGCTGGGGAAGGGCTCTCTCCACCTCAAGCTCCTGCCTTGCAGGCCAGTGTGGTGGAGTGGGGAGCCTTGCAGCCCCCAGTGGAGGGCCAGGCTGCAGTGACTAATCCCCTGTCATAAGGAAATGAGTCTTTCCCCTCTCTTCTCACTCTGGATGATGCCTCCATGGAAGGAACGGGGCAATAAAATACTAATGTGCCCTTATCTTCAAAAGTAATAGAGGCACTATAAACACCCACTACACCCCAACCTGGGATCAGGGACTGCAACCTTATCAACTGGTCACGAGAAACATGCAAAAAGTCACAACTTCTTCTTCTAAAGAGGGAACAACACAGCCCATCTGCAAGGCCCCTGCATCCAGCCCTTGCCCACCAAGCACTGCCCCAGGTGCAAGCAGAGCTTCTTCTCACGCAGAGCACTGGGCAGGGATGCCTAGGTGAAAAAGGGCACAGGTTTGCCCCAGGCCCACCAGAATCACACCCCTCCTGCCTCCCTGGAGCCCTCCAGGCAAGCAGAGCTCCTTCTGGCATTCCCCACCTGCTGCTCATCTCTGCCTAGCACAGCTGACCTGAAGCAGCAGCAAATAATCCATGGAACCTCTCTGGGGAGTATCAGGCCGTGTGCTGGGAGGGCCCATCTCTGCCCACAGCCCGCAGGAATTGCTCAGATAGGAGAGATGGGAGGGGGAAGGAAATTCAGGCCAGGTTCCTGATATGCCAAGGCACTTGGAAAGGGCCAGCACATTCCCCCACCCTCTCCCCAGCCACAGCACACTCCCAGCTGCCTCCCACGCCGTGTCAGAGCCTCCTGGCCCCTCAGCAAGCCAGGGCTGATGTGGAAGATTGCCCATGGCTTTGCAGCAGCCTTTTCAGGAGCAGCAGAGGATACACAACCAAAAGGGACTGCTCCTGGACACCCCAAATCCTGACTGCCAGGCTGGGCCCAAGTCACACACTGGCAGGAATGGGAGAGGCATTCCCTGGCCCAGGAAAGAGCCTCATGGGTTCAGCTCTGGGTATCTGTGGTGCTCAGCTGGCAATTGCACTCACACTTCACCTCCAAAGGCTTCCTGCCCCCTGGGGCCGTGGGGATGGCCCTGTCTGCAGTCAGGGCAGACAACACGGGCTGCTGGTGCCCAGCTCTTCTGGTCCTGCTGGGACACCTCGCACTGGAGGTGAGAAACGAGCTCCTCTTTGGAGAACACCTTCTGTCAGGGAAAAAACTGGTGCAAAAACTCAAGGCTGTCCACAGCCTCCCAGGTGAGACCTGTCTAAAGGCACCTTAAAGAATCTTTTGGTCCTGAAGGAAAGATATGAGGGCAGAATGAACTCCACGACACTGCAGGGGACAGAGGCCTTTGGGTACACCGAAGAGATTGCTAGAAAGCACCTTCCTGTTTGAACAACAGCTCAGAAATCTATCAGGAGGGTTATAAAAGGTGTTTATCTCAGAAAACCTGATACCCGTGGAGAGGACACGGAGGTTTGATCTTCCAGGCATTGCATTAACATCACAATCAGATTGTTCCATAATAATTTGAGTCTAATCTCTACTGGAGGAGCTTCAGGTCAGTGATCTCAGCAAAGCTCATGTACATGCAATCTGTAGCAGCAAAAAAGGCTTTGTAGTAGAACCCACACCAATTCAGTGAGCAAGACATACTTTTACAGTGGTACAAAAATGAGGTCTTCCACAGATTTTACAGAAATATTGGGGAAAACATACTCCATGTCCAAAATCTGCCAAAATCTGCTTTGGAGAACTGGTTTAGAGAATTGCAGATAAATTGTCCTGCACTCTTGACAGCTCCACTGCCAAGTGATGGTTCCACAGCTGGATGTAGGAAGACCAGAGGATCCCAAACACATTTGCATGGTCCAAACAGAGCTACAACCACCTCAGCAAGTCCAGAGAGTCATCCCAAGCAATCCCTGCCATCCTGTCACCTCCATGCCTGAGGGCACAACATTTTAGCAGCTGCTAACAAAGGTTCATACCTAGAAGATGCTCAGACCCCGGGCACAGCTGAGGCACTCCAGGCTCTCTGCTAAGCACCAAACAAATCTCCCCATAAGCAGAGAAACCAGGGGGGCTTCACCAGCTTTGGGTTGCCTCTTATCTCTGCTTAGGATTTCAGAGTGTGCTTTGGATGAAGCTTTTCCCACACTGGCAAACTAATCTTTCCCCAAGTCAGGTGTCTTTTTTCACAGAACTTACAGCACTCTCTACTTCTGGGATGTCCAGCCTGCTAAAAAGGCTGAAAGACTCACGTCAGAAGCAGCATGATTGCCTCGAACTTGCTTTCCCAGAAAAGTTGTCTCTCTACGTTTCTCAGGTCACTGGAGCAAAGTCCCACAGCACCAGCTCTACCTGGCAGGTGCACCCAAGATTTCTCCAACAGATGTATTTTCGTTACCCAAATTTTTAGCCCTTTCCTTTTGAGGAGGTGAGCACAATTTCAGCCTTCAGTATTTTTCAAGGCATAGAAAAGCCCAGAGACTCTGCAGGCATTACAGAGCTAAGGGCAGACCTCAGCTATCCCTGGATCCACCACTGTGATGCTGACATGCCCTTTGAACCATTCCAGTACACTTCTGCAGGAATGAGGGCACTGCTCTTTGCCTCTGGTTCTTCCCCAGTTGCCACAGAAGCCAGGCACACACCTCACAGACCACTGGGGCCTCTGATCCTCCCATGACTGAACACCTCCTCCTCAGCCTGCTGCCCTTCCCAAACACCCTGTGTTTTCCTGTTTCCAGATTGTGAACTGGCAGGGTGTTTCACCACAGGCTGGCTGCTGGCCGGGGCAAGGCTCAGTCCACCTCCGTGCTGCCCAAGGAGATGGCAGGGGAGAGATAACAGGGAGAAAAACAATTAGCTCCTTGTTTTCAAGGCAAGGAGAGCAGGCACATCCTCAGCAAGGGAAAGGACCTCCCTGTTGCAAGGCAAAGCCCCTGGAAGTGGCTCCCAGAACAAAGTCCCCATAGCCCAGCCCAGGGAGCTGCCAGGATCCTGCTAGCACACAATAAATTTCCAGCTCCCTGGGCAGACCTGTCCCTGTAGCTGGCACCCCAGGGCCTGCTCACAAGCAAGGGTCTTGCTGTGGGTTATGGCCTCCTTCCCAAAGCTCAGCGAGTCCCATCTCCCTGCTGTGCTAGGGTGACTCGTGTCCCAAGGAGATGATTTCTGCCTTGGGATTCTGCAGCTGAAAACTGGTATGTTTTGCCTCACAGGTCACAGGCAGAGGCAGCTAATCCACCCCACTTCAGTACTGAAGTTAAAAAAAATCCTCATGGGGAATAGAAGGGAATAAGCAGTGCAAAACACAGTGTAAAGGCAGCCAGTCCTGTGTGAGGAGACAAGTTCACCCTCAGCTGTCCCTGAGTGCAGCTGCCCTTTTCCCATGGAAGATTTTGCACAGCAGAGGGAGGCTGCCCAGGAAAAGCAAGACTAAAGCTCCCAGCTCAGTGACGGGATGAAGAGAGCCACCGTGCCTTCAGCAGCGTGAGCTGAGGGGCTCACTGCTCTTCCCTGCTCACTGCTCCGCTGCCTGCTCCTGCACACCCCCATGCAATGCTGGGACCAAGGGCAGGACAGGCTGGGTCCCCCCAGGGCTTGCCAGGGCTGCTGGCTGCAGCCCCAGGACTTGATGGGGCACAGCATGGTGCTGGCACAGTGGACACTGGGAGCTCTGGGAGGAGAAGGCTTTGCCAAACATCCTTATCTCTGAAGATGCCTTTCTGACCTCCTCACCTCCAGTGTTTATCTTCACTACACAACTTAATCCCCCCCAAACTCCTCTGGCAGCAACTCCTGGCACAGGCATCCTTGAGAGAGCTTTGAAAGATGCAGAAGAGAAGTGCCAGGTTTCAAACCCAGCTACCCTGATACCAGCTTATCCAAGGAAAATTAATAGCTGCAGTTTGCCAAGCTACATCCATTTAGGAAACGCTCCATCACAGAACTATTTTGTGTGTTATTTCCTCACACTGGGGAAAACAAGTCAGCTCAAGAAATGCCAAAAGACCCATGTATTGCTGTAAGGAGCATATATTTTTATCTTGCTGCTGATGTCAGACACAGAGAGGTGAGAATATGAAGCCTGCTAACTGTTCACAGGCTGCTGAGCGCTTCCATAGGCTCACAGATCTCTGCTGATGGATGCTTGCATCAAAGCTGGCCTTTGCTCACCACCTCCTCGTTCAGCAGAGCCCATTCCTCTCACTAACGCCTGAGTGTCTGTTTTCTGTACATCACCGTGCTGGGCTTGGCTGGGCAGGCTTCCTTTCCTTCACAGCAGCTGCTGTGGGGCTGGGTTTGGTTTTGTGCTGGAAACAGGGCTGATATCCCAGGGGTGTTTGAGTTATCACTGAGCAGGGATCACACACAGCCAGGGCCTGTCCTGCTCCTCACCCTCACCAGTGAGCACCTGGGGGCACAAGGAGCTGGGGACACAGCCAGGACAGCTGGTCCCAGCTGACCCCAGGGATGTCCCAGGCCTCATGGCATCACCCTCAGCACAGAAAGCTGGGGGAGAAGGAGGAAGGGGGGACATTCTGAGTTTGTCTCCCCAAGTCACCGTGGCAGTGATGGAGCCCTGCCTTCCTGGAACACCTGCCTGCCAAGGGAGGCAGGGGATGAATTCCCTGTTTAGCTTTGCTTGCACACACGACTTTTGCTTTAGTTATTAAACTGTCTTTATCTCAGCCCACGGGTTTTCTCACTTTTGCTTTTCCAGTTCTCTCCCCCATCCCGCTGGCGGGGAGGGAGTGAGTGGCTGCGTGGGGCTGAGTTGCGGGCTGAGGTTAAACCATGACAATCACTCAAACATGTTCTCCTTTCCCTGGGTGGCAGGAATAAACCAGGAGACAGGTTTTAGCCCAAGGGCTTGACACATGCCGTGAAAAACTCTGGGGATGTCTGTGAATAATCTTCTGAAAAATAAGGTCAAGTATGTTAGGGATAAAGTTCAGATCATAGAGCTACTTAAACAGGAGAGAATAAAAAAAGATGCAAAAAGGAGGAACAGCAGCAGCTAAAGATTACGCATATGTGCCGTGAAGAACATTGAGATCAAGTCTGAAGGAGGTGTGGACATTTCCTTCTTTAGAAGCAGCTTTGGAGAAGAAAATAAAGGTCTGTCTTTTCACCCGCCCAGGGTAGATGCTTCAAAGGATGATTGGCTTTTGGGATAAAACTTCCCAGAATGGCCAGAAGCATAGATGCTCCCAAGATCATTGGCTATTTTGTACTTCAGAAAATGTATTTCATGCAACGGTAAAAACTGGTGCAAGCATCCCAAAGTAAAAGTAAAAGCAGTAAAAAAATCCCTTTTTACTGCTGAAGTAAAACTTTGGCTCATTGCAATGTCCTGGTGCAGATTCAATGTCCTCAAGAGCTCGATTGAAAATTGAATATAATTAGGGTGTAGGCCTGTGGTTTGACAACCGGCTGGAGAGATGTCAGAAGTAAAACACCAAATAATGAATGAAGGTAAGAAATGCTACTTTCAAACCATGAATGGAGGGAGATAAGGGAGCTACCTTTGATCTCAAGTGTTCCCACCTGCAGCACTGACCTGGAAACACAGTAAACAGCACAATCTGAAAATGTCAAGAGAGGTCACAGAAACAGCTCTGAAATCTTGAAAGATGAGCTGGAAACAAAACAGGATTCAGCCAAGCAGAGATCAGGAATGGCAGACACACTCACAGGTCCTACAGACTGCAAAAAACTCCACGGTTGTATAGACATGTCCTTTCTGCCTGCAGCAGCAACAGAGAAAGTCCCTTCTGTGGTGAGCTGTAAGTGCAGCCCTGGGAAAATGACATGGCACAGCCCAGCCCTCACCATGCAGGATGGGGCACTCTGTCCACGTCACTGTGTTGCTCACCTCTGACTCTCAGACAACGCACACAGCACACATTTGGTGATATCACCTAAGCACTGGTTTCTGTCACATGGTCTCATGCCTTTCCAGGTAAAATGAAGTGTTTGAGTCAAAGCAGTGATGCTGTGCTGGCCACCCAGGCACCCTCTCCTCCATACCTACAGCCTGGGCAAGAGAATGTACTTCAGGAGGGACAGGGAATGTGTGACTCTAAGCGTGGGCTCTCCTCAGCTCTTTGAAGCCAGTCATTTTATGGTGTAAAGGAGGAAATCAGGTTTCAAGATGCTTCTGCACTGGAAATAAGCACAGGCTTGAACAATATTGAATTTCTTGCACTTGCCCTTATTTTCTTCCCATGAACCATATACTGCAGGCAGCACAGGGAGTTGCAGCATCTTTTGGGTGCAGCCGCTCCCCTTTGTCACATCCGGCTGCTCCCAAACCCCTCATCTTCCTCCAAACTCCCTGTCATCCTCGACATTTCCTGGGTTTAGAGTAGAGTCATGCTGCTGGCTGAAGAAGAGTCTAAGAAAACAAGGCTAAACAAGCGAGGCTGGCAGGCAGGACAGCATCAGTGGAAGGAGCGGGGCTCAGGCAGGCTCACCCGGAACCTTGCAGCAGGTCCGACAGCAAACCCAGCCTCACCGCCCCGCCGACTGTTCCCATGGCTACACGGGAAGATAAATCGAGCTCAAGGAACCTCGTGTCGCTACATTATTTAACAAACAGACTGTCACACTCAAGAGGAAAACACAGGCAGGGACCCAGTTTAGCAGCTGCGTGGGCCGATCGGAGATGGATGCCCGAGTGCCTCACGGCGTGGAAGGGCTCAAATCCTCAAGCTCAGACTGAGCCAGGCAGGGTGCTAGCCACAAGGAGAGTCCAGCATGGCCACAGAAGAGCCACGCTGGTCCTGCAAGACCGCAGCTGTTTGTCCACAAACACAACCAGACCTTGCAGCTGGCAGAGCCCTGGATACCTGACCCATTTATGGAACAATCTAAAGCCTGACTTCAGGAAAGGAAAGGCCACCCCACCTGCAAGTCTGTCTTCTGGCCCAGGCCTCAAATACAGCCCTGGGCAAAGAGGAAAGGAATGTGGGCATAAAGAAAAGCACAGGAGTTAAAAAGAGTGTGGAGGAGTTATAGGGGTGCTGGGAGAGATGAACAGGCTTTGAGGGAAAAGGTGCTGATGGAGCTGGGAGGTGCTGTGGAGAGCTTATGTTTGGAAAAGTGGTTCAGCATGGCAGCAGTGAGGAGAAACAAGAGGGGTCTGGGGGGGAGCTGAGGCAGGGAAAACAGGAGCAACAGGAGGTGTTTGGCCCCAAAACACCTGCTCTGAGCCAGCGAGGGATGAGCAGGACTGTTCTCACCACACAATGTTTTCAGTCCTGGAGTAACCCAGCGCTTTTCCCCTTCCCCAAAATGCTGCGAGGAGGAGCAGAAGGTGACCCAGATCACTCTGTGATTCACCAGCCAGCTGCAGAGGGCCACGATTCTGTGATTCTGTGAGATGCCAAGGTCCACTGGGCCATTCTCAGGACCCTTCCCTGGGCAGGCAGCGGAGACACGTGCGGGACACAGCCAGGCCAGCAGTGCCACCGTGTGGGAGCAGGTCACCTCCTTCTGCCAGGACACGGGCAGCAAGGGCTCCTGGAGCGGGAAAGAGAGCGGTTGGAAACACAAACACACATACATATATAAATAAATGCAACTCTCACCCTCCTCCCATCCAGAAACTTAAAAGGAATGAGAGACTTATCCAAAGAAATTTTCTCAGCCAGAAACCTGCTCCTTGCTGGAAGCCAAAAGACTTGTGTTGTCTCTCAAGTGATTTTCAATAATGCCCAGAAAAATAACTCTCTTTTGCCAGGCACTAAAGTGAGACTGACAGGACTGTAATTATCAGGGTCTTCCTTCTTGCCCATATTGAAAACTAGGACTTTGGCCAGCTTCCAGTGTGCAGGCACCTCTCCAGGCTCCCAAGACTTGAAAATAATGGAGAGAGAGCCTGTGATGACAGGCCCAGCATTTTCACTACCCTGAGATGAACCCCATCATGCCCCATAGATTTATGTGCATCCAGCTGGAGCAGCAAGCCTCAAACAAGTTGAGTTTGGCCGGGAGTTTATCCTGCCCCTAATCACAGTCCTTTAACACTGATGTTAGTGACAGAGGTGAAGAAGGCATTAAACGTCTCTGCTTTGTCCCTGTCCCTATTTGTGAGGTGTCTGACCTCATCAAGTGTGGACCTATGTGATCTCTGATCCTCCTTTTGCTGTTGAAGTGTTGAAACAAGTCCTTTTTGCTGTCCTTCACAGTGCTGGCAAGCTTGAACACTAATCAGGTGAATTTTCTCCCTGCAATGTTGAACAGCATCTCCCTCATTTTCCTGTGTAACCTGTCCTTCCTTCCAATGTCCATACATTGGGCCTTCCATTCCCCTCAGAAACGAGTCCCTATGACAGTAACCTGTCCTTTTTTCTCCACAGGAGGGATTTGATATGGAATGCAGGTCATCTTGACCTTGTTGATACCTCCAACCTCAATGGAGCACAGTCTTCATGCTACTTGCAGAGCCTGGTATCTCTGACCCGAGGGCACCTGAGAAGGTGGGGTAATCCCAGAGGAGCACACAGAGAAATGCAGTTTAACCCCTGTGTGCAGCACAGAGCAGTTGATTCCAAGGGAAGGCACCAGCACAGTCAGGAGCTCCAAGGAAACAGTGTTAGGAGAAATTCTCTCTAGGCACCACTGTCCATTTCTGTTGGTGTCCTGAAGAACAAGGCAAAAATCCAGCATGTAGGGGTTTAGAACAGAAATGTAACTATCATTTTTCTGGCAGCCACAGGTCCTGCACAGGTGTTTTCACTGAACTTTCCAACATATTCCTACGTCTCCATGCTCAGACAACGCTGCTAACTTTGACATTGCTTCCTCCACTGTTGAAAAGTGCCTTTATCATCTAGTTTCTAGGTTATAAAACTTAATTCTTGGCCTCCAGAGCCAGCTGGTTTCCTTTCTACTTAATGATAAAGGCTATCTTATCTGGCTTTATGGAATGGTGAACTTCAACAGCTGAGCACAATCGAGCCATATGAACTGGTTGTACCCTGGAATTTGTTGATCAGAGAAAAGAATTTTCCTTCAGTAATATCCAGATAATTGTCCAAACTCTAGCAGTTCTTTCCACTTAGCATTTGAGCTGAAGTTTTTGATAAGGAAGTAAAGCTTCTTGTTCTGCAACAGGCCAGGAGTTCTCAACAAGAAATCATTTTTTTTTATTAGATGTTTTGCCATTGGAATGTAAATCAATCAGCATATTTAACTAAAATTCTCCCACACAATTCTCCAGAAATGATCTAATTTAAATGGACAGATTCCTCTGGAATGAAAGGCTGTTATTTTAAACAGGAAAAATGAGGCCAGGCAGTGATCAAAGAAAGCAGACACTGAAAAAAGCTCCTAATTTAATATTGCCTGTTTGAATGAGACCTGAATGGGCAGGTATGTGTTCCTTGTCCTGCACCGTCGGGCCGCTGTCCTCTGTCCTGCACCGCCAGCCCGGTGTCTCCTGTCTCGCACTCTCGGCCTGCACTCCCGGTCCGGTGTCCCCTGTCCCGCACCCAGCCCGGTG
>VWZV01015111.1:0-16313 GCA_013397155.1 Irena cyanogastra
CACCTTAATTGCAAAGAGCAAGTAAAGTCTCAAGAGATTTTACAGATCTTGTCTATGTGCCAGGCACTTTATTCACTCTCTCACAATGCCAGGGAGGACGCTTTTGTGAAGGCAGAGTAAAAGCCAGCTTTTACAACATGCACTTTGGAGAAATAAATGGTATATCTTGCTCCTTTGCCTCTGAAACCACTATTGCATGCCAGTGCGACAAGATATTGGATTCAATGAACCACAGATTTGGCTTGCTATGCCTATTTCTATGTGATTTATTATAGCATTTAAGTTTAGAAGAACCTTTTGCCCCATGAACACTGGCCTCAGCAGTACTGCAGTTACTTGAAGGTCAAAGGAGATGTCATCCAACAGACTCCACCATTCCCTAAGAGTTTGTAAAGCACAGAAATGTATAAGTAGTATCTAAGTCATCTTACCCAACACAGATGTCATACACTTCATCCCTAGATAAAAAGTCTCTTCTATTTAATGAAAAACGAACACTAGAAAATGCACAATTTTTTAATCAAAAAAAGAAAATCTGAAATTTGCTAAATTAAGTGGCTAAATCTCCATAGTCCTTCAACAGGCTACAAACCAGTTTATTTGTCCACAAAACACATTCAATATGGCCAACTGCACCATCCTTATGCGTTTAGAACCTTTGCAACTAAGTGTTTGTGTTCTGTCTGTCTTACAATGAAAGCCATGTTGCCAGTGTGTCTGATTACTACTTTAATCCCCAAAGGACAAATGTAAATCTCTTCCTAGGTTTTCAAATCTATTATCAGACCTAGCTCTAATGAAAGAAACCCCAAGAAGTCTCTTATAATTCACTTTTTTTCCATAAAGCATGAAGGATTAGGAGTCATGTGGGACAGAAATATTTGTGTTACAAATCTTGCCTTTTTCACAGTTCCATTTCAAAATTAGTGGAATGAGTTTTGAAAAAAACTTCAGAGGTAAAATCCATCCATTTATAGATTTACTTGAACAACAGATAAAAATGTTCATTTCTGACACTGATATTCTATTAATTAATTGGTTTGAAGAAGTCGTAGAAAACTAACGACAATTTCTGCAAACAAATAATACACAAAGATAAAATGAATGTTGGTACAGATTGGCTTTAGCATAACATTTTTAGCAGTTCAGTGTGCATTTATCATTGTTTCTGCCTCTGTAAATATCTGATGGTACTAAGTGGTAAAATATAACCCTGTTAATAATCCCATGTAATTCTGATCTCATGCTGAAAGTATGCAGTACCTTGCATCATTAATAGATCCAGTTAATGGTATAATGGATTCAGAGTGAGGTGTTTGGAGGGAAATCTATATGCAAAAAAATCCTATTCTTTCTTTATCATGTGATAATTTTGATCTTCAAGGCTAATCAGGTATTTTGGCACCTGCTAAATGGTGGACATAGTTATTTAAGAAAAATTCTATAGAATTATATGATACATTTCAAATACGGATTCACATGGTGAGCTGTCTTCAGAAATAGGTATAATTTTTCAAAACATTTTAAAAGAGGTAATAATTTCTACAAAATGTTTTTGTCACTTAAGAACCTAGACTTTTTATTAAATATATAATGTGTCCGTTCTTCATGTCGTCAGTGTTGACTTCCATCTGTACTCAAAATCAGAATCATGATGAACTATCTTATTTTCCCTAGTCCATACAGGAGTTGAAAAGTTAACTGCACAAGATTAAAAAAAATCCAATCAACCAACCAACCAAACAAAAACACCAACAATAACAAAATACCCCAAACCAAAATAACTGTAAACCTGGAATAAATATGCTCTAAACTATTGATTATCTGGTTTATTTAGCTGGAAGGTAAAGTGTGTTTTAGTTAAAAAAGCGTGATCAGATGCATTTCTCAATGAAATTAGTAGGTAATCTTTCTTAATATAAAGGACTAATTAATTTTTCGCTGATAGTGAAGTTAGTGTCCATTACATTCAGTGGATTTTGTAAACTGGTAAATAACAGATAAGATTGAAATAGGGTTTAAGTTTGTAAAGAGGTAGGCAAAAAAATACTTCGCACATAATGTCCGATTTTTAGTCAGATTATTTTTTCATATTCATGATCTTTCTGTCAAATCAGTGAAATTTTCCAGGAAATACAAATACCAGCTTACATATTACCAGCTTACCAAATACAATACCAGCTTACAGTATTAACAAAGCTACTTTGAAACACCATACCAAAATTTGCATAAGAAAATTTGCCAAAATGTAGTTAATGTTGAGTACAAACACACTCATCTACACATGTTCATACAGTATACAAAGAGGTTAGATCATGGAGTGTTCACATCCAATTTCTTACAATCATATTCTGCCTCACATTTTGCTTGATTTTTTTACACTTAAAGAATTTAAAACAGCCCATCAAAATGGATACATGTCTAAAAATATCTTCAAAACATTTCAAACCCATTTTTTCCTTCTCCTAAGACCTGATTAGTAAGAGATGCTTCTGCTCAAACTAAGGGGCAAACATGACCATATGGCAAAGTCAATAACATGGATTTGATTTAATAATGAATATGAGGTAGAAAAATAGAAATAAATAGGAAAGAGGAGGGGTGGAGGGTGGAAAGGAACAGAAAGCAGAAGCTAGTCACCACCTTGTTCTCTCAGTGGATCCAGCAGCATCCCACTGCTGGATTCCCTGGGCCTCTTGGTGGTAGATGTCCCAATGTCATCAAAAGTTTTTCATTACTTATACATTTTAGCTAACAAAGGAATTAATGCTCATTGGCTACAAAGTTCTCTTATTCCATTGGCTAAATGACTTCCTCATATCTCACGCTAATTAGTCTCATGTTTAGTCTTTTTCTTCTGTTCAATTAGTGGGTTTTCTGAGTAGGTGGGCTGTGAGTCAGCAGTTGTGATCTTCCCCCGCTGGAATTATGTTTGCCCAGTAGAAGCTGATTTCAGCAAATTTGCTGAATTCACTTTTCTGGTGGCCCATAAATTCTGGGTTCTTTGTGTCCATTATCACTGATACATTCTTTTCCCTCGGCTTTGTAAACTCCTTGCTAGCTCTGAGATAATACCTATTACTTGGAGTAATTTGGTATTAGTTGACATGCCTCTGTTTGGTAAATAAAATAATAATAGTCTTGCTTCCCCTAACTTCATCAGCATCAATAATGAAAACTGTTAAGACAGTTTGCATGTCAGAAGCGTGAAACTGTTGAGAATTTATAGGCAGAATTGCCAGCAAATTTTTATTTACTCATATTATAAAATGAAGTTAGAAATTAGCAGTTTTTATCAATGCATTGATTTTCATTAAAATTAATATTTATGCACTAATTCAGAAATAGATAAATTCTGATTAGAGAAATTCAGAGTAAATGTTTTTGTTTGTAATATCTTTCAATTAATTTTTGCTTTAAATCATGCTTCCTTGGATGCTCATGTAACTCTGCTGTATTGAAATTATTTCAAAATTAGGGTGAATTTACATTTTTTTTCATGTTGTCTCCTCCTCTTTGGTAGAAGTGTGCTTTCTCACACCATTTATTTATATTTTATACAATAGATTATCCCCTCTTTTAAGGGGTTTATAAAGAGAAATTTAAACTGTGTATAACATTTGAAAACTTAAAAAGCCTCAGGGTTTCGCAGTCACATAAGGGAGGAACTGAAAATGTTTTTTAAAACATAGCACTGTTAAATTCCTGGAGTTTACAGGAAAGAGATTTTTCAAATTACTTTAAAATCTGTACCTTAATTAGAGATTTACTTTATATATTTCAAGCATTAACCTTCTACAGGATGAGCAACTGCATCCTAAGATCTGCATTAACTCCACTGGAATGTGAAAAAGAGAAGTCTGCAATATGGAAATGCTCAGGCAGAACATGTGGAACAGATATTCTACCCTTGCCAACAACTGCAGCTCAAATGAAGTTAATTTATTGCAGCTGTGAATCTCATCTGAGGTTTTGGTTTTAATCAGTGTTAACTGACATTGAAATGGCACCCAGCTAATTACTATGCCTTTCAATTTCAAGAATATTGTCTGCTCTTTCAATGTCTCTTTTTTTCTATGTTTACTTTTATGTTGTTATTTTCCTTTTATGTTGTTATTTTACAGTGTTTTGTGGAGGGAAGAAATTGATGTTTTGCCTTCTATCAATTTACATCATAATTTATAATTAAATAGATTCAGTATCTTATTATTTTATTTTTAAGGCCATCAGAAACCCTTGCATGCTTTGTAAATTTTAATTGCAATGGAAAAAAAACATTCCAACAGGTTTTCTACAACTGAAAAATATGTTCATGTTTTGCCACTCCCCTTCTCTTACAAATCTATGTAGAACACAGGTATTTCCTAATAAGTATGTGATTTTATTATTTTTAGTTATTACTAGACATTTTACTTTTCTTTGGGACATTTTGCTCCATTTCCTTCTACATAAATCCACTGAAAATTGTTTAATATGGAGGTGAATAACAATGAGAAAATCTCATGTTTCTAACTCTGACACATGAGATAACGAACCAAAATTTTGTCATTTGATTTGGGTTCTTGCCTGTTGCTTGCTTTACCTTTCAAGAACTGAAAAATCTGCAGTTTCCTCTTCAAATGAGCTTCTAATCTATTTTGAAGTCAAAGAATATGCTGCTTCTACCAATGCAGTAGAAATTGCTGATTTCCAAATTGAACTTACACATTAGAAACTTGCTGTTTATCCAGCTGTCCTGTTGCACCATTCCTATGTGTGCACTATATACACTATACTTGATCAGTCAATGTACTTTCTTCACATGGCTTGCAATTTAAATATTCTGTGAAAGAAAATTGTCTTCACAAAATTTTTCTCAGTATTGGCATAATGTTCAAGATTATAAGAGGAATATTCATTAAAGATATCACAGAAAAAAATGCAAACAAAAAAGTAATAAATAAAAGAATTTGTCATAGTGCCAGGGCCTGTGAACAGGTGGATAGATGGAGTGAGAGCAGTGGATATTGTCTGCCTTGACTTCAGCAAGGCCTTCGTCACTGTCTTTCACAACATTCTCACAGGCAACCTCAGGCTGGATGAGTGGACAGTGAGTTGGGGCAAGAACTGAGTGAATGGCTGATCCCATGGAGTTGTAATCAGTGGCACAGAATCTAATTGGAGGCCTGTCACTGGTGCTGTCCCAAAAGATTCAACACTTGGCCCAGTATTGTTTAACTTTTCCATCAGTTACCTGGACAAAGGGGCAGCTGCCTCCTCAGGGAGCTCACTGATGACACAGAGCTGGGAGCAGTGGCCAATACCCCAGAGGGCCGTGCAGCCCTGCAGAAGGACCTCAACAGGGTGGAGGGATGAGCAGAGAAGAACTGCCTGAAATTCATCGAAGGCAAATGAAGGATTCTGCACCTGGGGAAGAACAACCCTGGGCACCACAACAGGCTGGGAGCTGATCTGCTGGGAAGGAGCTCTGTGGAAAAGAGAGCTCTGCTGGGGTCCTGGTGGACAACACTGAGCCAGCAGTGTGTCCTGCTGGCCAATGGAGTCCTGAGGTTCATTAGGAAGAGCACTGACAGCTGGTCAAGGAAAGTGATCCTGCCCCTCTACTCAGCCCTGGAGAGACTTCACCTGGGCTGCTGTGTCCAGGTCTGGGCTTCTCAGTTCAAGAGAAGATACAACACTCCTGGAGCAGGTCCAGTAGACTGTGACAAAGATGGTTAAGGGATCTCCCTTACAATGAAAGGCAGAGGGTGATGGGTTTGTTCCATCTTTAGAAGAGGTGACTGAAAGGGGACCTCATCAACATACATAAGTACCTGAAGGGAGAGTGTTAAGAGGATGGAGCCAGGCTTGGTGGTATTGAGCAGCAGGACAAGAGGCAATAGGCCTCTTGAAAATGAAAATTATGCAAAGGAAGTTCCACCCGAATATGAGGTTCTCTACTGAATGGGTGACCACCCACTTTAACAGGTTGTCCCGAAAGGTTGTGGAATGTCTCTCACTGGGGATATTTAAGAAATATATGGAAGCAAACCTGTGCAATGTGCTCTGGGATGACCCTGCTTGAGCAAGGAGATTGGATAGCTGAGCCACTGTGGTCTCTTCCAATGTGACCCACTCTGTGGTTCTGTGATTCCTAGACTTTCTGAGAGGGTGACAGAGCAGGACCTGGACAGCCAGAGTCCTATTGTCTCCAACCAGGGAGGAGGACAGAATGAAGGGCATCCAGGGACAGCCAAAATCCAGGTTATCAGACATCTCCCTGGGGGCTGGTATAGGCCAAGGCCAGTGGGGCCCATGGCTGTGCAGGGCAGGGCTGTTGAGATGGATGGCCTATGGCATCAGTGGGGCAGGCAGTGGTGGCCTTGTACGGACTAGGAATTCCTGTCCCAACAACAGCTAAACAAATAAACAAACAAACAATAAAAAATGCAATAGTAAAAAAGTGCAGTGTTAAAGCTGAGCATCTGGGAAGGTTTGCTTTTCATATGGCTGTAGAGTAATGATACACAAATCCCAAACTGACCAAAGCTGAGGCGTTGTTATGACCCGCCCCCATGAAGGCAAGAGTAACCTAGGCTCTTGTTAATGGATCCCTTGGGGTGGATTAGAGTGAAAAAAACACTGAATGTTCCATGTTTGTAACTATATATATAGAGTTTATTTTAGAACAATTTGAGTGCAATGGAAAGTAGATACGTATCTGTTTCTGTTATTATTATCTAGAAGAAGAGAACAATATGAAAGCATAAAAACATTACTTAAGAAAATGTAAAAGGGAAAACAAAAGAGAGAAAAAAATAGGAATAAACCACCACCATCTGTAGATCTTGTGAAGAGATTTGATTGTTGCAGCCTAGACTTCTGTTGGTTAAAGTCATGGTCACAGTCTTGATCCACCATGAGCGCAGGAAAAAGCCTGCAAAACACAAAGTCTGATGTATCAAAATATGCCTAGGTAACCTGTCTTGATGGCGGAGCCTCCAGTCCTTTGGTGGAAGGCCTCAAAATTAGTCTGTGTGCTCTTTGGTGATCTTTGATGGTTTATGACACCTTCTAAGACCTGACAGCTGCCTCACCTCAGTGCAGTCAAAGGTTAGCCAGTAAAGCCCTATCAGACCTTCCTAGGGAGGAGAGAGGAAGTTTTGCAACTGAGTGAGTTGTGTAAGAGAGGGCAATTAGCATGATAGCACCATCTTGCCTTGCAGGATTTGCCTATTATCAGCCTCAAGGCCTTTTTTGTAGCCTCTAGATTGCAACAGTTCACTTCCTTGGTGTATGCAGACTAGCCATTACATACTGAAAAACATCCACTCGAGGGATGCAAACCTGGCCTCAGCAAAGCATCCTGGAGCCTCCACAAATGGGCAAATGTTTTGAGTCATTAATAATCAACAGTCTTGACTTTCACAGGTGCAAAGGTATCCCATGTATACCTATATATGAGCCTCAAAAATGTGTGCGTTCACTGATCAGTGGCCACTCCAGAAATGAACTAGAGAAATAAGCCACCTAAAGCAAGTTGGTGAATTTGACAGATGTTTTTAAATGTATTTTCAAAGCTTTTTCTGCATAAGAAAAAAGAAAAGGAAAAAAAAATCACAGTTATGAAAAAGCTTATATTCTTACCTTAAAAGTAATTTAACTGTCCAAAGTCTCATGAGTTTCTCAGTTAACTTAAAAACATAAGCCATGCACTTGGAAATAGCTTGGGAACTTTTTTAGCTACATAATGTGCTGAAAGTGTACATTGAAAGCATTTATTTCACAGTTATTTGATATATCCGTATCTTTAATTTATTTAATTTTCATCTACAGTTTATTTTGTAAGTTTTGGCACACTAAATCTTACAGCTCTTCCAAATATATACTTGACTGACCTAAATTATCTTTTTTTTGGGTCATTTGCTGTTTCTGCACAACCTTGAAAACTAAAGTATAGGATGAAATAGAATAATCAAAGCATTATTAAAAATACTCCTGAGAATTTCCAGTCTTTAATTTACAGACTGCAAATGTTACTGTGAGGAAGTGTTTGAAACATTTGATGCTTGTTAGTTTGCATAACAGAATGTAGAAATGACTGTATAGGCAGAGGAAAAGGTAGGATTTTACAGTACTTTGTATTTAATTGAATTTTAAAAAAAGATAAATGAAGTTCCTCCAGAAATACAGAGTTGTGAATAAAAAAAAAAAAAAGGAAACCACTAGATTCAGTAATCTTCAGTAATCTGCTTCTTTAATAAAGATATTCTAGCAATAAGAATCAGACACATTAATATTTCAAGCCTTTTAGAACTTAATAAAACATTTAAAACCTGTCTAAAACCTTATGTTTTAGACACTGTAGATCATCCCAATATTTTTATACTTATAACCTCATTTTGCGACTCTTTCCACCAGTAAATTTGGCAGATTTTTAAACTAACCTAAAGTTTCAAGATCTAGCAGAAAATTGCTTGAAGAAGTGTTTTCCTAAGCTGAATCCTAAAAATATGAACACTTGAAGGCATACTAGTTAATCAGTTTTCAATAAGAATCAAGTAGTAAAATGAAACTACTTCCAGTATCCACCAAAAAGGTAAGGTGTTCTAAATCTAGATTACAAAAACATCTCTTTAGCCATAGTGGCTAATCTTGCATCACCATTTATTAGTAGGAATAAGTAGGAATATTAGTAGGAATATTAGTAAGAATATTAGTAGGAAACCTACTTTTCTAAAGAACACTCTCAAGTATCAAACATTATTTCATATTCTGCAAGTCACTATTCATTCTGCTGAAGTTCTTTCAATTTTAAATAAACTCCAGGTTCTAAGAGGAAAATGAAGAGTCTCAGCTTTAGAGGTGATATTTCTTACTCTTCTACAGAACCCTTCAAAGTTTACTGGTCATTGTTGATACTATACACAAAGTAAGCTACTTTTAAGGGATTGAATAGCAATCAGTTAAAGAATAAACTAGAGTACTTGAATACTGGAAACTACATACAGATTCCATTTATTTTGTATCTTCTTTTGAAATGTCACTGTTCATCATTTAAAGCATTCAAGTAGGTTTTAGGAGAAGAATTTTGCACACTGATAGAATCTTTCATAAAACAAAATCTTCTTTTTTTAAAAGGCTAATTTCCAAAGCTTTTCTCTGTTGAAGTTTTAAACTTCCTGCCAACCCAAATCAGATCTTGTGTGACTTGGTAGAGGAAGTCTCATGGGAGTCAAGGCTCACACACTTCATTTTTATAAACCTTCAAGTTTCCAAGAGACAAGAATAAGGGGGTACATTTATGAAAGTAAAAAGATGGGGCAGGTAAGAAACAGATTGATTCAATATCTCATAAATATAATTTCCATTGTCAGAATACTCTTATATTTTTTAAGTAGTTCTTGAGTGGTCTTCAAGAACACATTTTATTCTTCCTCACTCTGCATGATACTCTTGAAATCATGCTCCCAGAGACAGTCATTGACCAATATTCCATTTAAGAGAAGCCCAAAAACCCAAACACCAACCCCCCGACCAAAACAAGAAGACGTACTAATATTAGCATTATTACACTTGTAGAACCTAAATATTAATCTGGTAAATTGATTTCAGAGATCACTGCACCTTTATGTCTATACAGCACTGGCTCTGATTTTTGTTTATCTTACACAAAGTGATTTGAGAAAAATAAGTTGTTGGTTTTAAATATTGCAGTACATGGGAAACAAAATCTGTGTTGAAAAGATTTTTTTCCCTAATCAAATTATCAATGAAATATTTGCTTTAAGTACTGGACTTATATCATGAAATGGTAAAACATGATAAATCAAGTACTCTAAAAGTTGATTATGTCTGCTGGGGTCTAAATGGCTAACACAGAAAGTGGAAGGGAATCCACATTATGGAGTCAGCTTCAATATTATTCCAAACACCAGTGAACAGAACACATTTTTTTAAAGGGAGATCAGTTATTTCCTAATGTATTTAAAAAAAAAAAAAAAGGTATGTAAAGATGTATTATGTGGTATCACCTGAAATAATGCTAAAGAAACATAATATTTATTTTTCCAAAGTGTATGCATAGTGCTGAAGATACAAAAATCTCTGACTAATTGTCCCGAGTTATGTTAAAACTAACAACAAAACCTTTGGAAAAAACAAATGGGAAATTTTCCAAATGAGGTCAATTACAGAGTAGCAGTGAGGCTAAGAAGTGTAAACTCAGTAATTGCTAAAGTGCCACCTCTCACTCATTCAGTTTTTACCCAGCACTACAGAGCTGACCACTCCAGGGCCTGCATACATGTGTCTGTGTCTGTGATAACAGCACACCTGTTCCTTTGATGCATTGCTGAAATTGCTTTCCTGTTTATTGCTGTAGTTTACTTTTGATCCCTAATGGAAAAGGCACATTTAGTGTTCTCCTGTGTTAGAGATGTTAAACAGGAACATTCTGCTTTAATTGCACAGACATGAGTGGTTACTGCTTGAACACAAAATAAAATGATTCTCTTCATAAAGGTGAAATCTTTGTGGGGAAGTTTTTCATAAATAATTGAAGTACAAACAAATGTAATACTAACTAATGGGAATTAGGGGACATGGGCTTACAAACACGGCAATATGTTTTGCAGAGCTAGGAAAAACTGGAGTAAGGTTATAGAATAAGATGACAGTGTTTACTTTCTAATTTTAAATGGCTCCTTCTTTTGATGTCTTATCTCAAAGTATATTTTAATGATGAAAATTTTGAGAATTTATTTGAAATCAGTTGCATCAGTAAGTAGAAAATTCAATTATATGTTTTTAGTACCCATTTGTACTGGTACACAACCTACCTTGCTATAGTTAGGTTAGAATAGGGTTAAATAAACTGAGAAGCCATGTTCTGTTGATCCTTTCACAACTCTGACTTCCAGGAGAGACAGAAGTATTTTGAAAGTAGAATTAGAAAGCTTGAATTAAGTGGCCAGAGTTAATTTTGGATTTTTTTTCAGAACTGTAATAATAGATCAATCTCCCAGGATTTAATAAATATTAAAGAAGTACATCTTAAATTTGTAAGATTATTTAAATGTTCAAGACTTACTGTTTTCAAATGAGACTTACTGAAGTGTTAAATGCATGCTTCTCTGAGCTTCTTTACTTGCTTGGGGTTTTCTAAGTAGTAGTATAGAAGAGGAAGAAAAAGAAACAAAGATATTCTATGGGCTATTTTCTATTATTAAAATACAACATGATACTGAAGAGAAGAATGTATTTGATAAATAAAAAAAACATTTGAATGAAAGGGTGGAGAGAAGAGAAAAAAGTTTTTCTATTCTGAAAGCAACTGAGAACCATTTTAACTGAGAACAGTTTTAAAAGAAACATCTGATACCCTAAATCTAGGAGTTTATTGTACCAAATTACACCCACAATTTCTCTGTACCTATGTACTTCTCTGATACAGATGTATACAAACACCTTTAAAAAATATAATATTTCACTGACATGCTTTGTGTAGTAAAACAATGTCTCAGAGTGTTTTTTTTACAGTGAGCCTAGATGAGGAGCTAATTTCTATTTTAAACATAGGTTTGAGATTCTTTTAATTTTATATATGCATGTTTCACTTGATTAATTGTTGTCTCCCAGCCTTTAACACGAGAAGAATTTAATATCTGTGTTAAGTTCTGAGCCAAAAATTGTACAAGTCATTTACAAATGGTTATTGATTATTCTGAGCACCTCACATACAACTATCAATGTAATGACACAATGGAAATACTGTTTTGTGTGACATTTAACGACAGGACTTTGGAATTTAATGTTATACTAAAACATTGTCATAGACAAAAAGAAATGAGACATACAGAACCAAGACAATTATGTTAATCACATTAATGTTTCAATAGCACAACAGTATTCAAAATTAGCTCAGTAAAACGGGAAAATCTCACTAATATTACAGTAAGCATTGCCCTACAGAAACTTTGTTAATTTCTACCTCTTGGCTCTGGTGTTGGGTTCACCTTTACAACAACTCTCCAAGTTCGAGTACCAACAATTCACATTTTCTGTGGAAGCACAGGGGAAGGGGATGACAAGTAAGATGACAAGTTTCAACCTCTTGAGATTTTCACTGGGAGAATGATTGTTGTGTATTCTAGGGTTTTATCTCTGTCCCAGAGGGACTGTAATTTATTTCTTTGTATTTTCATGTTACAGTCTTCTTCCTTCTCATTGCTTCTCATCTGAACCTGGATGGTTAACCATCTCCTCCCACATCTAGGGATATTACAGGAGTTACTGGTTGCACTGGGCCTCCCTGGGAGACTCAGGTCTTGCTCAGATACAGTAATTTTGGAGCTGTAACTTCCACCACGTTTGGCAATTGCCGCCAAATGTTTGTTAAGAAAAAGTAAAAGCAGGACATGGACCAAGGCCAGTCAAGACAGGTCCTGAGGTCTGGCACTGCCAGACCAGTACAAAACTTAAGGCATTTTACTTACGGCATTAAAAACACATGCCTTGTGATACACTACATGACCATTAACTGATTTCCTTTTGACACTATTGCAAACACTGTGGCAATCTCATAGCTGACATGTGTTCCAGGAAGTGCAGGAGTAAGCAGAAGCAAAATGAACTGCTAGTTCTGAAGAGAGTTTGTCAGATGTTTTCATTAGGGCTCTTATTTGCATTTTATCTTGTATGCCTGAAATCATGTTTGTAAATGTAGACCAGATACTTTCCCTTCTTTCTTTTTACTGCTGTATTCTACATTTGGCACTGGAAGCTAAGTGAATGAAAACATAGTCACCAAATTCGTAATGCTTATTTGAATCATTGCTTTCAGGTCCCTGGGCTGCAGTAAGAGACTTGTCTACTGAAAGAACATTTTTACAAGAGTTTTTTTTTGGTTGGTTTTGTTGTTGCTGTTGTTGCTGTTGTTGTTTTGTTTGTTTTTGTTTGGTTTAGACGGGACTAAATTTCTAGTGGTTTGGTGTTTTCCTGTATTTTCAGAAGAGAAAACTCACTGCTGACTTCCAGCTAACATTTTTCCTGAAGTGGTATATGTTTACATAGTAAGGGATTTATTTAAGTTTATCAATCATTCTTTTACATCTAGATAAGTATTTTGAGAAAAAAATATCAACATGTATTAAAAATGTTCTTTTGGTAAAAACGCAAGCTATTAAGTCATCCATGACTGTCACTCTTAAATACAAGCATCTACATACAAATACATACATTTGGTATTCAGACGTCCACATCCTATGGTTATTTGTATGTGTGGTTAAGAAATAAGTCATGCTGGATCAAGACAAGGTTCCTTAACTGTTGTTCATCATATTCTATTATATCGTGGTTTAGGAATGGTATTCTTCAGTTCAGTACTTCCATTGAAATCATGCACTTCTCCTTCATCTCCTTCCTTCCCACACCTCCAGCTGAGGGCTGCAGAGAAGAATTGAAGGTAGAACAGGTAAAGGTCACGGGTTGTGATAAGAACAACTTATTGGAAACAGCAATGACATAAGAAAAACAAATGCCAACAGGAAAAATATTAATAACAAAAATGTACAAAAGAGAGAGAGTGATTCACATCTAAAATGTTCATTAAAAGCCCAATTCAACTGCTGTCACACTATGTGACCCAGCACGGGCCCACTTCCCCCAGCCCCAGAAGATGACGTATAATAACTTCCAGTTCCTTGTGATTCTCTCTCATAGCTGGCTACTGCAAAAATTAACCCAATCCTGGCCAGAACCAAGCTTTGACACCATCTTTCACAGTACCCATCTGGACAAAATGTCCAGCACAGAGCTGGATAAACACATCATGCAGTGGGTGAGCAGCTTGCTCACAAGCTAGGCACAAAGGGTTATAGTTAATGGGTTTACATCAGACTGGTGACCTGTAAATAGTGAGGATCCACAGGGCTCCTTCTTCAGCCCTGTGCTCTTTAAAATTTTCTTAAATGACTTGGACGGGAAGGGATATTAAACATGCTTGCAGAAAACTGGAAGGAGCTGTTGACTCCCCACAGAGACAAATTAGAGGCTGGCAATCACCAAACATACAAAGTTTAACACAGGAAGGTGCCAGATGCTGCATCTGTGTCAACCCTGGATGTGGGAAAGACTGGGGAAAGAGGTGCTGGAAAGTAGTGCTGCAGAAAGGGACCTGGTGGTCCTGGTCAGCAAGTTGAACATGAGCCAGCAGTGCCCTGGCAGCCAGGAGGGCCAACCCTGTCCTGGGGGCATCAGGCACAGCATGGCCAGCCAGGCAAGGGAGGGGATTGTCCTGCTCTGCTCTGAGCTGGGGCAGCCTCAACTTGAGTGTTGGGGGCTGGTTTGGTCACTCCCATACAAGAAAGACACAAAGCTATTAGAAAGCATACAAAGGAGGGCAACAAAGATGGTGAAGGACCTTGAGGGGAGCCTTATTAGATCAAGTGGTTGAAGTCATTTGATCTGTTCAACCTGGAAAAGAGGAGCCTGAGGGGAGACCTGATTGCAATCTGCAACTTCCCCATGAGAAGAGGAGGGGCAGATACGATCTCACCTCTCTGCTGACCAATGGCAGGACTTGAGGGAATGGCATGAAGTTGTGTCGGGGAGGTTTAATCTGGATATTAGAAGAAGATTCTTCCCTCAGAGGGCGGTTGGGCACCAGAACATCTCCCCAGGGAAGCAGTCACAGCACCAGCCTGACAGAGTTCAAGAAGTGTTTGGACAGTGCTCTCAGGAACATGGTGCAACTCTTGGGAATGGCCCTCTTTAGGGCTAGGAGTTGGACTTGATGATCCTTCTGGGTGCCTTCCAACTCAACACGTTCTGTGATTCTGTGATCTAAAAACCATGGCTTGAAAATGAACTTTCAGGGAACATTACAGCTTAATGTTTCATTGACTGAAGTTTGAATGACAACATGATGCTACTTAACTGCAAATGCATTGTTAATTCAGTTACTCAAAAGCTGTGTCCTGCTACAATGAGTAAGAGGAAAATTAAATTCTACCATAAATGAAAAAAATCTTGATATATGCACCTTTATTCAGGTATGAGGTTCAAAACGTACAGTTTAAATGCTAATTAAAGAGGGAACTCCTGCACTCCAACTGATGCCTCCTCAGCCTAATTTATTCTTTGGTGCCTGGCCCCTGCTAAGGTCACTGCCTACCAGAACCCATGGCTATGCCCCAGTGCAGGTCCTTGTTGGCTCTTTTCTCCCACCTGACTTCCTCTATTCCATGTACATCTCAGTTTAGATTGTTTAGTCTAATTCTCTCCTTTTTTGGGTTGGAGTCTGCTATTTTTGTTTCACTAAAGTAATTTAGTGGTTTCATTTTGGTCTAAAATTTCATTGCAAGATTGTTCCTGTAGTGAACACTTTGATGTGAAAAACGTCAAAAACTTATCCTGTGTGATTTCTTATTTGTTTACTATAGGTAAGTACTTGTTAATTACTGAGGTCCTATCAGTGCTTTTAAGGATGCAAAAACATTACCAAATCAGATTTATATTTTCTGATATATTTCTGTAGATTAAGAGTTTTTCTTTTACTCAACAAATAGGAACTAAAAATCACCTGAAGCCAGTAAATTGCTGGAATACTTCTCTCCTCCAGTTCTTGAATTCTGCTGCCTGGAGAGAAAATATGAGGGTATTTCTAACAAAGGCTATTCAAGAAACAGACTTTCCAAAAGGCAAATGAAAACTAGATCACAGTAATAATCATAGCGCTGAAGACCGGTTCAATTTCTTACTATTGCTTTTACTTGGTACCTGCTGTGTTCACACTGAGCTGTTTTGAGAACACATTATCTCCAAGCACTGATACAACCCACACTCAGTTTAACAACACATTTCAGTTACCAGCAACCATCAATGCTCAGCAGATAGTGTTAATAATCTACAGTTGCCAAGAACGAGTAACAGATGAAGCCTTGTCTGTGACTAGAAAATCCACAGACCAATTTGTTACGTATGCTTTATCAAAATTATTGGTTTCCAGTTTCAACTGTCTGTGATTTTTTTTTATTCAATCCACATAATGAAGAGCATTTTGGGGCTTGATTTTATTTTGTGTGAGAATAATCTCTAATTGTTCTACTGAACACACCTGCAGGACATTGCCTCATTCTGCAAAGGGGAAAACAGGAAGGCTGCAAGGTCCACGAAGTTATAGTGGCCTGGTGGACAAGTTTAAATAGTTTTAAAACTGGTGCATGAGTTGAGACATTAGACATAGAAGGGCATCATTTCACAACTAGTATTAAACCAAGAGTAAGTCTGAGCTGCTAGTGAAAATTGTTTCTTTGAACACTTTTTTTTTTTTT
>VWZV01015112.1:0-51453 GCA_013397155.1 Irena cyanogastra
GGTTCCCACGGCATCTCCGCCCCCTGCCATCCCCTGTCCCCAGCCCCGGTTCCCACGGCATCCCTGCCCCCGGCCTGTGTTCCCACGGTGGGGGCACGCCCGCCACTTGCAGTGGCACCAGTATTCCCAGTGCCTCCAAGTCAAAAGATAAGGAGCAGGGAACTGTAGAGCCATTGCAAGACCCAATTTTCTCATTTGCCCCTGTTACGTATCAGCATGCAGGGCAAGGTGGAGGAGCCATAACTGCTAATTGGAGAGCTTTTCAACAACAAGTCTTAAAAGAAATATGCAAAACCCACAAAGAGTATGGACCACAAAGCTCTTTGCTGCCGAAACACCAAACACTTTTGAGGGCAGGAATGGGTGCCAGAACAGCACATGGAAGATGCCATAGGTAGCCGACATAGTTTAATAAAACCCAAAACCACACCTCCTCAAACACTGGGGAAGTAGGGAGTCACAGTAATACTGCTGCAGTTGTAACACTGAAGGGACAGCAAGCAGGAGATGCAGCACGTGACATGACAGCTCACATACCACAGGGCCTGAATGAAAGGTTTCCACTGTACTACTGTGCAAATACCACTGAGTACTGTTAAAAGTATGTCATATTTGCAGACACTGGCTGCTGGAATTTGCCAATGGCACTGAGTCTCACGCTGGCTCAGCTTTCCATGGGCTCTGCACCAGCTGATTTGTTCAGCTCCACTGAGAAAAGTAAAGGAAGTCCTAGCAAAGACAAATATTTTACTTCATACATTCACAAAACCAATACATAAGAACCTCAAAACCTTCACCCACAATCTATTTCACATATCTGAATGAGAAATATTTTTACAAATACGCTCAACATCAGACTGCAATATTCATAATGATGACTTCACTGTGCTTACCTTGAGCAAATCATCTTCATAAAACAAAATTCTACTTAAAAACTCAAGCACGTATTTTACAGGAAATGTGAAAACCCTGAAGAACCATTTCTCCAAAAATTGAAACAATAGTCAGCATTAAAACTGAAAACAAACGAACAAAAATATTAAGTTGTAAGTTTTAACAAAATACAGTGGTGTCTGTACAAGTAAAAGCTTCTAAATTCTCAAGACGTCATCATTACTTGGACAAAAAAACAGGTCATGAAAGTATCATGCTTAAAATGAGACATGGAATAAGCAATGAAAACAGAAAGGAACTAGAACATATACATATGAGAAGAAAAGTGAGCATGTGGATGTATCAGGCTAAAGAAAGGTAAAGGAAAGAGCATAAAAATAATAGTGGCAAGAAAGACACAGCAGATCTGCAAGTGAGTGGCCAAACTGCAAAAAATGAGGTAAAGTACATAAAGTACTCAGAAATGCTCTATTTTTCCCCCTGTTTTGTATTCCAAATGAAGCAGGAGGATGCATTCACCTCATGCAAAGTTGTGGATGGAATAGGAAGTCTGCCACATGCGATAAAGAAGGATGTTAAGCAATATCTGCTAAAATTAAACAATGTTCAAATCAGAACACATACCCTGGATAACACATACCCCTGAGTGCTAAAAGGGCATGCTGAGGAGCCTCCCTGAATTGCTAATATTATTTTTAAACAAACCTTTGAAAAATGGGGAAATTCCAAAGAAAAAGAACTGCCAGAGGAGACCTAATATTTAAACAAGGATAAAAGAGATGGGCCCGAGACCTCTAGAATAGTTATTTAGCATTCAGTAAAAGGAGTGATTAATTTGAAATTCCATCAACAAAGAATTAGAGGCTAAAAATCTAATTAATGTCAATCAGTTAGTTTAATGGAAGGCTGGTCTTGTAAAACAAACCTATTGTCTTTTTGTGAAGAGATAACAGGTCTGCTTGACAAAGGCAATTGTATGCTATAGTGCACTTGATTTCTCCATGGCATTCGATATAGTACAACATGACAACTCAATTAAAAAATGATGACGTGGAATTAACAGGGTGTACTTCAGTTGGACTCAATTGTAGTATACTCACAGGTCTCAAAATGTTCTCAATACCAACAACTCCTCCTCTAGTGGAATGACAAGGAATTCATTCTTCATCTGATATTATTTTTTATAAAAAATATAAAATGGTGAGACAGCTTCTGACGGTTAGGAAAGAAAATGAGGTGCCTGAGAAATAAACTAAGTTCCTGCCTACATGGAGAGCCTAACAAAATTCATTTTAATAGAACCAAATGCAAGATAACACAAGGGGAATTCAGAATGGAGTTTTTATGTCCTGAATGGGAAGCCCAAAACTGTACTCAACTTGCCAACTTAAGGAATTTAGTTCAGTTATTTGTCAAAGTTTTTAAATTAAGAGCCTATGCTTCCTACAGAATTACAGAAAAGAAGTAGACACTTCCGGAGTTGTATGGCTGAAGGTTATCAGTTGGTCACTGCCATGAGAACCACCCACTTTGGGAATTTGGAGAACAGTTTCAATGGAAGCGAGATTAGAAAAAATTAAGCCAAAGGAAAAAGAAGAATGAGAACTTCAGGAAAACCTCTTAAAATTCTTTCGTAGTAAAAAGCATCTATTACATTCTTGAGGGGAAAATATAACTATATAAAGCTTAGACAAACAGAAATCATCCCCATTTCATATTATTTGTGAGCCCTCTGACAGAATACCAGCATAACATCTGCAATTTAAAAAACATGTGGAAATACTAGAAAACATTAAAAGGAGGACCACAAAAATTACTCCAGTCTAGAAAACATGATTTATGGTCTGAGACTTAAGAAGTGCAACATACTCAGATCATCAAAGAGAAGGTTATAAGCTGACTTCATCACCACATAGGTATTTTCACACATAGAAGTTAACTGATAACAGGATGGAAATAAATAGTTAATCATGCAGACAATGGCATAACTAACTTCCAGTCACTGGATCTCATTAGCAAGTTAAACCTTGAAAGAAGCTTTTGATTACTTTCACAGCTGGGAAAATCAAATTGAAATATTTTACCAGGGGATTCTGCATTGCTTGAAATCTTTAAAAGAAAATTATGCCATCCTTCTAGAATATATTTCTCTTCTCTTTTTTCCCTGCAAAAATTCTCTGCAGTAAGCATGCTTTGGACTGAACAGGAAAGATCATGCTTTGACTTTCAGGGGCAGAAAGACTATAAAAGCAAGACTCCAAACCCTTTGCCTGCTCATTTCTCTTCATTCACAGGTTTTAGCCTTAACTCACAGTTTCCTTTCTCTGCCAAGAGTCAGATTGAATTCTCTTCTCCATTAAGATGATTTTACTGAAATGCCATATTCTAGGGCTTCCAAAATCACCCACTGATGTCAGAAACAACACTTTCTCCCTTTCATGCAGCTAACTAGACTTATTCCACAGGCAGAAGAGAAAGGACTCTATTCAGCTTATTCTACTTTACTAGAGATTAAACACAATCAAAACTTAAAACTAGGAAAATGGTGCTATGAACTTCCTTTTTCGATGAACTCATGTAATCATACCTAATAAATTCCCTGTCATTCCAAAGGTATCACATGTTGGGATGTTTTGTCCTCTCCTGCTCTCTGTAATAGTCTCCAGAAGACAAAAGAGCTTTAACCTGAATAAAGCGGTATTTGAGTTTTAAAAAAAAAAAACCTATTTTCTCTGAAGAAAATAAAAACTAAATTCTCTAGTGGTTCCTCTGGGCCTGAAGCCCTGTGAAGTAAAGCTTGTATCTTCTACAGTTTTCATAGCGATTGTCAGCATGCCAAGATATAACTTGAAAATATCTAACCAAGTAGCCTTGCTTAAGATTGTAATTGCACCAAGATTATGACAATTAGAAACAGAGAATAAACCTCCAGAAAGATAGGATTGCATTTTGCATGGGATTTGAGAAACACAGCACGTGTCTGTCAGTGAAACAAGCTGAGTACCCAGCTCAGGGAGTCACATTCCCAGAGCCACATTTGACCCTGAAGCCTCATGTTTCCTGAATGCACAAAACCTGTTACTGAGATTCTCTGTAGATGCCTAGAAAAAGCTCCTAGAAAAATCTCAAAGTGCCACGCATGAACCTTATAGCAGAGCTAAACCCAGGATTTATGCCTCAGCTAGATTGTCCATCTATTCTGTGGTCCAGAATATATGGCACAAAGACTGCATTCTGTTCTTACCTGATTAGTCTTCACTATTTAGGGCTAGACACAATCCTGTGATACACCAAAAAAAATCCTCAATGAAAACTCCAGGCAAAGAAAATTGTAGTCATCACATGGAAAGAAATCTTTCAAAAGAAACAACAAAAAATTTGTGACTTGTTTCTATGACTAATGAACCACCATCATGAGCAAGATAGCTTATGCCATTACTTAGTGGCTTCCAGAACCATCTGCTTAACAACAGGCTGTGAATGCTCTGAATTACAGGGAGATATTCTTCATTGCATTTGCACTAAAAAATTATACAGCATCTGTTATTGATGGTCTCCATTATGACTGGACGACCACAAATCTTAGTCATAGTCCCTCATCTGTCTACAGTGTCATATCACCCATCTGGCACCTTCTAATATTGTCACCATGCCACCAAGGTGTGCATAACACAGTCTGAACTATGAAGTAAGCCCAGCATTTCAAATACCAAAAGGTTCCAAAGAAGGGAGGTAGCCTATTGCTAAGCACTTACCCCTGACAAGCAGACCACCTAAGCTTGAGTGTCCTTTAAAAAAAAGGACATCACGAGGCATAAGGATCCCCAAGAGCCTACTACAGCCTCCCTGGGCTGTGAAGCTCTGTTCCAGTGTCCCTGGGGAACGCTGTGTAGCAAGGAAAACGCTCTCAGCTCCTCAACTTCCTGAAATCATTGCACTGGAATTTAAGTATAGCGTGCATACGGCTGCCTTCGTTTATGCTGGAATAAGTGTTTCTTTTCCTCAAGTAAATAATTTTCTCAGGTTCAAAAAAGCATCAGAATGTTTTTATCTTTATCACTGCTAGAAAACACAACCCAGCTGCCACAGCCATTCTTCTGTCTTCAAGTGTTTGAATATGCCTCTCACACAGTTTCTTTCAGTCAATAAATATTGAAAGACACTTGACTTCCTCATCTGTTTTGTCCCCAAAATACATAAAGTTTCTTGCAAAACTCACTGGGCCTTGATCTAGTCCTGTTTTAGGAAAAAAAATGAGGTGGGGAAAGGCAGAGAAGAGGCATCAACTCAGGCAGCAAAACCTTCCAAAAGCAAATAAAGTCATCTGTGTTGTTACTGTAAAGTGTCCACAGAGCTGCCAACCAACTGTTGGTGCAAGAAAGATTATTTTTAATATCAGAACTGTTTCTAAGAGAATGTATATTCCCAAGATCAAATCTAATGCAACACCATCTGGATTTTGGTCTAGACAACATCCCTGACATTTTACAGTACTTATCACCACCACAGTTGCCCCTGTTGCTGACAGAGGCTGTGGAAAGCCAACTGGGCAGGCAGGTTAGGCTGGAAATTTTAGGCTCCTGTGGTCTGTTTCAGGCACGTTTGTGTCCATCTCCAGATCACTGTGACATTGTCTGCAATGGCTTTACTATCTCTCCTGCCACAAGCTGACAGCCTTCACTAACTGAGGTAGAAGGAAAAGCAAAGCAAGCAGCCAATTCACACCAATACTTTGCTAAATAAATAAATAAATAAACAGAACTTGTTGCATACACCATGTATCCTTACACTTAGCAGCAACACATAGTGAGAATTTGCAGCTCCTGTATATTGCAGAGTCTTTAAGTCCTATATAACATGAAGGAAAAAAAGAAAAAAAACCAACAAAACATCCTCAGAATATTCAGATGTTTCTGAAAAGGCCAATATTGTTCCTCATTTCCCTGCATATGTTATTCCATCATCCAGAAGTCTTACAACACATTTCGTATTACCTTTTCAGGTCAGCAGTTTTTTAAGCTTAGTGGGCTCAGAGCCTTTAGCACCTCTGTAATTTTTCCAGTTTGGCTTTCAAAAGAGATGGCCCACCACCCAAAAACACAACTTCCACCCTAAGGCTGCTCTCCCACTCTGCATTTCCAGCCTTTGTTACTAATTCTGTCCCAAGGCAGGCCAAGTGAGAGGAAGGAAAAAAGTCAAGGTTTAAGTTAAATATTCAAAAGACATTCTGTGGTTTCTTTAAAGTTTAATTTAATTTTGGAATTTTTCTACAGGAAGTTAATTTCAGACTTTTCTTGCAGGCCAGGTAATTCTTGTGAGAGAACAAAAGGACTGAGTCTCAGGAATGAATTCAGAGAGCACCAAATCACTGCACTAAAGGCGAGCCCTTTTGCAACACAAGTTTGCCACCAGTTCCATCACAATGCTCCGGACTATCAATTCCTATGGGTCATGACTGCAGGTGTCCAACTCCCTGACTGACATTAGGTTCAGCTGTCACACCTGCAGAGCAGCTCACAGGAGGAGGAAGTTCCAAATAAAATCATCCTGCTCTTTCAAACAGCACTGACCTTTCCATCTTCAGCTCCTACAGGAGACATGAAAGATGTCCAGCCTTCTCCATAACCAGCTGTGTATTTTTTGCCAGTGACATTTCATAAGACAGACAATAGAACCCTTCTGGTTTTACCATGTGCCCAGCTCCAACCCACACCTTCAACAGCCATTCTGTCAGAGCAGGGAGGAACAAATGCATGGGCAATCTCTAATGATTAGTGCAATCTACTTGTCCATTTCCTACTATTATGACATCAAACAGAAACCTCAGCCTGGATGCATTACAGTCTCATTAAGCCTTAAAGCCAGAATGGAACAAACCATTGCTCACAAATTCATTTACTCTTGAAATTCAAGCCAGTCAGTCAGGACAGGAAGGACAAGAAGATAACAGCCTTTTGTAGTGAGTAAATTACAGACAAATGGGTTTACAGGGCAGATGATCTCAGTTTTTAAATCTAGACTCAACTAAAACAACTCCACTAGAAAAAGAGGTTTCATATTTTCCTTTAATGTGTGGAGCATACATTTGCTGATGTATGCAAGTAAACTGTGTCATTATAAGGTTAAAATAAATAAGGCCACAGTCTCCCCAAGCCCTCTCCTGTCTACAAACCAAGTAAACAGAAAGATGGCATTTAGGAAAGAACGCAAACTGAGCAAGTAATTGCATTTAATAATTACATAGATCAGTAGGAAACTGCACAAGAGAACAGGATTTAGAAGAATATCTTGGATAGCCTACTCCCATTTGGATTTTGTTAAGCAGTCTGTATAAAATCTAATATTAAATGTATTAGTATAAGAATGTTTAGACAGTTTTGCAAGCTTGGACCAGTCTCAGAAGGAGAGCTGCTCATCACCCGCGACAAACATAAAAATATAGCTAATATTTCTACCACAAGCATTGCTTTTTAAATCAAAAGAGCCAGAAGATGCAAACTATTAGAAAGTGCCACTAGTGAATGAATGCTATTCCATTCTACCTCTTCCCATTCAGCATTGGGAAAGTAAGAATATTCAAGCATCACTTCATAAGATCAGTAACAAATAATGAGAAGTTAAAATTTCTTCTGAGGCACTATTTTAAATTAATAACATACATTGTATTAATACATGATGCTCTAATACATAATTAAGTACAAATATGGTATTTTGTCTTTAAATAAATAATTAATTTTAAACTTAAGTTTTGTTTTATGAATAGAAAAAGAACTTGCATATAGAATATGTATTGAAGAATTATTAGCGGGTAAAGAATATGTATTAAAACTGGCATATGCTGTTTTAACTTGACCTTTTTTTAACATTTGGAACAATTCACCTTTATAAACATAGACTTAAACTTATACTGTAAATGGGAATACAGCTAAAAATACTGGGGTTTATAATTTTTCTGGATTCTGCATTTGGGACTGCAGGTGGTACTTGCATGCAACTCATGAGCTGTCACAAGGAAGTGCCCTGTACTCAACCTAGAACTTGCCAGATGAATGAAGGAAAACAAGATTCTGCCCCAGATCTGCTTGAGCAAAACCGTACTCATGTGATCCTTACAGTTTTCAGGGAATCCAACAGCATGAATTCAACTGCTTCTTCTCAATCTAGGGATTTTTTGCATGTTTTAAAACACATATTTGTGAAGTCATACTTGTATTCTAAAAATTCAGTTTTACCTCGGCACTCAGTAATTTCAGATGTTACACGGCTTCAGTTACATTCTTTATGCTAGTATAGATGCTGCTTTTCCATATTTAAAGTGGTTTGAGAAAAGACAATTTAAACTTACTGTAGCATTTGCTTTCTCCTAAGCGCTCTATATTGATTGCCCTAAAATCCCTCACGCTCTTGTTTTGCTGTTTGGGTTTTTTCCTTTGGATGCTACACAGGGATTTTGAATCCTTTTTCAATCAGCTTCCTATAGCGTGAACCAAAAATAACTCGAGGGGACCTCCAGATGCCCGTGCTGAGCATGAAAAGCTCTGGCCCTGCGCGGTGGAAGGGCCCTGACACGGACACTGCGTTCCCACAGGAGCGCTCGGTGCCGCGATCCCTGGGAGCCCTCGGCGTTTCAAACGTGCAAGTGCTGCCTCTGTCTGTGTGCCAGCCCTGTCCCAGCACGGTGTGAGGCCTGTTTGGGGTCAGCAAGGAGGGTGGCAGCACGTAAAGCAGCCTGGAGCACCAGCTGTAGCTGCAGTGCGGGTGTTTTCCTACAGCCCTGCTGCCAGAGAGCCCATTGGCAAAGGAAATACCCACACCAGAACTCAGCACACCTCGATGGCCCCAGCTGTGGGGCACTAGAGAGAAGGGAACCCTGTTCTAGGAACAGGCAAGATACAGGTCTAGCCATGGGAATGATCCTTTTTGTTCATACTGTGAAATCTTATGACAAATCTGAGTATCATCCTGACACTTCAGATATTTTTTTTTTCCTTTAAGTGGCCTTTCTTTTCAGACAGATAATCACAAAAAAAACCCCAGCTCTCTTTTTTTTTTCTTTATTTAAAGCAATGCAAAAGAAAATTTCCATTTATTGCTAAAGCAGAAAAAACCCCTTAAAAATACCAGCGCTTAAGACAGAAAACACCAGAAGATAAGTAAAAATAATTCAAAGTTTAGTAACTCAAGTCTATTTCTGAATTCTGGATGTACAGGATTGACATTGCCTAAAATCCTCTATGACCTCAAGTATTTAATTCTACCTGTTCTATTCTTGTATGCAAATATAACTAATTAAAAAACTATATACTTCACTAGTAAGTCAGAAGACTTCACTTATTTCTAATGCCACTTGAATTATTATTCCCCACTCTTGAAATGTGATTCTCAATCTAATTCTCATGGTGAGTCTAACAACTGGTCTTTCTAAATAGTCCAGACTTCCATTAATAAAAGTGATGAGAATCCTGTATTGCATATGATAAAGTAATTTTACATATTTATGATGTCAAAGTTCCATGAGTAAAAGTGGAATCTGAGATTTCATTGATAACTAATACAATGTGCAGTGCTCTGCTTCCAAGAAAATTTGCATTATGACCTGACATTGCTTGGTGTGTACATGCAATTCTGGTAACTCATAAGGGAATTGGAGGCACTCACCAAAATTTCCTATTTAATGAGCAAGGAACACAGGTTCCCACTGATGATTAATATCCAATTTCTCATCACATTTGAGTGCCTGATTAAATTCACTGATTTGTTCTGATCCTCTAGAGAGAGGAGATCCAAAATCAAAGTCTGAATCTAGATTTGCTCCATTTCCTTCCTCAAATCCCATCTCTGGGAATTACCAAGGAAAGTACAAATAGACTGCAAGTGACTAGAAAAGCCTCTGCAAAGGAAGAGTTGCTTGTATTAATTCACATGCTCACACTGTAAATTTATCAACCAACACATATATTTAGCTAACCAAGATATCCATGCAATTTTATAATAAAACACAATAATCGACTGAAAAATAAACAAACCAGACAGTGGAATTCTGGATTCTGTGTGTCAAAGCAGGCATTAAAAGTTTTTTAACTGAATGAAAGTGAAGAACATTGGAAATGCAGGCTTGAAATTAAAAATCTTCGAAGAATCACCCATGGACACACACAAAGAAATTGTGCAGGCCCTGCACATGACTTCTTCAGTTTTAAAGGCAGTTTAACTAATAGCAAGAGATTTTATATTTTCCAGTGAGGCTTTAAAAGTAATTATTGTCTGTGTGTTCTTGTTCCATAACTCTTTAGTGGCAGCCAGCAGAATTTAATTTTCTTCCCTTATTTCAGTAATAAATTTCTTTTAACTTTCCTTTGCCCCGACACAAAAGCAGTATTCAAGTCTAAGAAACAGAAGACTTAACCAAGGGCAAACCCCAGAATTTTTAGAGGTTGACAAATCTGACAATAGTGGAGGTTCTTCTCTGGGTTCAAGCTCATGTTCTGAACATGCCTCAGTTCTTAAACACCACATTCTTAAGGCCATGGTATCATGTTGCTGATTTATAGGAATTAGAAAGGATGCTCACATATTGCATTTGGATCCCAGGTTAATTCTTCATCTTGGCTAGATCACTATTGAGAAAGGACAAGCACTACAGGAACTTCTATTAAAACATGTTCAAACAGAAAACTTCATTTGCTTTATAGTTCTTTAATTAAATTTTAAATTGTATATACATAAACATCAATGGGTATTTACATTTCTATGATACCTTTTCTCAATGATGAACTAAACAGGCTATTCACTTCTTCCTGTAACAACATTTTATGGAATAAGAAGTTTACACTTCATTCTATAAAGGACATAAAGCCAGAATATATCAAGTTCTGAATACACAGCATGTTAATCTATGGAGCATAAAAGTAAAACTTTCTAAAGCAAAGCATTTTTCTTTCCATCCAGTCCTGTATTGCCAAGGGTAGGAAATATTTAATTCTGCTTACAACTTGCACCCTGAGTTCCTGGGTCATTTCTGACTGGCAGTGCCAGATACCTAGGTTACTGCGTGGCTTGGGACAAGAGATCCTCTAGGAAAAAATACTATGGAAAGAAGGAGGCAAAAAAAGTCTCCTCTGTTGTAGCAGGAAAGAGGAAACGGATGATTCCCTGGGGTTTCTTTCAGTGTGAGAACATGCTGCAGCTTTAAAACATTTACTTGAGAAATCAGTATTACTCGGCAGATTAGACTCACATGAAAGTCAGCAAAGGGCATTATGCCAGAGCACGCAGCTGAGTGCTCCTGTCAATGAGGGGATCCCTCCAATACTCAGGAAAAACCTTGAGCTATAAGAATCTGAAGACTAACAGCTTGCACCCTCCACTCTGGGATCTCAGTTTTATGTCCTGTAACTTCTCAGCCCTAGTCCCTAAGTGCAGTAAGTACAAAAACACAAACATCCCCTACACCATGCCCAGATGAACCCTTAGAAAACAGAAATTAAAGTGAAACTCATCAGAGCTGACGGAGGCAGACACATCTTCAAAGGCATGGACTCGACTGGCTTATTTTAGCTGGTAGGCAAATGCTGGAAGAGCAGATGGGCTTATTAGTACCTGTGTATCTCATCTGTGTGCAAAAGCCCACAACTAAAAATGAGAAAACCAAATTATTATTACTAGATGCTGTCAGTGTTTATTTTCACCCAGGTATTCCTAAGTCACACCCATCACTTCAAAAAGATAGAGGTATTAAACCATCTAATTTGGCACCAGTGCAACATATGTCTTCTTACAGACTGTGGGTAACATGAAATACTCCAGCAAGATCCAGAAAAGCAATATGAAAAGTTTAAAAAAGTTCGTTAGACTCACAAAAGCTGTGGCCACAATTAGCACTAATTGTCAAGCACACACTAGGTGGTAGTGATCAAACAGGCTACAGCCACAGAGGCTGCACCCTCCCTCTGCCAAAGATGGACCTTGCACAGCACGGAGCTGAGAAATGGCTCCTACCATCACCTCCACTGAACCTCTTCTGAACATAAAAGGCGGCCCTTACTTTCCAACACTGATTCATATTTCAAAAGCACAAGGTGTTTCTTAAATATTTATCCTTTAGATGCCATAAGATATTTCTGAAACATGGTAAGATGGAGTTCCCAGCTATAGTCTATCTTCAAAATAATAGTAAAGGCATATATGTGTATGAAATTAATAAATTCTGAAGTGCCCCATGGAAATGCAAGTCTGATTTGCCCTTCTACATTATTTCCCTCATCCCTTACATGGTCAAACTAAAACCAGCCTGTCTTCACCTAACCTGTTGATGAAAATTTGCCATCATCCAAAAAAAAACCAAAAAAACAAACTAACCTCTCCCAAAATCTAGTTGCATTTGAAGTCAAATTTCTGGAGCCAAATTCTGAAATTCTTGTTTAGGGCACTGTTGTAAGCAACTAAGGTGGGAGGATGCAAACATCCAATGGTTCTTACTCATATGAGTACACCTCAGTGGTTTCATCCCTCTCATATGCACTTTATAAGTGTTACCTTTATTACAAGGAGAAGAAACAGTACCAAAAGAAATAATTGTTGAAACACATGCATATGTATAAGTTAAATACCCAGCCCCATAGATGCATCAGCAATAATCCGTCATGGCAGTTTGCACAGCTGCTGATGGTAAAATTGCCCAATGCAAAGACCACAGGAGGCTGCACCACAATCTCCAATAGTCATTTCCAGCCAACACACCTGTAATTCTATGGTCCTGCTTCTACAGCTCACTTACCCCTCCCTGAGCTTTAACCTGTGGGTAATTAAGCCTTAGAGACTAGATCACAAACAAACAAATCTGTTTCTACTGCCTACAAAGGGAGTTCAGATTCATCTGATGTAGAACTTCTGTGCCATGCCATCTCCCCTTAAACCACCTACACTGGGCCAGTGAGAAACCTTTAGCTCAGCTTCATCCTGGTCCCTGCTGCCTCCACTGTTCTCCTTGGCATGTGGACAGAGAAGTCTCTCTCTCTCATCTGGTAGGAGGTCCAGGTCCCCAAGATTCGCAGGCTAAAAATGGAACACTGACAGTTTCAAACATGCTTCTTCAAGGACACAATTCTTTCCAAGGAAAGGCAGCAATAAGAAGAGAAATTTGAGAATTGTACATGCAGTTCTGGTACTGAACAGAGAAAGAAATTCAGAAATTTCACTCCTCTATATACATCAGCTCTGCAACTTAGCCAGGTAAGACAGTTATCCTCTGGTGACTTCTCATTCTCAGAGCTCAGGCTCCATTCTAATCACCATTTCCAAAGGTGAGAATCCTGTCTCTGGCCTGTTCAGTCAAGGTGACATCAGATACCATGCAAGTGGGCAATTCCTGCTGCAATCCTGATTTGGGCTAGATCTTCCCCTTCAGAGGGGTTTACAAAAAGCACTTGGTATATTGTATATGAAATACAGTGAACCTCTCTTTGACGACCAAAGCTCTATATCTTAACTTGAAATAAATCAAAGACAAAGGAAAAAAATCTCCAGTGTTATCACCCCTGTAGGAAAGGCCTAGAGAGATATGGGTCATTTGTTCAAATAATCTCATCTTGAAGAATGGCTTAAGAGTTCAAAAGCCTGAGGGGTATTGCAAGAATGAATTTGACTTTTCAGGGAAGACATCAAACCCAGACATTTCTGTGGCAGACATACCAGCATATCCTTTCAGATCCCTCTGAGCTTATTTTCCACTTTTTGGATTTGAAATCTTGAAGCAATACAACAAGCTCATTTTTTAATTAAGTTTCCTGTATGCAAGGCTGAAGAAGGAATCTCAGTGTCTCTGAAGTGGGAGCTAGCACAAAACCCCACTAATAGGCCCACTGACCTAACATTCACAGACTTTACCATTCCTAAAATATTTTCCACCAGTCCAGGCAGCAACAAATAACAGGTTTTGATGTTCTTAGTCATGGTACATTATCAGAGAATATAAAATGAACTTCTCTTTGAAAAGGTTGACTGCTATTGTTCTTCAAAGTTCATTTATGTATTATACTCTCTTGCCTGCAGTGCCAGAGTATGTACTGCATAGGACAAAATGGAAATGTTGCACAGCTGCTAATGGTTATTCAAACTCTATTTGGGATGATTTTTAAGATAGAAATGTTCTCTTAATTGAAGGTGTGTTTGCTGAGAGAAGATAGTTGTCATAAAGGCAAAACTGTCTCCTCTCAAAGGAAACAAGTGGAGTAAAAAGATGCATATCAGACAACCATATGTAGGAAAAAATAATTAACACATTCAAAAATATAAAAAGGAAGGTAGCATAACATACACTTGGTATGCAGGAGACTCCATGAAAAGTGCAATTCCTTCTGATACTACATTCATATTCTTAACAGCCATGCTTCACAAACTACCAAAGATTGGAGAAAGTAACTCTAATGATAAACAGCTCTTAAGAAATGAATAGCTGATCAGTTTACACCAATTCCTTCCCATATCCTGCTGCTTTTGGAAGATCTTCTCCTAGGCAATACATTGAAAACTAAGCCTCAGTGATTTCAAATCCAAACACTTCACTAAAGTTTCATATAATAAGGAAATGTTTTCTAGTAATACTGAACTATTAATGTTGCATTCTGCAATTACATAATGCTAGGTATATTGTCTGCCACTCTAGAAGAGGAGGTACATAAAGCAAAGTAAAAGCTTTATTTTGAATTTTTATCTACAAGAATAATTTTTTAATTTGGTCATTACTTTGCAAGCTTGGCCTCTACCTCAAGTGTTTTCCAAAATGCTAAAACACTCACACTGTTTTATTTTGATTTATTTTTTAATTTAGCTCTCTAGTAAAAAAAAATAAAAAAATTAATAACATTATGTCCTCAGCTGTGTGGTTAATATATGCTGTTTGTATTTGAAACCCACAGGACTCTCAGTGCTCTCAAATCCATGAATTCAGAAAGGATTAAGTCACACTGTTTTTCCCATCAAAAAGTCACTATGATATCCAGATGCAAAACTGACTCTAAACACAGACATGAGAAAATGTTGACAGTAATTGCTCTTGTATCACTTTGGTTTTCTTTCCATTGAAATGTACAGCTCAGAAATTCATACCTCTCCCAGCCTCTCTATGTAATCACACACACATCCAAAAACACCCACATTTAAAAAAATTGATAGATCAATATCAAGGTATATAAAGGTAATCATATTCCCAGGAAATAAGGAAAGATAGGAAGAGTTTTTGGTTGGTTGGGGATTTTTTTGTTTGAGGTTTTGCTTTTCCTATAGATGAAAACAACAGCAGGGAAACAACAAGAATATAACATTATACTGAAGGTCCAAAAGTTAAACTTCAGGAACATACTGGCAATATACACACACAAAAATACATAAATATGCACCTTTTAATGATCAAACTTCAAAGTTACAGATCAGAACTTCATTAAGACACTGTTTTAGTCACCCTGCCAAGAAAACTTGCCAGCTGATAGAGCTCACCCTTCCTAAGGATTCTAGTTTGCTTCAGGAAAGCCTTCAATGTGCACCTGCATTTCTGGGACACAGAAGAAATCCCTTTGCCCTGAAGGTTCTCAACATGACACTCAGAGTATTTTATGTAGTGAATTCTCAAAAGGAAATTTCCTAAGTTCTTCCTCCAAGCACAAATGATGAAATGTAGCAACGGTGAGAGTACTTAAATGACCAACAGTTTAAAAATGAAAACTTTGCTCTGCTCTGTACAGAACAAAACATATTTACTAGAACTACTTGGGTAATAGATTTCTTCAGGTGGAATTAACATTGTAATTAGCAGTTAAGTAATTTTACACCCTAAGTATAACAAGGAAATTATCAAACACATTGTCAGAAACTAAACACAGAGTTTGAAAAAGATACAGTTTATATAATTAATTGATTTACACAAGGTTGCATTTTAGAACACATCATGATGCTTTCTCCAAGTAAAGATGTGTATTTAATCATATTTTCAGTAGTATAAATACACTGATATGCCTGTATCAGTCAAGTTATATTCCACAGTAATATCTTATGCAATTAATCAATGTAATTACATCTCTGCCATGAAGATATCAAAGATTATTTAAATAGTCCAAGGGAGGGTTGTAATTTTTCATCTCTTGCTGATTAAATCCCATTTTTCACTAAGGGTTAAAGTGTATGTTACGCTACCTTCCTACTTATATTTTCCAGTGTGTTAATTCTTTTTTCTGAAATCAAATACCCCTGCTGCCAATCTGTTCAACCAGCAGAGGGGCCACACTAAGCTGTTTCTTTACATAAGAAAAGAAAATGTCCCTGCCCATCTCCTAACCAAGCCAGCCAGGACTTAGTTGAGGAGGACTGTAGAGTCCATTTCTTTTAGATACTTCTTCTCAGAAGGAAAAGTCTAGCAACTCACTGAACAAGGCAGGAACATCCCTATTGCATCAAAAAAACTAAAACTATGGTTATCATCACCTATCTAGGGAGACCTCTGAGTATACAATGTACAAGCAGCAATCTTGCCCTACTCCAGAATTGTCCTGGATGGACTGAGTGGTGGGAGTGAACCAGACACAAGCATCATCTGAACAGTGCTTGGAAAAGATCAATTTCATCTGCTCCTGTTTTCCTCACTCTGTGACTCAGTCATTCTCCTACTGTATTCCTCCTACCTTCATTACTGGCTCTTGCTCAACAAGGCACTGAGCTGAACTTCACCAATCCCACCTACCCAGGATTGTTTGTGCTTTATTTTTGTTTCCTCTTTTTCCCCTAAATGTATCTTAGATCCAAAACAAGAGAACTGGAGAGAGCTGGTACCTACTGACTCCTCCACCTTTCCCGATGGGACTCTCATGATCCAGATTCATCCCACTTAACATTCACCTTACAGAAATTAGTGGACAGACAAAGGCAATTGCCATGGTCAGGTCACCACCCCTATCTTCCCAATCATCCTCTGGAGACCTATACTCATCTCCATTAGCAATACATATGTCCTCAGGCAACTACCTACTTAATTTAGGCATTTAAGTTAATAGCAATATCTGGAACTCACAGTCACTTGGTGAATTTAGAAGAGATCTTCCTTTAAAAAATAAAACCTACATGGAAAAGAGGGAAATGGAATTAGTTACTATTCTACTCATTAAAACTTAAGTATCTGTATTTTCCTTGTTTTCCTCTTTGTTTCTAGTAGCACTGTTAAATATTTCAGATAGTTTCTGCTTGGCAGAACAAATGGATTCAAGCCCTTACTAATAAGTTCCTCAACTCCAAATTACTCACGACTTTAAGAAAAGTAGCAAAAAGGGCAATTTAAAATTTATAACCTCCTTAATATTGTGTACAGTCTTGACAAAAATACACAGACAAACCTAAAAAGCATTTAAGTAACTGTGGTCCACTTGCCAAACACAGTAAAGGCACTTCCAGGGAACGATTATTTCTATTTCGCTTCAGCTGTCCGTACTTTGTGGGGCTTTTCTGACCCAGGCAAAGAGGAATTCAGCCAGAAATCTGAAACCTGTTACATTCAGGAACACATTTATGTGTAGTAACTAGGTGACTGATGACTTCATGGGAATATCTAAACCTATTTAAGATTTGGCAAAACAGCTGAATGAGTATTTTTATTTCCTGTTTAATTTGCACACCACAGGAAAAAAAAAAGAAAAAGGAAGCAGAAACAGACAGTTGCCCGGCAAGAGATCCTATACATTTCTCAGTCTCAGTCAGTTAGAATACCACATATATAAAGTTTTGCATAGTTTTGCAGAGATATATTGTTGCATACTATTGTAAGAGCTATATAATGTCTTTCTGTAGCTTTAAGGAAATGCACTCAGAATCAAATCTTTGAAACTAAGAAGATGGACAACAGCAGCTTCGAGTGGCTGAGATCCTGCAACAGCTGAAGGTTGATCATATCCATATAACATCAAGGCAGGATTTCTCCTTCCTCTCCAGAGAATGCAAGTATTCCCTGGCTGCCAGGGCACAATAGTGAGTGGTACAAGAAGGAACTGAAAAACAGTTCAAAATACCTGTTCAAACCCTACTTCCCTTCATACCCCCCAAATATACAGAGTCAGAGTTTGATAGAAAGTCTCATTTTTTACTTCACACTTCTAACTGACATAGAAGCCACAAATTAATAATAAATAGAAGAATACAGTCCCCACAGCACAACAGAAAAAGCACTGAGAAAATTATTCCTATGTCTACATGTTAAAAGGGCTGACAAAAACAGGAAGGAAAAGAAATTCTATTTTAAATTGTGCTCTTTCCTCTTCATTGGAAAATGAAAGCATCTCAGTATCCCCCAGTCAATCAATGACAAAAGTTCATTATGAAATCCAGTTAATCCTAACTTGCAAAGTTTCTCTACATTCAATTTTTTGTCAATACATGTGAAGTACATGCCCGTGAGAAGGGGGAAAAAAATCATAATACAAAGCTAGAAATTAGAAATTTAAACTAGGAATTTAACATGTGCCTTCCTTAAATACTTTCCCATCTACATTTTATGAAGTTTGCTGTTTTCCAGTTTAAAATACATATGCCTCACAGCAATACTGTAAGTATTTAGATTCACTTGGTTTTAATCTGGAACAAGCATTAGAGCCTCTAACCTGACCTGCTGCATAAAACTGGCCAGGACATTCTGCTCAAGTACAGCACCTCATCTGACCAACACACATCTTTCTAAAAGTCACCCAGTCTTAGGAGAATCTATCACTTACTCTGACTGGTTTGTTTCAGTATACAATTATGCTTCTAATTAAAAACGCATGCCTGAATTCTAATTTGAATTTGTCTTGCTTCATATCCCATCCATTGCTTTTATTCATGCCTTTTTCTTGTTAGAGTTTAGAGCTCTCCAGTACTTGCTGTTTCCTCGGCTAGAGAGGACAGTGGATTTCTCCTTCACAGGCTACATGTGTGCCTACAGAAACAAATACAGAGCATCACGTCCCCATTACCTGAGAGCAACACCTCTACAAAGTCCAAAAATGTGCATGTAGAAGTTGAAATGTGTCCAGAATAACAGGATTAACTCTTCTCTGTTTATAAATACTGCTTTGCTAATAACAATAGATAATGATTTTATTTAGCACCTTATCAAAGAAACAGAACTGACATAAATTTTCATCATTTAAGCTCTATGAGTCACTCAATGCCCACTTCCTTCTCCCTGCTACACTTAGCACACAGCTCCAGGTTTGAGCTTGCCAGGATTAAGGCTCCACTGCAATGATATACCCCTAAATTCACACAGCCAAATCGACATACACAGGCTGACAAATAACGATGACAGAAGCATTAATAATTTTAGATGGCATGCAGCATTTATTTGCACATTCATTTTTTCTGCAAAGAAAGAGAGGAAGTATGAAATAGTCTCCTAGGAATTTCTCCCACATCTCTTTGTTTTTTTAAAAGTTTTCCCCTCCTACTGTCCTCTCCTCTTCCTCAGACACAGAATAGACCAGATAAAAGAAATGCAGGGACAAGAGGACAAGGCTTCCTCCTTTTCTTTTCTTGGCAGCTCTGATATAAAGACTTGTCCTTGTAACAGGCTCCTTAGCAAGGAAAGGACCCTGTGTTGTACAGGAAGGTCATAGGCAGAGTTTTACTACTGCAAAAACAAACAAAAGCTCTTATCTTAAAAATATATGAAATCATGTTTGGCAGGGCTTGCAAACCTAATGAAATTCCTAGGAAATGTGATCCACAATTGACCTTAATATATACAATTCTTGATCATTTTTCTTAGAAATGCTGATGTCCTGTTACTAACATTTCTGTTTATATTTTAAAACACCCTGAAAAAATTGGTGGCAGAGGATGAAGAAATCTCTTCTTAGGTGACAGATGACAGATGTCTCCCTGTAAAGGGAAAGGCATAAGCAAGAGGCACAGACAGTGAAGAAAGGACTCCCAAACATCACTGCTCAAATCACTGACAGGCAGAGTCTACTACAGGCACAAGCAGCAGTGACAGAAACTACAATCCAGATGACTAAACTGTTTCTAGCCACTAAAATTAACAAATAATGATGTTCTGGAGGTAATGCCCACAAAGCATTTAACAGCAGTTTTATTTTAAATGACGCAAATGATGGCCAGTGCATTGCGTTTTAATTGTAGAGCCAGCAGAAAGCATTGGCTGCCTGGTGGATGTAGTGTGGGAAGCTGCTGCAGACATGCCAAGTCTCTTTTATTCATGTGTACTAGCTCTGTTCTGATTCACCAGAAAAGTCAAAGCCTCTGCATGCTGGTTAGTTTCAACTTAGTTTTATAACAAATATGTATAGCCAAAAAAAAAAAAATTAAAAAAAACCCACCAGATGACAAGCGTACAAAAAACACATGGCCACGGATTTTACAAAGACTTCCTCACTCTTTAGTGAGAATTTTCCCAGGGAAGCTGCTGCAGTGAGGGAGAAAGACAAAAATTCTTTTGAGTTAATGACCCTCTTCCCTAAAAACAAACAGTTCTGCCTCATTTTTGGGATCTCTAGTGTGTAAGCTCACAGTCACAGAAAAAGAAGAAAAAACTCTCAAAAAAATATATTGATAGTAAAGACACGTGATGGTATTTAGCATCACTTGCTCTCTTTTTTTAATGGAAATAATAATGCTGAAAAATAATTCCATTTACTATCTTACTTACATTTGAAGTCAATAACATTGATAGCGACATGATGAGAAAGCAAATTAAGAAAAGACATATAGAAAAAGAACGTTCAAAGGCACCGAAGAACTCACATTTTGCGACATGCAACTTTTGAAGAAGGAAGGCAAACACTGTACCGTTAAACAAAGAATAGGAGAGAGATTGTTAAAACTGAAACTGCAGATCATTGTTAGCAGTCAGATAAAAAACCTCCCATTTAAACAAGCATAAAAAAAGTAGAAAAGCATACCAAAGGATAAATAAAGCAATATCCTTCTATATATAAATGGTAGATATTAAAGAAACAGAGAGAATACAGAAAAAACCTCAGAGTAACTAAGGAAGAGTACTATCAATCAGAAAAATCTGAAAGCTAAATGTAATAAATGAGTTGAGTGTAGGAAGTAACATAGAAGCCCCATGGACTGGAAGTTCATCCCACAGAGGGCTGGGAGCACAGCGTGCAGCATTTTAGCATATCACCACTGGGCTGGCCTGGATGGGAGCTGTGAGATTTGCTCCATGAATTCAACGAACGCCAGATCAGGAAACGCAGAGGTAATGGGAGATTTCAACGACCCCATGCAGATTGCTTAAATGTTATAGCAGGGCATTGTGCCAAGAGCAAATTTTCAGAGCCTGCTTCGTGAGCAGCTATCCAGGAAACTCTGAGGGGAAGCAACTCTTCACTGGGTCTCAGCAGGGCTGTCAGTGAGTCACTGCAACCGTGAGCAGCACGGACGTAGATTCAACATCTGTGCATAAGTAAGGAAGCCAAAATATTCACAAGGACAGGGTTCTTGCACAAAAAGGAGGAAGCTTGGTTAAAAAAAAAAAAACCAAAAAACTAAAATAATTAATGGAAAAGGTAAAATTTTGGAAACTTCTTTCCAAAGGCATGAGATAGAATTTCAGTGCAAGTGCATACCACCTAAAGTGGACCAAAGAAAACAAAAGGCAGTATTGAAAAGAAACATAACTCAAAGAAAGACACACAACTTTAATGAGCTGAATTTAACCTGCTGAAGATAATGGGGAAAAATATCCTCAGAAGGATAACTCTATAATGCAATAGGCCAAAATAAAAACCTTTGAAACACAGCTTGCAAAAGTTTACACAGTAACAATAAATCTTCTCTCGACCTCCGAAAAGATACCATGTCTGCCACAGCAATCTGTGGAACCAATACATGAGCAAGGTGAGAAAAGAGCATCCAGAGACAAAGCCACAGCAGAGAAAGCAAACTAATGCTTTGCCTCTCTGTTCATCCCAAAGCTGCTTTGAAAGGTTCCCATGTCAGAGCTCTTCTTCATTGTCATTGTATTAAGAAATGTCTCATATTAAAGCGTCACTGAAAGAAATTTTACACAAATCAATGCTACTCATCTGCCCAGACCAGATGGTATTCATCCAAATGTTCTAAAGGAACTCAAGGATGAAATCACTAAGCCATTAATTGCAGAGTGTCTTCTCATTTAAAATAATGTTTGCATTAGAAAAACGAACATTGCAAATATGGGTTCCATTTCTTAAAGGTCTCCAAGAGCAATTCAGAGAGGCACTTCAGGGCACTAAAGTCTGTAAAATATTTCATCTCTGTAATTTGACACACAGAGAAATAAAAGGTGCTGAGTGAGAGTCCACATTACTTTGAGAAGGGAATGCATGACTCATTAATGTCCTCATTTCTTTGACAGAATCAGTGAAATATAAAATTAAAACTCAACCAAATTTTCTTCTCTAAGTCTTTCAGAAAGATCTCCTACAAAATGTGTTCAAGAAGCTGCATTGCTAGAGGATAGGAGGACAGGTCTTCATTTGGGGGAATAATTATTCTAAAATCAGGAAACATTAGGTTTGATTAATTTTTGCTATTGAGGAGAGTCCTCAAAGGAGTCCCACAAGGTTCTTCATCAGTCCTATTTAATGTATCATAATTATAGAAATGAGGCAGATGGTGAGAAAAGTATGCTGATAACACTGCATCATTCAAAGGAGTAAAATAAAGACAAGTAAATATCAAGTAAGACAGTAAATATGAAAGTTTGTAGATGAACCTCATGATGTTGAGTGACTGGTCATTAAAACAGCAAAATACATGCACAGTAGACAAATCAAAAGGGAAGTTCTGGCAGTACATACAAAATGAAGGCTTTTGAACAAACCCTAAAGGTACTCAAGTTATGTGATCCAGGGTACCATGAAAACACCAACCTGCCATTGAGCAGTGATTCAAAAAACAAAACCTCAGAAATATTTAGAACAGTAATAGGGTTTTTCCTAAAGAAAATCACCACTATACCACTGTATTAGCCCCTTCACTGTGCCCTTACCTTTAACATGTCCAACATTGCTGTACTTAACTCAAACAAGGACACAAGGGAAGCATAAGAAATACACCAAAGAGAAACAAGGGCAAGCAAAGAAGTGAAATGACTCCTCTTCAAGGATCATAAACTGTAGTGTCCACAATATCTAAAGCTTACAAGATAAAGTGGAGCAGGTGTTTCCCCAAAACCGGTAGTTGTGGGGAAAAAATGTGAAAAATGTACCCAAACATTTTTCAAAATGACAAGGAGAGTGTTCATGAATGTCCCCCCTATCTTCTAGAGAGGCTAAAAGCAGGAACAGGGGACCTATGAACACCTCTACCACTCCTTCATCCCTGACTGAGAGACAGAGCTGGGAGTGTTCATCTTGATGAAGAAAATACTCAGGGGCCCCTTATTCATATGCATAAATACATGATGGGCAGATTTAAGGAAGCTGAGAGATTTTTTTTTCTGTGGTATCCAATGATGGGACACAGGAAATTCCATGTAAGTACCTAAAAAAAGACCTTTGAATGTGAAGAGGCTCAAACACTGGCACAGGTTGCTGGCCCAGACAGGTTTAGAGTTTCCATCCTTGAAACTGTTCAAAAACAGTTGAGAACAGTCCTGGGTTGATAGTGCTGTTAGAAGGGCCTTGGACTAGATGATCTTGAGAGATTCCTTCCATCCTCAATTATTATGTGATTCTGTGAAACTCTACTACAAACTTCTGTGCTTTTCTGGCAGTTCAATTTGCTATGAGCAACTGGAAAAGACAAAGGACTGCCCAGCTCAGTACTCTCTTGTGACCCATGGTCATTCCCATTTTCTGAGTAATTTTCAGAAAACTATTTTTATTTAAAACATGTAAAATATATAATTTTAATATGTAAGCAATTTATGTTCATTAAGACTACTCAATGTGACTAATATTCTCCAAAAGTTAAAAAAAAAAAAGGAAAGAAAAAAGAACAGCACACACAACTCAGTTTTCTTCTTGCATAGAAGAATCAACAGTGGAACAAATCACAAATTAAAGCATAAACCTAATATTTGCTTTCTTTCACCTCATCTGATCAGAGCCATTAAATTTGCATCATCCTTAGCTGTGCAATAATTATCACGGAAAGCTTAGCCTATTAAATTCAATTCTCACATTGCAAAAGCTTTCCAGGGAGAGAGTCTCCTTTTCATATAACCTCCCCAGGATATAAATGGAGGTTATGTCATTTGAAGAATCTATTTTTACTCCTAATCTTCCTTCTAAAGGAAGAAGGAAGAACTGACTGCTTAGAACTGACTCGTAAGAACCTTCTTATCTCAAACCAAAGAATACAGGGCAGAAAATGATTAATTTGTAGCTGAGAACAACTTTAATATTGCTTTGCACTACATCATCCTGACTCTTACCATACTCAATGAGTTTAATGTCACTTTCCCTCACTCCTCATCTGATAGAAAAAAAACAGGAGAAAAAATTAATGGCAAGGAAGGGAATATGTAAAGAAGTTCTTAAAACAATAACCTCTTAAATAGCTTCCTCTGCATGTACAGGGTATTTATAGGAGAGGTTGCAAAACCATATTCTCCAACTGAGATTTCATCTTGATTTATTTTTCCCTTTCCTACCCATTTATTTTAAATTATAATAATAGTCAATCCATCTAAATTTAATAGAGCAATTCAGAACAAAACTTGAATAATTTTTCAAATTTTACAAGACTGCTTATCCAGCATGGATGGCATGCAAATTGACCATTAAAATCTACCAAAAAAATACAATCTTGAATGAGAAAAATGCCCCACATCCAAGCTGTCTAACACTATTGCATAATATCGCCATGTAAAGCTAAACAAAACCCTCATTTACATGATTCAGTAACACTATAAATTAGCAAGTCATCCATTCTCCCTCTGAGTACCAACCCCTTTTGCTAATGAGTATATGGGTAATTTGAGTATTTTGAATTGTTAAATGCTACCAATTCTAAGGCATTGGGTATTTTGTCTCTTTTTCAGAGTTGTTTCTCTAAGCAGAACTGACACAGAAAACACACAAAAAATTCACTTAACGTTTTCATTCATGCAGCTTTTGCTGATTACCTTTCAATCCAAACTACCTTGTTTCCTTTTAATTAATGCTCACTGGGGAAAACTTTCCCATTCAAAGTGACAGAACACATGGATGAGAAGCAAAGAAAACAGGAATAATATCCTTGCCTCTGCTCTCAGAAGGAAATGCAAAAGCCTGAGAGTGCATAGGTGCCCAAAGGCACACAGCCCTGGTCTGTACACAGCACACTTTGCTAAGACACGCGAGTTAATCAGGCTCTCAGTGAACACCCAGGCACGAGCCTGGATGCCTTCCTCCCTCCCTCCCTCCCTATTGCACAGGTAAGGATGCCTTCTGACTTCACACAGTCTTTAAAAGAATTGACTAACAACATTTCACAGTTTCAAAGCTTAACATTTTTAACACTAAGCATTTAAGGAGATAAAACTGAACATTGTGCTGATGGGCAAAGCTCCAGTCTGAATCATCCACATCCTAAGAGAAGAGCATATTTCACAGCTGTATTTGTATTAGTTTCCTGGTCCTTCTGCAGCAGCTCCCTACTAGAACATAAATCATTGATTTCATGGGGGCTTCTGACCACTTTAAGAACTCAGCAGTGAGCAATCAGATAGAAATGCTATGTACTATTAATTTATAAATGGGATGAAATTTAAAAACTAAGTTAATATTTTTTAAAAAGCATCATTGACAAGTCAGAATCTTATAAAGCTTTTTGTAAAGAACTGTGATAATGTCTTCATGTACTTCTTTTCTTACTTGCCTTACTACTCTTTGACCAAACTTCCCTTCACCTGACCTGTAGAAAAACTGGAGAAGGAACATACAAATCCAACTGAGCAGTTGCTACCTCCCTTTCCCTTTTTAAAAAACTCACCAAGAAATAATTTACAGAGAAATCTGGCTAAGGAGACAGAAGTCAGAAAGGTATTTTTGGTCAAACCAGGTAAGATGGGGAATATCAGAAAGAAAACAAATTCATCATACATCCATCGCTTCCCTGAAGCATACTGGCTACAGCAAGGGTCACCCAGGGTTGAGCAGAGCAAACAGCAAGCCTTCCTTAGATCTAAACAGCCCTTTACTTCCCTTTGATAAGCTGAACATCTGAAGGCTGTGCATCCCTCACAGCAGGCCATTGTCTCCAGCTTCCAAAAGCTCCCATGACTCTATCCCCCCTTTTTCTACATTCCCTGATGTACTTATCATTTACAGAAATGTTTAGGTAATTTATCTAGCACTTGAGCAAAGACAGCGACCAACTTAACACAAATGCCAACAGCTTTGGTGAGTCTTACAATACCCTTGGGGAATCACATGCTGATTTGAAAATAAAATGAGACTACCAGAAGCCATAGCTCATGCACACCTTACCTACCACTGACCAGATTGTAAGCAGTGGCCCCACACAACTGGAGGCAATCAGTTTTCTTACACTTATATTTGGATATTCACATCTTTCAGCAGATGTGGGACTGATCCATTTGCTTGTTTTCAATATGGAGCTAAGCCAAGGTGTTTTGAGCAAACTGTGAAAGAAACTATTGCCTTTCTGCAGCCGGCCGTCCTGCTGCCATTCAGCTGTCCAGGTAGGACTGAGGTTAAGCCTGGTTAACTTAACGGGGGAGAGGGACTCAGTTCAACACTGGGACTCTTGCCATTTGCTATCAAATGCAGAAGGAAACCAGGAGCCAAGAATCTACTCAAGCCACTTGGCCTCCAGTGTGCCTCCTTCTGCCCATAACACTAAGTGACAAAATGAGTAATAAGGTGTGAGGCTCAATAAAGATCCTTGCTTGTGACAGAGCAATGAATAGATCAGGGAGATGAGAATAAGGGGATCAGCAGACTTAGTTCTAACACACCATTTCTCTCCATTTTGATGTCCAAAACAATACAATCATTGTCAGATGCACAGAGGAAGCCCAAGGCCCTTCAAGTCTACAGTTTTTACTCAGATTAATCTAACCTATACATATTCAATATTGCCTTTCTCTCACCCCATAGAAAATCACCCAATTTCTGCCTAGTTGAAAAGTCTTTATGATGCAAGAAACCAAAATTGCTGAGCAAACTGTCAAGATGAGAAAATTCCTGCTGTTGAGCTCGAGTTTAACCCTTTGTCTGCTGCAGGACTTTATCTGTGGAACACATACTCCAGTGATCCAACAAATGCCTCCTCAGAGGCCACCAAGCAGGGGGAAAAAGGAATGGGAACAGATGATTACTACTTCCAGAAGAAATAACATAAGAAATGCACTGCACAGATGTTCAGTCTGAAGAATCACAATTGGTACAACTGTGATTCCTGACTTGTAACCCATATAAATCAATAGAGCCCCAGTGCTTCCAAAAGTGCTGGAGTGCTTTATGCCAATTTGGCAACTTTATTCTCACGTCCCTCATGCATTTGTACCCTAAAATACAGTTTGTTTTCCAGGAGAGAAGATGGAGGGCCACACAGATTAGCTTGGCCCCAAGGGTAAGACCACACGGTTCACTTCTTCTGGAGTGGCTGTTTTCCAGTAATCAACCTGTGACTTGCTGAAGGGGAAATCCTGCTCACTGTGAGCACAGCAACACCAACAGCTGCTACTTCTCATGGGAATTTTACAGACAGAGTGCAAAGGAAAACTAAACAGTGAATTTATAACACAATGTGGAGCTCTGAAATGAAAACTGGGACAAACCCTGTGTGGTCTAGGCTCTGCCTCAGTGTCATCCTAGCATTTTCTTTTTAATAGGTAACATAGTCATTCACTTTGCTTCACTACCTGTATGAGAACAGACTAGAGCCTTTGCATAAACACCATTTCCCATTAACCAGCCAAACGGAACATACAGTTTCAAAAAAAGACAGAACCATAACACATAAAAGTTTTGACCCTCTGTTCTTTAATTTCTCTCCTAACAAAACACTATGGCAAAACAATGTGTTCAAGGGAACAACTTTCAACAGAACAAGTGCAACCTGACTCCCTTTTGTTTCCCATCCCCTGTTCTGAATGGTCTCATGACAAAGACTGTTTCACTATTTTGCTACATGAATTGAAGCAAATCCATCAGCTTCTCAAAGGTTGTGGGGTGGCTACTGTATATTTGGACTCTCAAAGTTAATGTTGAATTTCATTCTATTTCCTTTGAATTATTTCCAGTTAACTTGAATTCATCACATAGTCCACAAAAGAATCCAGCTTCAATGGGAAGATGCCAAGAGACCAAACTGCTCCTCTTACAATTACTTCTCAGCTTACAATCACCTTTTAAAGCAATCAGCAGATTTTGCTCCAGAGATTTCTGGTATCTACATTGACCCTTGAAGCACTGTCAATTAACAATATACATATACAAAAGTATAGGTCAAGCTAAAGATGATTCAAAATTGTCCAAAATCCAAATCCAATAGCAATAAAAACTGCTGTATGAAGTCCACTCTTTGAATAAGACTTTATATTTACCTACATCCCAAAAGCCCTCAAAAAATTCTGCTTTGCACTTTTCAATATTCTCACTTGAAAGAACACACTTTCAAGTGAAGGATCATTAAAACAAAAATTCTCTTTCCTTTCCTGGCAAAACCTAATGTTTGTGGTCACATTAATGTTTACTTGTGGTAGACAAATCCTCAAAAGAAAAAAAAATACTTTAATCTGCCATTCAGTCTGACTAAGGCTTTATTTAGAAGAGCCTATGTTACAACCAATTACAGCACATCCTGCCTAATTACCTGGGAGTTGCTCTACAACAAAATGCTATTCTATTACTAGAAATAATAGGCTTGGCTTTGGTTTGTGGATTACAGCAGTTGCAGCCAAGAGATGTCATAAATAATGTACCAGGAACTAAATCAAAACCTATCACGAATTCGTAGCATATAACAAAAGTGAGGACAAAAAGTTAATGCTGGCATCCCCACTGTTCTTACACTGAGCAGTTCAGTGCAAACAAGACCAATGTTATCTTTCTGTACAGATAATGAAGTGACTTGGTTGTCTAAGCAATTTCTAAAGAACAGAATTTCCCCTGCTAATGATTTCAGCATTTCACACTTATTTTTGCATTCAGATAAATAAGGTAACTATTCTAAACAATTCACCATAGAACAGTCTATTTTATACTGTGAGAGCAGCAGAAAGGAACTTCCAGAAAACAGATAATCCCAGTTCTGCAAATGGAATTTAAAAAAAATAAATAATGAAAATATGTGTCACTTCACGGAAGAAAGAGATCAGCAATGTGAAGCCAGTCCAGTGGAAGGTCATTAAGGTGCTGGGAACTGGAGCACACAATGTAGAAGGAATGGCTGAGGGAGCTGGGTTAGGTCATTCTAGGAAATGAGGCTAATGGAGAATCTCATTTCACTCAGCATCTAAAGAGAAGTTTTAAATAAGACAGGGTCAGAGTAGACAGTGAAAAGGCAATAGATGGCAAGCACAAGCTGCAAGATGGGAAATGCCAGCTGACATAACCCCTCGCAATGACAGCAGCAAAGCATTGCCCAGCAAAGCTGTGACATTTCCGACCTGGACATTTTTCAGAACTAAGCAGGATGAGGCCATGAGTGACCTGATTAACTTTTGCAGCGACTCCTGCTTTGAGCAGGGGTTGTACTTGACGTCCATTGTGCTCCCTTGCAATAAAATCATTCTCTGCATGGATGTAATACAGTAGAAACTTGCCAGTAAAGCAGTGATATAAATGACCAATAGAGCATCAGAAATCTTATGTCTTATTCCCAGCCCTCGCAAACATGCTAAAGAAAAATAAATAATGATTTTTATTATAATAACAGCATTGTGTATCTATTCAGAACATGAATTTAAAAAACATCATAAGAACTGAAGCATTTGGATGTACCAAGACTTCCAGTTAGCATGGAAATTAAATATTATTTTATATCTAAATATTCAGTCATATTTATTTATTGATGTGCTTTACAAACATTGACAAGCCTTTTGAGAAGCCAAGTCCTGTTATCACTTTGAAGATCTCAGAACTCCAACCCTGCTTTTCCCATACCTGGGCACATGAAGAGATCTCCTCTGACGGCACCTGTTCAGGTAATGCTATGATAAGTCATGGTGTTTCATGAAGCATATTTGTAACATACTTTTCTGGTCTTTACATAATTAACTTTACTTCCTTCTTCAATTTTATTTAAAGATGATTCTTGGATGCTTTCCACTCTGGAATACTGACAGGTTCATATATTCATCTGAGACTACATGGAAAGCTTTGGCATGGGACTTTTCACTCTAGGCTTCCACACTGTGCCAGAATGTGCTGCGCTTGCACAGTGCAGAGGTTTGATCTTTTACTGGTGCATCCTCCCCAAAAGCACTGAGCAGCCTGAATTGTACTGAAAACTGCACCGAATTAGCATCAAAAACTTAAGTATTATGCACTCATCACATATACAAAACTCCATCACATGTATATTTCGCTTCCAAATATTTTTAAATGGGGATAAAAAGTAAAATGCTATTATTTTTCTAATTTTACATGTCAGGTTGAAAAAAATTAAAAATTAATGAAACCTGAGAGACCAGTATTTAGCATAGAAACTGCATAGGAGTAGGGTGAAGGGAGAGAAATCTCAAACTGTAATCAGTATGCTTCAGAACAGCACAACTGGATTTCTACATTCTATCCCAAAGAGACATTGCAAAATTAGGGACTGGACAGCATATGGTAAGAATTAAGATAAAACAATGATAAGTTTCCAAATTCGTGGAGGTGAGTAAAATTTAAAATAATTTTTCTTTGAAGTCTTCAGAACAGCCAACAATCCTAAGGAATGATCGGCACTACAGAAAACTATCCTAAATCATACAGAAAGCAGAACCATACATCCCCTTCCTGCCAGAAAGGAAAGCTTGGAAGCCAGACTATCAAAAGGTTGAATGACATACATGCTTGTGAACCCAATGGTGAAATTTTTTTGGTATTAAGAAAGCACATTTTACCACGTGTCTCTTCACTTGTTTCCCTAGCTTTTGCCCAGGATGGTTGTATTTCACTGATACTGCGATGTCTTTATACCAAAGGGCCTAATTTGAGCTTCATGCACACTCTTCAAGAAAAATTACATCCATTTGGTAAAGAAAGTTCATACCAGATTTGGAAAAAAAGAATTTTTTACTCACACAGATGCTTTTCAACAGGTGATAACAAGCATTGCCCCACTCCAGCCCAAAATGACAATTACAGATCCTATGATAGCACATTGGGATAAAATGAATTCACAGGTCATTGAAATATCTACAGTCTGTCAAAGCAACTATGAGGAGAAAGCCCTGCCATCAGAAGGATACCAACTCTGGAACAGCTTCAAAAAAAACCCAGGTTTGGAGCTGATACCTCAGGCCAAAATACCAAAACTTAACACCTTATATAAAAAGCAGCTTCTCCAATCTGGACTGAAGCAATCAGGCCCAGAAGAGACAAACCAGTTCTTTGAAAGAGGGAGGGTAACAGCTAGCCAAAAAAGGCTGCTAGGAGAGAAAATCTTTCCCTGAGAAAGTGAAATACCCTTTTAGGAGGTTAGCTCAAGAATAGGTATTTGTTGAAACAAAGTAACTTGCTACCTCTGTTCTATATGCAATAGATGGAAAATATACCAAGGGAGAAATAGGGGGAGCATAAGCAGGAGGGGACAAACTCAACTGACACGTAAACCTTCCCAAAATAATTTTTAAAAAATCAGCTGGAACAGAGATTCAATTGACTAATTGACATATTAGCAGTCATCTTTTCAATAAGAGGCTGCAGGGAGAGGGAGGAAAAGCCGTCAACTAACATTCTGTATTTCAGAAAGCCAAAAAAAAAAAAAAACAAGACATTTAAATCTTACTGTAAAATGTATTTCATTTTCGTCAACTACCCACACCTTCAAATTCTTCAGCACGTAAGGTTATATTTACATTTTAGAAACTGGCCTGTATTGAGTTTTTAATTGTCCCAATTCTTACCAAATTAAAGCAGAGAAAGCTGCCTAACAATATGATGATCTTAATAAATAAGTTATGTGGGAAATATTGCTTTTGTTATTTTCACACTGAAAAATATATTCCACACTGCAGAAATAATGAGGGTATAAAACATTAACACTACATTTTTCTATACCATTCTGCATAATTAACCACACAGCTGTTCATTCATTCAGTCCCAATAACCAAAATAATTTGCAATCAGTTCACAGTGGATGCTCTGGAGCTGACTGCATGTACTGCAGAAGCAAGTGAAGCTGCTCACGTTCCACACACCACATCAGTGCACAAGGTGCTCAACTCTGAGAGATGCAACAGGGACTGCAAAACAGTATTTTCAAAAATCAGCTATGAAAAGGCAGTGTGCCATCAGCTGCCTCATAGGGAAAATATGGGTATTTTCAGGTGAGTCTCATGGTATGTCTGTGCTCTCTGATGGACTCCTGTCCTTCTCAGGCTCAAGACAAAAACTTTAAGGACACAAACATTAAACATCCATAAACATTACAGCTCCTTCCTATTATTTGTAGTAATGCAGTATTACAGCCCCAGCACTGATGGGAATCCCACAATCAGTTCTCCAAATGCCCAAGAAACAAAAGACCAAGTGAGGAAAGCAGAGTAATGGCAGGGTCTCTAAAAAGGCCACAGAATAGGCTGGTCACTAGCTGCTGAGAGGAATGTCTCATGTACCTTATCACAAGTTGCCTGATTTCGCCCTTTTCAGATTTTAAAAAATATCCTATCTCAGGTTTTAGACCTCACTCATCATCATGAAAATGCAATGAGCAATGAAACTAGCTGCCTGGATTGTGGTTTCTCATTTATTTCATTTCACAGAGTAGCAAAGGAAACATTGCTATGCAGATATACATACATAGAGAGACAGAGAGAGGAAGAGATGGTGTCATTCCATCTGCCCCAGGGATGGAATGGGCCCTGCACCTCCCTGCTGTGACAGCCTGCTGGCAGTGGGAGTTAATGGATGACAATGCAGCCAAGTACCTCCAATTACCAAAAAACTTGATGGCTCAATCGTTTTCATATGAATTTAGGACAGAGGAATCATGCCACAATAAAAGCTCCAAGATTTCTCTTCTCAGTTTGCTCACATAGAAGTGTGGATCATGGGCAAAACTTCCTTCTTTTGTGCCAAGAGGGAGGGCAAAAGCAAATCACAAGCCCCATGGATGACTAATCCATAGAAAGACAGCATTTCCTGTTTCTCACCTTAAACCTGTCTGCTGAGGCTGGCAAGAAAAAGGGTAATTTCTTGTAGGGAGGCTCATTCAATAAGATACCATGACAAAACTGAGGAAACACCAGCAAAGCAACTTTCCCAAGCATCCTACTGCTACCAACCTGCATGGGTCTTGGGAAGGAAAGATCAATTCTGTTACCATCAGTCCTGGCCAAATAGAGTCTACTTAAAAGAAGAACCTGTGGTATAATTCCCACAAAGTCTGCTGCACTAGTTAAAGCAATCAGAAATTCTATTACTTAGGCTCAAGTTACTCAAACAAGAGAAAAGGATTCTTAAGCCATTTAAAATAAATGGTTATTCTTTCTCAATAAATTGATTCACTCATTATGAATTATATCCTGCAATGACTTAATTCATTTCCCAGAAGGAGGATTAAGGGGGAAAAAAAAATCAACCTGTAAAGTAGCAAAATTCTCATGCTCCAAGACATATTTAACATGTTCAGCAGCCATGCTGTAATCAGCTTGAAAAGCACAAGTGTACTGCAAGAGCCCTTTCCTAACTACATAAAGCACAGCTTTCTAACTGGATCTTAATTCACATGTCATATATTCTCTCTGTGATCACAAGCTAGTGCAGAAACATATTGACATTCAAAATCATCATCACTATTCCAAGTAGTTATGACACAGCACTCTCATCTATGACCAAGAGATATTCAGTAAACAAATTTGGATAGACTTACTTGGTAGTTTTTCCTTACTTGTAGGATATATTTTTTTCAATTCAGACCTTCATACACACTAAGACATCAAAATAATCTTTAAATGCTATTATGGCAACACAGACCAAAAGGTACCTGCTTCAGCTAAATCCCATGCACTGGAAAGCCTTTTAAAAGACATCTCCTTCAGAGGAGTCTACAGGCCACAACTTGGAGAACAGTCCCAAATATCCACAGCCAAATTTCATTCCTCTGTTGAATGGCCAAAAGCTACAGCCAAAATACGTGGCAGGATGAGTGTAACACCAAGGTAAGAACAAAGTTGAGGTAGGTCATGTGTCCATTAGAGCACACACTGCAACAGCAGCATCCTCTGTGAGCCTGAATCAATTCCACAGCCCATTACAAACATCAATAATTGCCTCTTCAATACCTTGCACATTCCAAGGTTTGTCAAGATATGTTTAAATCATTTCCTTTACCTTCTACATATTTTTCCTCCTGACACCCATAATTAAACATTGCTGATATGCTGAAACCCACACTACATCCACTTTTTAACTACAGTTTTACAGCACATTTTAAATATAAATTTAAAACAAAATAAATTTAAAATGGGTTGTTTCCTGCACAATTCAACTCATAATGACACACTGTTGAGTATTAGCAAGAAAATGCAAGTTGCAACAAAGACAATGAAAGTCTTTGTAATACTATTAGATGAATATGGAAATATGATGAAAGAGAGCATAAAAAAATCTCTTCTTCAGTAAGAGAAATAAAATTCTAACTGTAAGAGTGCCTTTTCAATGTTACTGCCCAAAACCTTTGCTCAGTGGAACAGGTGTAAATAAGGATATAATAGGAGGCCTAAAGAGCTGCACAGGTATAATTGAGGACACTATATTTTGATTGCAAAACTTGCATTACTCATGATGATGCATTAGCTAGAGAAAGCACAGCTAGACATTAGATCCCAAGCTGAGTTCACTGGGCTAATAATTAGAAAGCCATTGCTTTTTCTTTTTTAACTTGGAAGGAGAAAATTTGATGTGAAAATCACAGACTCAATAACTCCATCCCTTGGGGCCATTTCTACAAAGTCACTTTTCAAAGCAGAGCCACAATATAAGGCCATCTGGAAGTGCAAGTTGTTGCAGTATACAGTTGCTCATTTATTAAGCAGTACTTCATACCAAAAATTTCACTGGGGCACTGAACTGTATATTGGGGGTTTTTGTTTTCCTTTTTAAATTAATTTCAGGAAGCAGCTGAAATGAGTTTCACCTATAAATCCAAAGATTTTGGAAACAAATGTCCATATTCATTTTCACACATTCTGTGAGCCACCTGGAAATTTTACTTTCCTGAGCTCTATGTGGTTCACTGTATCCACGTTAAAAGAATCTCCAGCTCTTTGTAGTCTGAATTTTTGCTTTAGTGTAGGCCTGCACTCTGTGAATGCCCAAAGCCCCCTGCAGTCCCTGTGCCCCAATCACTCCTGATTGCCAGCAGGCTTGCACAAGTGAGTCTTGTCCTTGAATAGGTGGCTTGTTGTGGGTGCAGAGAGAAACAGCTGTGCCACCACAGACAGGATATTCCTGACTCCTTGGGATTTGGCAGGCACAATGCTGTCTGTGAGGCTCTCCCGACTGTTCTCACTTCTATCTGCCCAGCCACTGATCTAGACTTCCAACTTCCCACAGCACTTTGACTTTTCTTCCCCTTCGGGCTGCTTTTAGAGTAAGGAGTTCCAGAAAGCTCAGCTGGGAAATCCAAAAATTTTTAAGGAGGTGGGGAAGTCTTGTTTCTCCAATTAGTATTTCTTTACTGATAACATGGGGCAAAACAACCCAGCATCTCTGAGAACAGGGCTACCTAGCATTCAGCAGGCAAAGCTAAGAGGATCCAACAGTGCAGTTAACATCAAGTAATGCCATTTGTTTTGCTGTGTTGAAGCAGTAACAACATGGTGAGGCCATTGGGAACAATGGCAATTACACAGCAAGCCACTTTAGCATTACTCTGTCATTACAGCTTGATAATATGCAATCAAAACGTTATTAGCAATCATCAGCAGCATCTATTATTCATTGCTTAGACCAAGCTAAGAAAGGGAAGGCTGCATGCCTACCAGTAACAGGACTCTGAGCCAGTCTAAGCACAGGGTTGGAAGGTAATTCCATGGTCATATCGTGCTGAGTCACCACTGCATAACCTTCAGCAATATTACCATCCCAGTTGTTCCATGTATAAAACTGAATAATAATCATCTACATTTCCAATATTATTAGGAATAATTAACTCAGATAAGTATTATCATTAATTTCATAGTGGTTACTAATTCAAAGTTGAACTACTTGATCGTAAAATCTAATACTTATATCTAAAGTTGCAGGCATTAAAGAGATGCAAGCAGATACCTGAGGTTGTGAAATATCTGCACCTATATATTTGTGCACAAATGAGTCCATAAAGCATATGAAAACACACACTCAACATAAATAGTTGGTTTCAGCTCCTTCCTACTGTAAATATGCTGGATAAATATATGTGTGAACTCTGACAGGAACAGCTCTAGTATGTAAAGTATCTTCTATGTATGCACAACTTGTGGCAATAATTTTAGTGTTTGAATTCTCAGTTTTTTCATTATGCTAATGAGCTCTAACATGATAACCAACCTGTGTTCCCAATACATACCACAGTTTAGAAACTCTAAAAGCAGGCCTGAAAACAATCCTCTGCTTCTTCTCAAAAAGTTATTTTAGTTTATATTCAAGGGGCAACCAGTGCTGCCTCTTGAATATAAACTATTTATTTCCCTACCTTATTTTGAGTAAAATAATTGTACAATTCACACCTTGAGAATTACTTAACAAGCAAATTAGGAAAGCATCAGAAATAGCTGATTAAAGAAGCACAGTCTGGTATTTTTTATCTGCATACTTCCATCAAGATTTTGTCTTCACCTCTTCAGTGTAACCAGATATGGCTGTTAAGAGTAAAAACCTTGTTAAGGTTTTCATTACACAGTACTATTTTCCCTATGTATTCAACAATGAAAAATTCTAAGGTAATTCAAATTTAGGTCTCCCAAGCCTGTAATCTGACTTATGTGGGCAGGCATAAGTTACCTACACAAACTGACAATGCTCTGCAGAGGTACAAAAATGCATGAGCAAGATCCACCCACAAATCTTCTTCACATAGAGTTCCCCCACCTAGGCAGGTACCTCTGACTGGTGTTTTTCACCACCATTTGCACCACTCTTAAAAGTCTGAATACAGCCCCAAGGTCACTAAGAACAAACAAGTATCACTAGACCATCTTTTCTCATCCTTTGTTCCACTAAACAAGGAGAAAAAAATCTTTTGAGTGATGGGAGAAACGGAAAGGGATGAAGTGGAAATATGTTTTAGAAGATGAAAGATGCAGTTTCAAGGAACAAAATAACAGGTAGACACCAAGGTAGGATAATATTTACTGACCAGAAAGATAAATTGGGATATTAACATTTAAAAATTACCCTAGTCAGAATTGATCAGTTTATAAAACTAGTTGATTTTCACTTAGTGACTAAGTCACATAGTTACTTAGACAATATGATTTCTGGTATTATCTAGCCAGGAAAGATAGGAACAAAAACATTGGGCCAATTCAGGAAATACCTGGAGAGGGTCTATTACCACTAAGGCACAGAAACAGATTAATAGCATTTCTCTGCTAACAAAAAAACCCTGTATCGTTTTTCACACCTGTTTTACAGTATATTTGTTTGATACAAATAAGAAGAATGCAAACAAAGAATTAAACAAAAAAGTTGAAAAATATATACACTACGCATTCTGGGCAGGCTGCCAATGTGAATACAACACCCCAGTTCCACCAGCAAACGTGGGTGAAAACTGGTGACACTCCAACCATTTTACACAGGGAGAAACAGAGAAGTCCCTTGACTGTAAAGGGAATTCAGCTTCCTTCAGGTTTTTTTGTGCAAATAGTGCACAAAATAGCTAATAGTGCTAATAGTGAGCCATCTCAAGAGAGAGGGGCACTATTTGATACTTTTGCAATAGTTGGTCTGATTTGCACTTTTCCAGATCCAAGCACTTTGTAACGCTTCTCGTTTGACAACTGTGTGTGTCTCTTCTACATCACAGCAGGCAGAGGTGGAGGTGAGCCCAGAACATATCCAGGCATGGATCACCCAGGGTAATAACCCCCAGCCCAAGCACTCATCTTAAGTGCTCACTTCCTTTCAGCTTTTCTATCCAGGTTTTAGAAACCACAGAATCATAGAATGGTTTGGGTTGGGTTGGAATGGACCTGAAAGACCATCTAGTTCCAACCCTGCTGCCATGGGCAGGGAACCTTCCACTGGACCAGGTGACTCCGAACCCATGCATTCTGTCAGGTCAACAAGGCCCAGCCTTCATCCCCATCCCTGGCTCTGCAGGTTCTGGGCATCATCACATCAAGGAGTGAGCTCCCAGGGGCTCTCTTGACAAAGTGGACAGCCCAAGGCACCCTGATGTCCAGACCCTGGCTGGGCTGTGCCCTGTGAAATTGCAAGACATACCCAAGGAGAGTCCCCCAAGGCTCCATCCCTGCTGCACTAAAGCGGAGCCATGGGCACCCGGCACATCCCCAAAGCCTGACACAACTGAGAGCCCTGAGGCCATCTGTGCCCAGTCCTTGGGGTGGGACTGTGACCTGTGCCAGTACCAAAGCATCTGGTACATCTGTTACTTGTAAGTAAAAAGGCACGATTTCCAGATGATGCATGCTAGTATCGATTTTATTTGAACGCAGTTCACACCAGCTGTCAGCAAGGTCTGGATGACCTTGTTTTAAGTGTTTATGTTCTCCAAAGAAAGAAACATTATCTGAAGCCTGGTTTAAGTTTATTTTAAAAGACCAAAGAGTTTATTTTGAAGAATCCAACTGAAAATGCCTAAAAGACTATGATAGATTCCCTGAAGTATGGATTGGAAAACTTGAAATATATTGCATATGTTGTATAGGCCACTGACAAATGACAGGAAAGCAGTGTGTGCTTACGCAGTTGGGAGTATCCAAACTGTCATTTGGTTGTCTTATTTGCACAAGATGTTGGACAAAAATTTAAAACAGAAACAAGTGTGCAAAAAATTTTGCATCTTGTAAGTTTAAAGGACAGTTACAAATGAACTGTCATAGCCTTAAAAAGGCCAGTCTTGAGCCAATGCTAAGCAGTCTCCATTTGATCTTACTCTCTCCTGAATACCTCCTTCTTATGACTAGCAATTTCTAGAAATACCCTTATTCTGCACGGACCACTGGCCCTGGCCAGACTGAGCACTATTCAGACACTGGTATGACACGAAGTTATTGCAGAAGCACTGTCACTGAGAAACCACACAAGGATAAAACAATGCCACCTCTTTCAAAGTAATAAGGCTGTTTTGCAGCATGTCCTGGAAACAGACTTTTCCCACTCCCTATTCCCTTATCCAATCCTTTTCTTGGATTGTCTCTGTAAAGGTCCTTACACTCACAGCTGAAGGCTGAGTCCCCATACAAGCTCTTGGGACAACATGAAGTTTACAAGTACCTAAGCCACAAGGTTTTAGATAAACTATTTGTTTTGAGCCAAAGCTTATGAGCTACATTTGAATTTCACATATGGCTGTTTAAGTCGCCTGTCATTTATTTCTACTGCTACAAATAACCAGCAAAACTAGCAGAACAAATACTGGTGCAGTGTCACATTTATTGATAATAGGCAATACTTTTGTTTTTCAGATGTACATGATAGGTCTAGTAAAAAATTGTTGCGGAAAATTTACACAGACCCAGACACACACACACAAAAAATATTGGAGCACAAAAAGCCTCCTTAGCAAAAGACAGCTAAGACCTGAGAAGCAACCAGTGTGACTAGTATAACATGGACTTACCTTATCCCTGCTTTTGTGCTGATGTACACCTGAACATGCAATCTGTGCACACACAGCCAACAAGCATATCAGTATCTTAATTCACAAGTATTATGGGAATGAGAATCAGTTTAGAAATTTATTTGGATTACTATTTATTCCCAGTTGTCATAAAACACAATATAACCTACACTGCTGGTATACTTCATCCAGACAATCCTAACTACTTCCAAAGCAGGATTATTTACTAACCTCAGTACACTGCTCAAGCAGCAAGAACTCCCAAAGGCCACATCCCAACACAGTAAGCATTTCAAACTTTTTAAGTAAGTTTGATACAGAATTTCTAGGAAAAGGAAAAACATGGCAACTTGATAAGAGGCATCAGGAAGGTACCTTATACTCTCCAACATTCTACTGTTAAAACTCATTACAAACTCTAACTCAACTACAGGAAATGCATTCAAGGAAGAGAAGGAGTAAGAGCTGATGACAATCTAGATAATCTTACTAACTCTTACAGTCAGCTACCAACTCAACTCAGCAGCAGTCTGGAAAAGGAAGGGATGGATCTATTTCAAGAGGCAGGAGGGAAGGTTATAGAAAAAGCAGAGGACTTACCGCCACAAAGAGCTCTCCAGAACTTTCCCCATGTCAGTATGATAATACTTGGTAAGGATCAGGATCACCTAAAAGAAAATGAGAATAAATAGATTTAAATATGTAAACTTGTGTAAGAAACAGAAACAGACATGGGCAGCATGATTTTGGGAAATGCAAAAGAGAGGCTTCTGAAAATCTGAACAGCATTTCACCTCATTTTTAACTCTTTAAGAGTTTTGCTTTTTAGGCTTTTTCATTTCCCTTTCTGGAAGAGGGACTTCAGCACTTGAAGTTTTCTGCAAACCTGGTGACTGTCAAAGATTGCCATTTCACATAAGTAGTAGAGTTGGAATTGTCACATAAATACCACCACCACATGACATTCCCCAAGCAATCTTTATGACTTTCTGATTAGGAAAAAACAATCTGGTTGCTAGTTTTAATTTAGGAGGCAAATCTACAGACACAATTATTTTTTTAATCCAAAGTGTTAAACAATGGTGATTAATTTTGATTATCCAGATTTAAAAAAAATCAGGAAAAAATGAGCTCTGGCCTTCCTTACAAGATCAGCAATGCAACTTTCATAGCTATCATTTTCATTTCTTGAGGAATCATTTTTCCCCTTCATGAACCAGCTCTGTGCTCAGTAAATTTCTCATCTACGTGAGCAACAGCCAACAAAATACACAAGCAAATTTTATCCACAAAACATCTCCATTATATGAAAAGAGCCGGCAAGAAATATTTTCCATCTGCTCAACCTGAGACAAATTCACTGGTCAAATAATATAAAGCACTAGTCCACAACCAGTGTATCAAGCTCAATACTATGGTTCATGTTTGGATCTTTTACAGGTTTCTTTCACCTGCTGCCAAGTCCATATTAGTGGCTCTTAGAGCCACGTGCCCATAGCAACCCCAGAGAGGCAGAACAGGCTGGTTCCCTGCACAGCTGGAGGCTTTCTTTAATGTGAGGTCAACACCAGCCTCCAACAGTTTGGAGCAAGCTGTTATCTAACTGGCACTGCTCTGCTCTGACCACCAGATGAAATCTACAGCAAACAGCAACTGTAGGTGTTCACTTTGATTATTCAGCTAATTAATATGCCAATGATACGTTTATGCTGCACGCCTTGTACGCTGGAGGTTGTGAGAGAACAGAATTACAGACTGAGGATGTTATTACATGGAAATATTGCAGTGTTTTACAGAACTGAGGTATAATACCAGTCTCACTCAGGGCTAGCCAAACCTAATAAACTCACAACACATATTCCTGGATGTATATTGATATAAGCAAAAGTGGAAACAATCCATAATTCACAAGTAGTATTATTCACTCCTATTCTCAAAAGAGTCACAATCTACCAGATCACTTTTTTGGATTTTGATTATCTATAAAAATAAAGGTTTGGCTTAAAAAAAGAGAAAAAAATAGGTTACTACAAGACTTAAAAGCAAAGAGAAAGAACCATTTCCCAAAGGAGAGTGGATGTGAGCCCTGGCTACAGCCCAAGCACATTCCACCAGGTCAGCTATTTATTGCACTGTCAGTGTCTCAACTACAGCTTTTTCTGGTGCTTGCAATTAAGAAGAAAAAAAAAGAAACTTCACTATTGGGAGCATCTATTGGCTCTAATTATTAAGGAAAAAGTTTCAGACTGTGCTTTTTCAAACAAGTACAATTCCTCTTAAGTCACAAAAACTGATCTGGAAGTTATTTTTTTAAGAGATATAAGAATGCATACTTGGTACATGAAAATAAAAAAGAAAATAAAATAAAAAAGAAAATACAGGAGATTATACTTTCTTTCCTTTCATTTATACAGAAATGGAGGCTGAATCCTGAACTTGGTGAACCAACTTTCTTCATCCCTTTATGTCCTAGAATTAGAAATTTTAAAATTCAGATAATTTTCAGCAACATGTGTAGGAGTCATCCTGCCACAGGCTAAGCCCAGTGCTCCATTCCTGAATTAAACAGATTAAAATCACACACAGAAAATCCTATTGGGTCACCCTCAGCCTACCTGCTTTGACCATAACCTGTATGGATGCACCAACAAAGAACCTTCCAGATAATCCATTTCTGTAACTCAGCACCTGTCAGGAACATTAAAGACTGCCAGGCCCATGGTACTGCTGGCTAGCTGCAGTTCATCTGGGCACACACCAAACCAGAAAGCCACTGCTGCTCCACACACTTCAACTGGATGGCTTTCAGGCAACTGCAAACTGCAGTGGGGAGCAGCCATAAGCAGTAAAACATTTTCTTGACACTGCAGGATTGGTGCTTTAAACTGAGCCAGAGCTCTGAAAAACAGATGCCAGTACTTTCCAATCTGACTGGTAAATTCATGTAAAAATTTCAATACCTTATTTTGCACTTTGGAAGTAGAGAGAATGACTTAGTAGGAAAAGCAAAGCCATAAGAAGCCATCTGTGAACTCTCAAACAACATTTGCAGATTCCTATCACGACTAAGGTACGAAGCTGCTGAGGGCTGACCATCATATCAACTATGCCAGTGGATTTCATCCCAGTATCTGAATACTGGAAGCCAACTATTTAACAGATTTTACAGCACAGTCCTTTAGACTGTGGGCATCTATTCAGGTGATCCTGAAAACAGGATCCAGGCTAACCATAATGTTTTTCTAAATTAATAGATCCAAAGAACACAAGGAATTATTTCACAATGAAAGCATAGAGGTCTTCAGGATCTCTGGATTCTACCCATCATTTTTAAGACCAGAAGCCTGTTTCACTGATTTCATTTTAATGAGACTCCATAATTATGAGCATTTTACAGGCTGGATTGAAGCCAGTGGTTCATATACATGGTTCTCCAAGTGAAAGTGCTTGGGTGGCCTGTGGCTGGGGAGAGGCACAGCAGCAACTGTGCAATGATCAAGGTTTCAAGGTTAAAAATCAAGGATTCTTAACCAGCTTATACTACAATCAGTCATGGACAGCTAAAATAAATTTAACTTTTTTCTGTTATTATTTTACAGCTAAAATAAATGTAGGTAATGAAGGAAAATTAGATTTATCACATTTTTTACTTTAAGTTGGATTTATAGGATTATCAAGAAATGTCCACTCCATCCAGACTTCCAGAGACTTGTGAAACCATTTTAAACCATTTAACTTTAAATTCACCCACAATTCTTTGAGTTCCCTGTCAGAGTATGACAGTGGAGGTAACAACAGTGATTACTGTTGTGTGCTAGGTACCTATGAACACATGATGGGCAAAAATACTGAAAGAGAAAAAAAGAAAGTGAAAACTTTCAGCTTTTCTCACAAAATTGGCACTCTATTACCTGTTCTTTACAAAGCCTTTGGCAAAGGCCTCTCCATAAAGCCAGTATTTCTCTCTATGTGCCACGGTATGGAAGATAAATCCTATAGGATTCTAAGAATCAAATGCAATGTGCATTAGAAGTTAGTTTTCCATGGCAGAAATAACTAGCTCCAGTCAATTTCTCTGCATTGGGCCTTCCAAAATTTCTCTCTCTCATCCTCCCCCTCCTTTCTGTGTGGGGGGAGAGGGACAGTGGGGTGCATGGATGGAATTTTGATTCTCCCACGTCATTCTCCTGCTTCCATAACTTCATTCCTGCCTTTGTGAACTCTCACTGCTACAGTAGTCACAGCTCAAAACTGTTCTCCAAACAAGGGAATTGGAGCAGTTTCAATCCAAAATCCTTCCTGGATATAGACCTGTCTTCAGGGGTGCACTGGGTTTTCAGTGAACGACAGACCAGGAAAACAAATGGAAAATTCCACAGATACTATAACCCATGAATAATGAAAGTTAGAATGATCTATGTTTATCCCCTCTCCTTTCCTGTTGCTCTCCTCTGAAAATGCTTTGCAGCAAGGCTGGGCTGAAGAGAGCACAACTTAAGAGCACAATGTGCTTTTAATCATTTCCTAATAAAATTTTGGCTTCAAGAAGCCCATTTTAATCCTCTCTTTTCATCACCATGTCAGCTAAGAGGGCTGAGAAGTGAAAAGGGAATGAATTCTAGATCAATCACTTTTCCTGGTGTTTATATTTTATCTTTCTGTGGAGAATTTGCTAAGGTCCTTCTCTTTTTGATAAACATTGACTTTTGCAAAACTATTTTATTTTTTTACCCATGCTCCCTCCATGATGCTTTTTTTCATGAACCATTCTTAACAAAGATCTCTCTTTTTCTATCTACATGCAGATTCTTACAGATAAAGTTTTATTTGACTCCTGAAATTAGTGATTTTAGGTTTTGGTTTTTTTATTAATCTATTCAGAAGTTCCATAGCAAAAGTCTCAAACTTTCAAACACACAATTACAAGTATGATTGCAAGTTGTTGCCTTCTCTCAAGTTTTTAGAAAGAGAGAGCATGCTGTAAGTACTTCTGGGCAGTCAGACCTACCAGGAAAATAAACTCCTCAGAAAGATTCAAGTTTCTGCAAACTTTTTAGCATCTGCTTAATTTAATTCATGTGAATGAACCCACTGAAATCCAAAGTGTTTATGAGAGTCACTTAATACTCTGCATGACTGGAACACAAGCTGCTGTTTTGCTCAAGAACACAGCCCTACTCACCTTTTCAGCTATTTAACTATTCCACTGTACACCACAACTGTTTTGGTGAGATCAAGAGGTTCTAGGCACATCCTATTAATTTCTCACTACCAACCCCTGTAATTCCAAACCTTTTTTGACACCTAATAATCAAAAAGCTCACTAACAAATTATAGGCAACCACCTACTGCTCCAGTCCCTCAAGTAATTTCCACTTTTGCAGCAGCAGGCTCTTCAATCATCATGCTAAGAGCAATGTTAATTTTCACATTTCTTATTTAAAACAAAGATTCTTATGAGAAAAGTAAAATTCAGGAAATTACTAATATGAAGGTACATTACTACAAGGCTATTATTAATAACTACTATTAAATACTACTATTAATAACTACATCATAATTTGATTATGCTAGGAAAACTAAACAGAAAAAGAGCATTTAAGTTTACTCTGTTACAGCACTATGATGAAAGGTAAAAAAGCAAACATTTAAACCATTACTTAAGCTATCAAGAATTCACTGTATAAGTTTCTACTCCTCTCTGGTAATAAAGTTCATAAAAGCAACACATGATTTAATATGAAATACTTAAAGAATTAGATTTCTATTTTTTCCAACTAAATTGTATTGGGAGACAAGATGACTTACTGTGTATGAAGTCACTGGCTATACCAGTGCACTTGTCTTAAACATTAGTAATAATTCCGTACAGTGAATTAATTCATAATTCAAAGTAAGACACAATAATGGCTCAATTCCTGTTCTCTAAGAGGTATTTCCATCCACAAGATCTGAGTGCATGGTCTTAAAAGCAGTGGTTGTGATTGTTTCCAGATTCAAAACCATTTTAAACATAGTACTTCACAGATTGACCCTGAAAACATTCATACAGAAAAGTAACTTAAAGATATCAAACAGATTTAATCCACTATCTCTCACAGAACAGGATTATACTCTTATCTGTGTACAAACACAGAACAAAAAGACAACCTACTGCCTTCAGGAGTCTACACTTCAAGTACAGAACACAAGAAGTCTTCAACACCATCACCCATTACCAGCTCCTAAGAAAATTATGTTTACGTGATGCCACTCCATTTGTATGGCACTATATATATATATATGGGTTTGGCTCCTCATCCCTACCTTTTAATTCTAAATCCACTGACTGATTTCAATCATATTTAACAGAGAAGTAGATAGCCATATGGCTGAAGTAGCCATATCAATTTATAGCACAAATCCATGGCACAGATGCATCTAGAACAGCAATAATCAAAAAAGTACAAAAAATACAAGAATGGGGAAGACATATAAATAAAGATGCTTCCCAAATATATTTTCCTAGCTTCAGTAATTTGCAGCTCAGGCAGCTGGGCTTCTGCTGCAGTTGTAAGCAGGTGGCTGCTTGGATAAGCTCAGATTTCTGTGTGGTACTGCCTGACCCACCCACACAAGAACAGAGACTGTTGTTATGGAACTGTTAATGGTCAGTTCCCAAAAATCAAAGCATATGTAGAACTGGCCAGCCAATCTGGACTGCTTCTCCTTTCTAGGACCATTAGATGCAGGTCCAAGATTTCTGGGCACGCTGCAGATGCAGAGCTTGCTCAAGCAAATGGGAGGGAACTCAATCTGAATTATTAGAATCAAATCTGCAGCTTTGGAAACTGTCTAACATTTTAACTAGTTGTTCAATTAAACTTCCTGATCTTTTTCAAACAGCCCCAAACAATGTCACCTCTGACACAAAAATCTCCAGTTTTCTGTCATTGCCTTTTACCACACAACCAGTGGAATTTTTAGGTTTAAATATTTAACATAGCACTTGATAAGTTCTTAAAACCACATTTGCAAACATGCCAAGAGAATAAATTTCTAAAGCATGAAGCAAGAATATTCTTTTCCCGTCTCTCTAGTCTAATTGTGCTTCTTTTTTTAAATACAACCTAGCTTTACTTATCTTCCCTACTAATGTACTCTAAATTGAATTAGCAATCCTTCCTGCAGAACCAAACTTATTATGTGAATATTCTTTTTCATTCCCATGAAAATTCAAGAGGAAGCAGAGCTAACATTGGAAGATGGCATATGTAAAACCTCTCTAGTCTCTTCCAAATATTTCAGGAACCCAATATTATGAATAAGCTGTTTACCTCGATCATCACTATTATATAGCTATTCACTACCAGAAAAGAAAAATCAGATTTTAAGTGCAGTTTGTGAAATATTCCCAGTCTCTCACGGAGTGTTACAGCCCAATATAAAACATAAAAAGTGAAAGTGACCTTCTAATTTGCATCGCTAAATTCTTTCCCAAGGCCAGAGCTTTTTTTTTTTAAAAGAAAAACATTTACATATAAAAATAACTATGCTTTTTATTTAAAAAATGAAATTATTATGCAAGACAGATGGAAAGAGCTATAGAGGAGGATACCACAAGCTGGGCAGAGCATTCCTTTGACGCAGGACTGTTGGCAGACATGTTCATATTGGTTGCTCTCCCTCACAGCTGCTCTGTCTTCACCAGAACCACAGGATTAAGTATCATTGTACCAAATAACATCATATTTACCAGAGGTTTCATCAACCTACAATGACCTCAAAAAAACATTTAATTATCTCTGAAATGGCTAATGGTGTTCAAATGAGACCTAATTGTCTATCATAAAAAGGCTTTACAAAGACTGTACATGGAAGCAAGGACTTTGATGCTTCATGAAGATCAGTCAAAGAATCCCACTGTCTAATACTCTTCTTCATCATGATTAAGGGCTGGAATTTATATTAACTGAATATTGTAGGTGCCTGAGTTTGTTCTGTATGAATGAGAAAGATAAACACGAGAACATGGTCTACAGAGTGGAACATGGGCACACTCCTACCTGAAAGGAGTTCTGCCAGGACAAACATGCTAAAGACCAAGGCAGTTCTATTACAGCAACAGAGTGATGTTGATTAATATTTCAGTCAGAAGACCAGAGACAAACCAGAGGCATATGCAAAACTTGTTTCACACCTTTTGTGACATGAAGCGTGTATGTTCGGCTAATCAGCATTTACATGGTCAGGGATACTTTAACCCTGCTTATTCCCAAGTCAAAATTGGGCCTGGAAAATGACACAAAAAAGAAAGTGAAGAGAACTAAAAAAAAAAAAAAAAAAAAAAAAAAAAAAAAAAAAAAAAAAAAAAAAAAAAAAAAAAAAAAAAAAAAAAAAAAAAAAAAAAAAAAAAAAACAACACAGCCAAAAAAAACCAGGTTGCCTAGGAAAACAGGAATAACCTGAAACAGATCTGGGGCTGATACTCCATGCACTGTCTAACATAAGTCCTCTAGTCCCCCAGCTCCATCACCTTCCCAGTGAGGAGTGCCAGAGTGCCTCTCCAAACAAGGACCATACTCTCTGCTGTTTCACACAGGGATAGACAAGACCCAACATCACCCACTTTTCCTGGGTGGAAGTTGGTCTCTCTAGGACTGCCTTTCATTTTAACTGTTTCACCTTACTTACCTTGCTAAAATAATTAATTTCAGAAGTACCAACACACTGCCCCTAGTGTAATGTGAGAGGGAACCATTCCCACTCAAATGCCAAGCCTGCCTACTCCCCATGGCCCCATTCACAATAAATTTGGAACACCTCAAATGACATTAACAGAATTCAGCTACTGTAAAATACTGGGAATGAACCCCTTTGAGAAGAAGGATGAAAGCTTCATTTATCTTCAGCATTATTCCTGAAGCAGCAGAACTTCATATCCATGCCAATGGAAAGGGTGTAAAGGAGCTGAGGGAACATCCAAGTGGGTTAGGAGACTATTAGAGAGGGCTTGGGAGCAGTTGGGAAAATTGGTCAGGGGCCAAATACGTCAAAGAAAACATTGGAAGCGACTGAGGGAGTGCTGGAAAGTTCTCCACATTCAGTCTGAAGCCAAACCAGGAGATTTCCAATCTGTGAGCACTGAGTTTTTGCCAGCTTTTTATGTTTCCTCACCCAGCCTCTGCCCTAGGTGTCCATTACTTTAAGAGCCATGGGGACATAAAAAAGCTAAGTGGAATTATATAGCATTATCTGTGAAAAGGAACAGCTCTTTCACCAGGCAACGCCACATCATTTTGGATCCCTCTTGTCATACAGACACTATGCTTTAGTTTAATCAGTATGAAGTATAATAACATAATCAGTCATCTTAGAGACAGGTTTCAAATTAGCCTCGCATTCCAATCTTAAACCTCTAATACATTTTGAATGACCCTCAGATCAAGTAGATACAAGCAGGGAAAGATTGTAGGCCCTGATAAATGAGATTTATATTTCTTTATTTTACTCCAGTAAAGACTTAGGTATTCAACAGGTTCTTTACAGTTTTTGTATGTCAGCATTTAATCAGCTGTAGCTAGAACTGCAAAGCAGTTTCAGTAACAAACTCTTAATGTGAAATTCTCCCCCATAAAGACTGATGTTTTCCATGGTTGGTCTCTCCCCGTGATCACAGATTGTTTTAGAAATATGCTAAGTACTTCTTTCTTCACGTTATGAGCACTACTTTTTTCTGTCTTTATGGATTTAAGGATAGGTACAACAGTTAGGCAGCACAAAAAGTGGAAGTAAAATATTTTTCATTCATGCCTAGAACCCTTCTGAACAGTTATCTCTACACTTACACCTTCTCATGGCCCTTTTCTGTAAAAATGTGGTCATTTCAGTCTTCTTGCACCCCCTTAACAAAATGTCTATTTTACAGTTGAGAAATGGAGACAGATGTATCACCGTGGTTTATCCCAACTTTAGGACAGGAAAAGAGAGAGATACTTCTAGAGATCAGTTTTGTCCATCTAGATGTGAATAGTTCTTTGGAATTACTTTGTTTCCTAGTGATTTATCATACTGAGGACCTACACTTCCAGCTTGACCCTCTCAGAAAGACCTGATGAATCCCTATCTAAATAAGCTGCAGGAGAAGTCCAGGTGGAGCAGAAAACATCATATAAAGAGAGAACAAAGTGAGAAGCAGGATCAATAGACACATCCAAATTCCATATGGCTAACCCCAAGGATCTTCTTTTCTGATCCACGATGTTCCCAGACCCAAGTCCTTCTCCACCAAGGAATAAAAGAAAAATTAAGGAAAGAGTTGAAGAAATTTGTAAAATGATATATATAATCTCAAAGTGCAGCAGACTAAATTTTTTAACTATTAAAAAATCCCATATTTCATTTCTTCAAAATGGTAGGTACAACCATGATATACTTCTTTCCAAGGTTCTTTACAAAAGAACTTTATACTATCAGTTAAAACTTCTGCACTGTGTACACGACATTTACTGTTGTCCTCCATTATATTCAGCATCTCTCTGGAACTGCTATTCATTTTCCAATCTTTTTTCCTAATGAGTTTGTTCTATATTTGAATTATAAATGCCTGTCTCTATTTATATTTTATTTCTGAAACTTAGAGAATAGTCTTATCTGTTTACCTGTCAACAGTCTTTTTCTTATGGAAATCAACTTAGCCCAAAACAAAGAAAAAAAGCTGAACCTTTAAATTCTTGCAAATTGTTTTTCTCAAGTTAGGGGTTTAACTGATGCCATGACAGAAAGACAGTAATAACCAGAGCTCAGAAGCTACAGTTCAAAACCAATGGCAGCTTTTCAGCTCAATGTTGTCTAGCATACGGATGTTTTTGTTGCTCCCTCCTCTTCCATCCATACCCATGCATTTACTCAGAGTCTGATCCAAAGTCTGAACCAATTAGAATTTTGATTAACCCCATTCTAAACCCAGGAAAAATAAATCAGATCTTGAAATTTCTTACATGAAAAGAAGGATCCAGTTTTGATGAAATCTGTATTTGCAAGTCTCATGCATTCTGCGCACAGGAAAAACAACCACAAAATACATGTAATTGTACAAATTTATGACTTGAAATGTCAAGTAATAATGGACCTGAGACTACTGCAAGAGAATAGCTAGAGCTAAACTTGACGATGCAAGCTTTTTCACCATACAGCATGAACTTAGGCTGCTGGAGGTATCTCTAAATAGAGATTTCCTGAAGTAAAGTTCACTCACAGTGTACAAGAGAAAGAAAGTAGAAGTAACTACTGGAAATTACCTCAGACTTATTATGTCAATCCCTGATCAACTACATATATTTGTTATTTTTTTAAATACTGTATTTTGCAATAATTTTATAAGATTAGAGGCCACAGGAAAAGTGCATCACCCATATGTCTAAGACAACATTCAATTCCTTTAATTTCCCCGCTTTGGAAGAAGAAATTTTCATCAGCAGAAATTATTTTCCAACCTCTCCCAAGTCCATTATCATCTTAGACAAGGCAGTAGAGCAGTATTTTTCAAAAGCAAATAAAAGGAAAAAGAAGCTTTCAATGCAGCCCCAGAAATAGCTGCAAAAAATTGTTTTGTAGACACAGTAAAATGAATAAAACATCCATTCAAGACCA
>VWZV01015112.1:51525-159728 GCA_013397155.1 Irena cyanogastra
GGGGGGGCGGGAATCCAGAAAAACTTCTATCTTCCCTGCCAATTCTTCAATGAACTGTCTTTTTCCAAATGAAAGACCAGTGGCACTTCTTCAGGAAACACAGAGTTAAAAACAAGGAAATTAAAGTTTATTTAAGCTGAAATTTGACTTTTAATAATCAGTTGTATGAATGGCAACCCAATGAAAATGTTTGTGCATGATATAGGAAAAACACAGAACAAAGTAGCTCAGGCTTTCCTTTCTGAGACTTAAAATGAGCAAGGATAACACACCACATTAGTTAATTAATACAGCATCCTTATCACTGCTATGTGAAGAGAGAAATTACAAATGGTAAAGTTCAGTGCTGGAAGATTTTAGCTCAGTCCAGGGATTTTCTACCTATGCTCACAAACTGCCCAGCTCAGAGCTCTACCCACAGACACCGAAGCAATTTCAGGGGCATTGCTTCCATATCAGCAGGGAAAGAAATCAAGTCCCCTCCATATTCCCTGGTCCAGAGAAGGTGAAAAAATTCTTTAATCTCTGTGACAGCAAACTGACAGCAATTTACCTGAATTTTTTTTTTTTGCAGCTTATCTATCCTTTCCCCAAATCACAACACAAACAGCCTGAAGTGCATTTCTCAGGAAGGAGACATAATATGTACAGCTCTTAATCAGTTGTGCTTATTAACTAAATTACCAATAGACAATGATCCAAAAAAGAAATTAACAAAAGAAAAAAGAGATCCAGTTTACAGACATAAAGGCCAGGGGACTACAGTGAAGAAGTAGAAATTATCCAATATCTGGAAATAATGCAAGTTCTCCATGACTAAAACAAACAGGCAGTAAATGTGCTATCAGAGAAATGCATCACCCAGGAAGGAGGAAACGGCTACTCAAACACATCAGTTCAGTTTCTTGGTTTCTATCTGAACTAGAGCAGTGCCTTCTTTCTCAGTGAGTTAAGCTATTTGGAGATCTGTCAGTCCCTAAGAAATTTTTACTCCTCAGTGCCTTAAGAAAAATAGCTTAGGGAAACATGCAGGGTGTCTGATCACAGCTCAGGCAAGTTTTTGTTCTGGTTTTAGCATCCTGGTACCTAGGGCTGTCCCTCTCCCCCTTCTTTCTATTTTTATTTTTTTATTTTCTCAGAGCAAAGAATACTAGCCATCTGTGGCTGTGCATGACTGGCTGATACAAAGACAGAGATCTGGAAACAGCATTATGGATAATGAGGAGTGTAATCTGAATTTTGCAAAATGGATTAGTGTCCAAAACAAAGACCAGTTGCTAATTCTTTTACTTAAAAAGAAAAAAGCAACTTACATACTCCTCCCCCCACAAATCAATGCATTATAGATACATTTCTCTGGATCTGTCTTTAATTATTAATAATCTTTCAGCTCTGCAGTGACTCTCATGGTTACTTCACACTGATAGACCAGAGAAAAGAGTCCATCCCACTGCAGCTAGAAGAGAGGTAGGAGGATGGACAAAAACAAAAAGAAGGGGGAAGGTGGGAATTGGCAAGCTTCCACACAGTTTGTTTATTTTAGTTTCAAAGATCATGAAAATTTTATTTTCAACACCAAAGGAAAAGGACAGAAATAAAAAATTAAATAACTGCCTGAAGCTAAATGTTTCCTACTTAGAATGCTTAGAATTGAGCTGCAAATCTGTGGAAATAGATATTTCTGCAACTATAACCTTAATTCCAATAGTGTTCAATACAGCAAAATGTAACAGTCCTCATAGCAGGTAATGGCAGACAATGATCACAAAGCCAAATATTTTCTGGATAAATTCATAATGAATCCAAGAGGATAAAGGCTACAAAGTAAGTGTTTACTATGGTGGCAGAGAAGGTAATGCTTTCCTGAACTAAAAAAAGTATTTTTGCTTCCTGGCAGTGGTTCCTTTTTACTGCAAAGTGGAGGAGTTCTGTACTTAAGCATCCCAGAGAGCTTGTAAGGCATTTTGTAGGCTAGCTTTTAGATTCTGAACTGTAGGTTCTAGCTCCTAACATGTACCTGTAGTCCAACTTACCCTAATATTGTTTGTATTTTGTGTAAGACACAGTGATTGTTCCTGAAGGTTTATGTGTCAGAAACATTCTGATTTATTCTAGCTGATTAATTTGATATTTTGCTCTTACATTGGGATGGGAAGACAGGGACAGAATTCCCATAGTCGAGATTGCCATGACAGAGGCATAAGGAGAAGGTGGTCTCTCAAACAAATGAGGCAGGAACAATTCTGAGCAGTGGAAATGGTCCTCAAAAAGCACAAAACACAACTACATTTCCTAAAAAGGCTCCCTTGACAAAGAGGTGGTAAGCCAGAGATCTAGATCTTTGTGTGCATTACCTCAGGCACTGCCTCATGCCAGGCTGTGGCTGTCCTCAGCTCCCTGATGGAACATAAGTTTGTTGAGGGGTGCACGTAGGCAGGTGTGACTGCAGCTGGAGCCAAGAACACGTTCAGGAGAAAAAGGGATCTTTTGTGACCTCCTGTAGACTGATATTTTGTGGTGTCAAGTAATTTTCATGTCGCTTTAGATTTGCAGCCATTATAAACACAAATAACCCTCCAGTGAAAGAAGTAAACTGAAAGCATCTCAGATGCTAAATCCAAAGCTAGAAAGGTTCACCTGGTTCTCTCTGTCCATTTTCCTCTCCTCCTACACTTCCAGACTCAAATCCACATAACTCAGAAACACACTGAAAGCATATTGCATGAAATGCAGCTATCGACACTTCAAAAAATATACTTCTCCTACCTCTTCCTCTAGCAATGAGTTCCACATTTATTTATGTAGCCAAGCAAGTAATGATGACTTATTTCTTGAGTAAATTTATCTACCTTCAATATTTATCTACGGGATCTCGTCATGTGCTTTTATAGAAGATTAAAAGACCTCTGCTGACAAATATATTTTCCATAAATAAGTACTTACACACAGTAATCACATTGCTTTTTGACCTTTTCTCTTTGATAAGATTAATGACTGGCCTCCCTACTATCTACCTCATAAAGCTGATTTTTCAGCACCTGGATGACTTTTTTTGGGTCCTCTCCCTACTCCTCACCCCTTATCTTCAGAATAAATTCTCCAGAATTGAGGACATTTCTGAGGTGAGGATATCAGATCTGAGCAGCAGCAGCTACCAAACGCAAAGCCAAGTTGATTTTCGTATTGTTCTTGATATATCCTTTATGGGCAGCCCACAAAGAGCTTACAGGAACTACACCACAGGTTTCCAGGAATAACGATTCTGGGATAAGCCGGCATAGTGCTGCTATTGGAAAACTAAGTTAAAACATTTTGTTCTTCTTTCCCTAGAAATGAAAGCTCACTTGGCAAGTATGCCTAATAAAATCAGGCCATGCAGAGGAGGGACTAAATGAATGCATATACATACAAAAATAATCAGCAGTTTTTCAACCACCCCACCAGGTTCTCCCTGAGAACTCAAGAACTTTCTAAGCCCAGACATTAATCATCTCTCAGACTCCAAAGAGCTGTTTTTAATGTCTCCTCTTGCTTAGCCTTAGGCTTTGTAGACCTACACCTACACCTCCAGCAATAATTATTCTAACTAGTCTCTGCTTCCCTGGGCTAATTGCCAGCAGAATTCAACTGATTTTCTGCAGAAGAGCAAGCAAGTTTGTCAAGAAAAGTCTGCAGCTGGAGACAAGGAGAAAAAAAAAATGAAAGCAAGAAGATCTTCCAGGTTCGGTTCGCAAATACATATATAGGAGAATATCAGCATCAAGAACAAACCTCTTGAGCTCTCTTCCCCATCAATTCAGTTGATGTACTCGCTGAGGAAGCTAACCCCAAAAACCTTACATTGACTTCAGGGTTGCTAATTCCCAAAGCAGCCTTCCATCCTGAAAGCCTCATATCTCTCTGTATGTGCAGCTCTCCATCTGTCTCCATAAAAATGAATTTTTGAATTTTCATCTAATCAACCATTTCAGATTATGCTTGCAACAACCTTCATTATTTTAGCAATTTTTATGCTATCTACAAACTTATCAGCAAATTCATGCCACTATCCATACTGGTGATTGAAAATATGGAAATGCTGACTGGCACTGGATTCAGAACTAATGCTTAGAAACTAAGTTAATGAGTTTTCACAAAATTGTGAATTATGTCCCCACTGCTTCCCCAAGGGAGACTTTCCCTTTTTCCTGGCACTTGCCCCAAATGGACTATTCCAGCTTGTGGAAAACATGCTCTGACTTCTGTAGCTGACAGACCTGCCTTGGATCGTAAACACCCAATATCCTTTTTTCAACACTAAGCCATCATTTGAATTCACAGCTTTTAAGGAAACACCATGTGTTTCAACTGTCATATTTACCCAACACTAAAAAGCCTACCAGGAAAAATAAATTTTATTCTCATAACGCAATGCGTTACATTCCTAATTGCAGAACTGGAAACAGTTAAAAACTGAAACTGTTCACTGCATTACATCATGCTTAGCACTAAATTGGCTCTAGTGTTTCAATGAGCAATGTGCCAAAAGACACTCTCACTCATCTCTCTGCAACTTGCTTCTTTGTCACCTCTCCAGGAAAATGAAGCTTTAGAATTTGTACTTAATATTACCATTATAACCAAGCACTCCCTTCTTTCAAACTAGGTTTCTTCCCTATCTGTTTTGGTTGTTTTTTCCCCCTCAGAAATGGAATACAACATGCAAAGGCAAAGATCTAAGTAACTCATCCTTCCTGGTTGCATTCAGCTTCTCATGACAAATCTGGCACGTAAACTATGTCCCCTCACATCCAGGTAGGTGTGGGGATCCTCTCATTGATATTTATCATTCCCTAATTCCCTACAACAGCAACATACACAATCCAGAATACTGTGCCCATCTTTGGGATCCTGCTGCAACACAGACTGACAGCCTGGAGCAACTCCAGTGAAGGACCAGGATTAGAGAGCTGAAGAACGTGTCAGAAAAGGAAAAGTAAGGTGGCTCCATTTGTCCTGTGAAGAGAAGGCTAAGGCAGCACCTTCCACTACACCTAAAGAGAACAGAGAGACAGACTCTTCCCAGGGTCTGAGAACAAGAGAAATAAAAACACAAGCTGGAGGGTAAATTGCAGGGGAGTATAAAAAGAAAAATAACTGCGCCCTGAGAGTAGTTAGATACTAGGTCACCCAGTGAGGCTGACAAATCTCTAACCTCGGTGTTGTCAAATTATGCCTGAACCAGATAGACCCTTAAACAGCTTCATCTCACTTTTGATATGAGCTCTACCTTGAGCAGGGAGGCAGGCCAGATGACCTCCAGATGTTCCTCCCAACTTCAATTACTCTGCAATTCCATGTCACATGGAGGGTTTAAATTAATCTCACATGCCTTAATATCTTATGTGAATATATTATTTTAAGAGATCTGTTGATCAAATTTCTAAGTCCAAAATTGCATACGAAGCCAAGTATATTTTACTTTCACCACTTTGTAAGGAAAACAATTTTTTCTATCCTTTTAATAATGACTTCATAAAAAATTATTTTGAATAATTTATAACTTACTTTCTCCCTGCCGTTGCAGTTAGCTGTTATCACTATGACAGGCACACAATAAAAAGTATTGGTTTTCTTAGATAAAGCAAGTTCAGACATAGGATTGCTACTCAGACTTAACAATCTCTAACTCAGTTTCTAGGCATAATTCGTGGTCAGAGTACATCACTGGGTTTCAGCTCTTCTCTGCCTTTGCTGATTTCCTATCTTTTTTCATTATCACATTATGGCAACAGTAACACTACAGCTACAATAACCTAAACCCATTGAATAATATTAAGTAGGAATATACTCACTAATGAGTGTGATTAATAATAGCCTCTTCCTCCACAAAAATTATTTTCTCTATTATGCCAATAGTTGTACTCAGTTGAGGTTGGATCAGATGATCCCACTGGGGTCCCTTCCAACCTTACTCTTTCTGAGATTCTCTGATTTGGTGCCAGTCATTGGACAGGTTGCTGGCAGAGCTGGGACCACAGCCAAGGACACCTCCTTTACCACTAGACCATGCAGCCTTCACACATCTCATTATTTTTTTCCAGTGAGATACTATAATTCATTTGCATATATGGCTAAATAAATCAATAAATAAAAACAACAACCTTTAATTTTTTTTTATATTAAGCATTATGATTTCAGGGGTATTTGTTATATATGAGCAGGTATATTTTAAATCATGATGCTCAGAGTTGAGCTAATAATTTTCCCCAGAGAAGGAACAAGAAAAACTCTCACTGCCTTCCCAAAACACTGTTATATACACTCTTTGCAAAGGGGGGGCACTATATACCAGTTATATGCAAAAGATCTTCCAATATACAGAGTATAAAACGTTTCAAAATATTCTTGGTGAAACATTGCACTGAAATATAACACCACATCATATGTTGTCATTTGGGAGGTAAAACTATATGCTGTTGCAGTATGCCTTTCACTCACATTCACAGAACTGAAAAGCAAGGGGAGAAAAGTAGTGGCAGGATGGCTCATTTGACAAAGTACCCTATAGCAACCACATCAATTAGGTTTGCATAGATCTCCAAGTGTGAGGCAGTTAATGAAACACTGATCATTTTCCCCAACTCTAACTTAGACATGTTAATTAAAAATTAGAAGAAATCATCATCATATAAAATGAGTTCACAGAGAGAGAGTATAAAAATACCTACCAGGCAGTGCTCTGTACACGAGACTTCTTTTCAACACTAATTAAAATGGATATTTCTGCACATGCAAGTCTACCCAATGAAACGCAAATAATAGTGTGAGTTTAACATTTAATGATTTCTCTGTAAAGGAGAAGACTTTCATTTGGGAATGCTATAATTTACTCTGAGTAAGATCCATTTAATCATCATGTTTACTGCCTTCTTTTTCTGCTCACACTTCCTTTTTCTAGCCAGTCATGCAACTGGCATTTTAAGATTAAATTGTGACCACTTAAGACTTTTATCTATTGCATTTCCCAACCCTCATTTTTATTTTCCTCCTCGTAGCACAAGCTAGCTAGCTGACAGTCTTCCACAGCTGACAAAACGAGTCATTTACACTACCAAATGAAACACTGATGTGTACAGCTTCACCCGCAGCAGAGGAACCACCCCGGGCAGCGGGGCAAGCCAACTTCAGCTGCACAACTGAAAAGCAGTGGGGTTACAGAGAGTTTTGCAGAGGGAGGGGTGAAGCCAAGCCCAACAGGAATAAGGAGGAGAGGGAAACTACTCTGGAGACGCACATCCTGAACACAGACAATTCAGATTAAGCTCCTCTGATGGTGAATTTTCAGTCTCAAGAAAGTCTCCTTCACTTAACTCCCCATGACCAGAGAACAGAGACAATAATGCTTTGTTTTCCTCACACAGTCCTTGATTTGCTAAAACTTTGCAGTCTGTAAGACACTTTTTCATGTAAGTAAAGCATTCAGTGGGATCAAACTCTGACGTGTACTGAGATCTTTGGGAAATGCACAGTGGTTAGCAAAATTAAAGGACGAAATACCAAGCACTCCATAAATAGCCAAAGCTAGGATTAAAACTACTACATTTTGTCAACTCGTTCTCCTGCCTGCCTCTTTCCAACTAGCCCTGGTTCCCAGTCCATGGAAATCACTTATTACCCAAATCAGCTTCTCTTGGCTGTGCATTCACAAGCAAAGCTGCTAACTTACAGGAGCCTATTTTTAGCTGGGGTGCCTGGTTTCCCAGAGCGACCAGGGCTGTAGCTGCAAAGCATTTCTTTCACATCTCCTCCTGCAATGAGGTGCAGCAGCCGGAACGGGCAGCAGGGCTGCTGTGGGTGAGCACGATCTGCCCTGAGCACTCACTTGCCTCCAAGATAACGTTAACTCCTTTGAACACATTTGTTTCAGTGAAAAATTTAACTGTGAAGAGAAGACTGAATCTCTACCTGACATTTGTAACAAAGTGATCACACAGACTTCTTTTTAATAAGATGTACGGGAGCAGATGAGCAAGGGGAGATGAGTCACCTTTTTTTTTTTTTTTTGAACCCAGAGATTTCTGTTAAGCCCATCCTGATACTGCAGCAGAACTGGAAGGATTCCAGGCTAGTAGCCCACTATGAAGAAAGAAAATAAGGGTGTATTGTGAAAACCACAATGGAGGCTGATGGCCAAATTGTCATGAACTGCTGTCTTAATCAGTGCTGCTAATAAAAAAAATTAAAAACCACTGCAAAAGTACTTCTTTATTGTTAAACTGCACACAAACACAAAATAACTCAGAACCTTTCAGAGCAAAAACACCCATAGCTTAAGGGAAAAAAAAAAAAAAAAACAAAAACCCACAACAGTGCAGCTGCAGCAAGTGGCCACAGCTCACTGCAACAAGCGTGGACTTGTTCCCTTGTGTGAGCAACATTTTCCAAGCCTGAATGGTGACTTTCTCAAATACTCATCATAAACTTAAGATGACCCTTCCCCATCACCCTGTGCAGGGTGCTCAGAAGGGACAGAAATCATGACCTTAGGAAGCACGGAAACACAGACTTCTGTTTAACAGGAGAAATTTAATATATTAGCTGTCCCACAGACGGGACAAGTTCACATAGCTCCCCTACTGCACAAGATGTTCCCTCAACTAAAGAAGCTCTAAAAGTGTGCGGGATTCCCAAGATCTAAATCCCTGCCAGCCCACACTCCGAGACAGCCCAAAGGGGACTCAATTAGGGGGAGCCAAGCCTGTAATTCCAGCAGAGAAACCATGATTCAGCAATGCACCCAGGCATGTACCAAGTACTCATCAAATAAGGCCTCAACGTTCTAACACTCATTTTCTAAAGGATAACTGTGTTGCTGACCTAGAAAGCAGCAATTTGTTCCTATCCATTCATACAATGGGATAGAGAATGTCATTGATCAGCTGCAACTTAGAATTAAAGAAAAAATGTATCACAAAAAGTGGAGGTTTTATTAGTTTCTTTTTAAATTCTGGTATTTCTCCTGTAAGAGTCAATTCTTTGAATGTGACTGCATTTTATTGTAATAAAGAATAGTGCCATTCTACTGATGCTGGAGTAAGATTTGTTTAGTACAACACAAGAATTTATATGATGATCTCCTGTGTACCTGTAGCACTTCGGAAGCCCCCAATATTTCAAATTTATTTATACAACATATAATTGGATAAGCTGTGATATTGTTTCTATAAGTATCAGTGATGTCATGGGCTTGTATTTAAAAAAAAAATTAAATAAAAAACCAACAAAACCAAACACTTCATTTCAGCATCTAACTCTCATGCCACAAGGATGACTGTCTGCTCATGACCAATGAAATTCTGCTTTCAAGAATGTGTCAGTGTGAAAGATACAAATTGCAGTTAGGATAAAATTCTTCCCACAAAATCAAAATTGTCTGGCCCGATTCTTATTGTTTTCATTCTCTACAGATTCAGTCAGTGTTGTATGAATATCTCCTGTCACATGAATGTGATCACTTATACAGTCCATTGTGATGCATCAGAATAAGTCCCCTTAGATCATACATGAATATATAAAAAACCCCTATATCTTGTTCAAGATGCATTTCTTTTTCTGAATCAAATCATTTAACTTTAAACAGAAAATGTGAATGGCTTGAAAACAAAACCTTTAAAACATCATTCAGGATATCTATAAATTACATTTTAAAGTAATCTTAAATAATATTACTTATTTTACTGTTGTAACATCTGGCAACTACAAAGCACTGTAGGTCACATTAGAAAAAAATGAACAATAGCCTGTTTCCAACAGGACAACGCCAGATATATTAAAGCAAGAATTCTCTCCTTAGGATAACTTTGCAATAGCACCATGAAAAGGAAGATTTCCTCTATTCATCTTTTAAGACCAATTTATTTCCTTAAGACAATGCTCTGATAGTTGGTGTAGTTTTATTCTGGAAAATGAACTAATTTTGCAAAGAATAAGTCTTCAAATTTACACAAATTATCTGCACCAGTAAGATCCTGCTAGGAGCATCAATCTCACAGAGAAGACTTTTCAGCAACTTCTTCTTCAGACTGCAAAATTATCATCTGTTGAAACGATGCTTCATGGCAGCTGATCAGGATTTCAAAGTGAGAGTATTAACTAGCTGTAAACTATCAAACAGCTTTTAAAATTGCACAAATAAGTTGCATGAATTTACAATCAGATTTTCCTCATAAATCAGTATATTATGCACTTCTGATATTTTTTCTTTTGGTGGAAAGACTTATTTCAAAGCATTCCTTTCCTTCACAGAAACATATAGAACCCTACATCTCTAACACACTGCTAGACTACAAACATAACCACTAAAACAGCAAATCATGGTGCTAATAATGTGAAGGAAAAAACTCACTTTACTGTCATCCCCTTCTCCTGCTGTGGAACAACAAGAAATAGGAAGAATCCAAAATTATAGTAAAATGTCCTTAAAAACTTAGAGCTAAGAAATAAAAAGTATTCAGCACTATGCCTAACTGTGCTTCATCTGCAGTTGGTTTCATTTAGTGCCACTGCACACAGGCAGCACCTGGGTAGCCAGGCTCAGACTGCTTATTTTACATCTAAAACTAAGATGAGCAGAATCTGATTGCTGTTAGGAAGAGCTGCAGCACTCATTGTGTTCAAGCCTCTCTCACAGTAAGGCTTCCAAAGCAGTTGAGGAAATACAACCACTCATTTTCTTTCAACATTTCACCAGCAGCTTTACATAAATAGCTGTTGAATTGGAGTTAGGCTGTTGTTTGGCTCTACTGCAGAGCTACCCCTCGGGCTCCTAAAAAAACACCAAAGCACTGCCTCAGTATTAACTCAGCCTGACAGTTCAAATCTGACAAGCAAATGCTGAAAAGTTAATTTGCTATTGTCAAGCTTTATGTTGGCTCAGGTATTATCCGCCTGCACCACTCCAATCACCCCTATGGATCAGGTAACATCTGTCTTCCAGCATCAGGCACAGAGCCAGCACGGATTTCACGCTGCGCTGCCTGGCTAATTTGACAGCAGAGCTCCAGATCACACTTGGTCTGCTGGATGATAAAGGAGCACCTGGTCTGGGATTAACAGTCATGGAGCTGGACTCTTATTTCTGATTCACACCAGCCTGGGAGAAGCAAGAGTCTCCTGGGGAGGACAGAAGAACAGCATGAAAACCAGCACCTTCCTGCCTGTGGGATCACAGCCCAGGAGCAAAAGGAAGAGAGCACACACGGCGTGCCCAGAGCCCACAGGGAAACCTTCCCCACAGCTGTGCACCGAGACAACCTCGGTCACCAGGATCTGGAGGCTGTCAGAGCTCATTCACTGCTTTGCAACTCCAGCAGTCACATTTCTCTTACCTAAAGCGGACATGAGGACAAAGAAACAGACTCACAGCCACTGATCCACACTGCACAGCCCCAGAATTGCTCCCCAGCCATCCTTGGCTGAGCAGAGGTGTACAGGTATAATTCTGACCAGACTAGTATGGGTCACACAGTGCTGCAAAATGCAGGCGCTTTTCAGAAGCCATCCAGGTTATTTGCAATTCAGTAGAAACCACTGAGACACTGTCAGTCTGGGACCTCATTCCTGAATCCAAATTAATGGCATTATATGCTGATAACAGAGATCCCTAACTTTTAAATTTCTTCTTACTAAAAGTCTTCTAGGTAGGAAAAGCAACACTGAATCAATAACAAAACTTATATGAACCATGAATGTGTGTAACAGGAGAGAACAGAACCTCCATAGGGGATAGAGGAAGCAAAAGTCTGGTGTAACTGTGATTGCTGTCATTCTTGCTTTCCCTGAGGACCAATTTCATTGCAAAATCTACTAACATTAGCAACAAGCAGGAAGTTCATCAAAACTGAAATTTAAGTTACTCCTTTTTACAGAGTATTTTGTGTAAAATCAGTTCCACAACAATTTCACTACATCACTGGTAAGCTGACTGCCCATGACCTGTCCTCCAACAAGAAGTTTCTGCGTCCACCTGCTTTCCATGGTACAGCAAGAAGGAGGGTGACCCAGTCACATTACTTAATGCAGTGATGAGCTAAGTGTCTTGCTAATATAAAGACTTACTCCTGCTATGAAGTTTTTCACATTAGGACTACAGTTTTTTGCTAGCAAGTAAACAAGTTTCACCAAAATCTTCCCTATTTAATTTAAATGAAATACACACCTCATCACTAGGAAAAAAATCCTCAAGATTGTTCTTGTGACCACCAGACTCAAATCTTCTCTGTTTCAGAGACATACATGAACTAAACGAGCATCTCCACTCTTCATACAATATACACTATTGCAGAGACCTCTAATATACAGTCAGATGCTTATTTTTCTTCTTTTTATTTTTTTCAGTGAGAGGGGAGAAGCATTTTTACCCGGACTGGTGTGTTACTATTCTTCTGATGGGCCACATTTGTTTTTTTCCCCCAACAAACCTTAACAAGAACCATAACTCTAAATGCTACTATGTAGATGGGATGAAGTGATTGATTAGATGAGATACTAACACCAAAAAGTAATAAACTGTAAATATCAAGAGATCCAAAAAGATGTACCAAATATATACAAAATAAAAATTGTAAGACAAGCTCTAGAATACTGCAGACATAACCCAGAAAATAACAAACTATTAAGAAAATTTGAATGCTTTCCTTATACTAAGAAATAATATATCAGATATCTTTAACCTACTGTTAGATAAAGAAGTCTTCTCATTGTTAGTGCCCTATTCAACTTGCTGCAAAACAAGCAAACTTGAGTGATTTTCTTCATATACCACTAAGGAATCATGGTGCTTTTAAAACAACAAAATTAAAACCAGATGTATTAAGTGTTCAGGGGACATTAACACAAGGTAATGTAGGGGACCTGACATTTGTGACAGCCCCATAACTGACTGTATGTCTTGGCAGTGCTCCCTCTGAACCCAGCCTGCCCTAACAACACTGCCTTCAGCTCTAGAAGCTAAGGGAAGCAGAAAAGAACTCCTCCACAAAGTACCACAATTCCCTAAAGAGACCACCACAACCCCACCAAAACCAGTCAGGGTTTCATTCAGTCTGGTGCCTGAGAAATGTAACTTCTCCACTCTCTTCCCTGCACAGTGGTTTTGGACACCAGGACTTCACACACTCAAGAAAAACTCAACCCTACTCACAAGGGCTGCTGCAGAGGAGTCAGAACAATTTATACAGTGACGACCAGCTGCTGGTCACTAAAGTCAGGTCAACATGACAAAGATGCAAAATGCTGGCAACTCTGTCATTTATGCCCAGCCATGGTCAGATCATTTAAACTGCCAATTAACTGTCCTGGGTTATGGATACAGCTCCACACAGAGCACACTAAACTAAGGTTTACTAGCTCAGGTGCAGCAACAACTCATTTTTGCAGCTTCTCGCCTACGTTTTGTCTGGAAGCAGAGCAGAGGTATTTCATGTTCACAACTTGAGCTAATTAGCCTTTCCAGAATCCTGGGGGTTTAGAACAGTGGTTCAAGTGCCTTTAAACTGCAGTCCAAGCTTATTCTGGATGACACATATTATCCAAAGCCTACATCAACCTCCCAATACCCTGGATAATAGAGAAATGACTACAACCATGATCTCTTGACTCACAATGCAAGGATATAATCACTATAGAAGGGATGAGACAGGCCACCTGAGGCCTTTAAAATGCTACAGTTTCTCAGAAGAGAAAATTAGAGCAAACACAGGCACAAATACAACACATGCAGCAATCCTGAACTTCGCATGAAGAATTAATTTCCATTATCTGTTCAGACACAGGCAACAATGCTGATCAGACACAATTCCAGAAAAAAAAAAGCATCCCAATGCCAAGGCTTAGCTTCCATTTCCAAGGTGCTGCATACAGCTACAGCCTCTGTTTAACCCTCTGTCACCCCTTTCTTGCTGATTGTGTCACCTGAACTTGTCAAATTGTTTGCTGGCTACTTAGGCACTTATTCTTTGATTTCCATTCTGTTTATTCAACAGAGGCCACACTCCTGGAAACAGTATCTGAGCACATTACAGAAGTATACTAAGCAGTGATTAAAAACTTCTATGTAGCCTTCTCCAAGATTTCTCTTGGCCAGAATTCTGCAGGCCACCAAGAATTTTAAGAGTTTTAATAAAACAGCACAAATCTAACCTGCTCAGTGTTTGCTTTTTAAAAGGCAAGCAGATGAAGCATGCCTGGTATAGGCAAATTAAGTTTATGAGCTTTGCAGTGCTCTACGTTGTACAGAAATATTACACAAAAAGATACAAATATTCACAGCCCAGCATGTGCTATCCCACACTAGAAGGTAAGGGTGGCCATCTCATACTGCACAGGTCCAACATCCTCCTTCAGCCAAAGGATTTTCCCTAACGTAATGAGGAGAGATGCTTCTGTGTCAACCCTCTGGGTTGTTGCCTTCATCTTAAGTCAGAGACCACTGATGTTAATATTCCTTATTGCTTCAACTTGTAACTGCATCACATCCTCTGCAATGGGTTCGTTTGCTTTCTTGCACCTGAGATAGGTCACCCAATCCACAGTATTTATCCCACCTAGATAAATAATGTTTAATCTGCTGTTACCTTTCTGCTTTATAACTAGTCTATCCTGCTTGGTAGCCTGGTAACCCTATCAATGAAAGCCACCATTCTGATAAGGTTAAAAATAAACCCCAAAACCACAAATTTCAGGGCCTGATTCTGCAACTGAGAACACAATTTAAGTCATACAACTGTTTCTTTTTCCTTTTTTCTCTACCCCATTCCTCTCAAATACAACAAAAACTCCTCAGCCTCAGGATTTTTGCCATAAATCCTTATAAGCCCCTAAAGTCCTTTCAGAATACAGTAAAATCTCAGTCCACTCTCTAATGCTGGGAAAGAACATCACTCATCTATGACAGCATGATAAAGCCGGATATTTCCATCAAGTCGACAAATACGCATAACTTAAATGAAAATTCATGTTCAAATTATCAACAAATGAAAGTCAATGATGGATCAAATTTGGCAGAACTATTCTAACATGTAACACAATTTGGTACCAAGCTATAAGATGTGAAATTTAAGTGATAAATGGTTGCTGGAGACCTTTTCAAGATAATTGACATGCTACGGTGCATTAATATTTCTTTCATTAGTATCCATCTGGAGCACTCATCTGTTGGCAGAAGGCCAAGTGCATTGTGTAGAAAATACCCCTACCACAAGAGTCTTCTACTTAAAAGAAAAATGCCTTGGGAAACCAAATATTAGTCAGATAATATTAAGAGTCTGATTTTTGACCTTGGTTCTCCACTTTTTACATTCATATCTTTTACAGAAATTATACTACCACAGTCTGAATTACTTTTAAAGTATTTGATTTTTGTCTGAAACCAGGTATTTTGATATGAACATGACCTGAATATCCCCCACAGATCCTTTTAGAGATCAAAAGCACAAAAATATTTTTGAAAGATAGGCTTTTGTAGCATCATTTAAGTCCATTGATTATTTTCAGAGTAAATCAGTTACAATTATCATCTTTTTCATCTGTTCTAAGAACTGTAATTGTCCTCTTCTGTGCAAGAAGTCTTGTTACAAAAGAGCATGGACTGGAATCACAGGTTCCTGGAGGCTTCATCCAGCCTGATGTTGCAATGATATTATCTCCTCTACATGTTTCCTTATAACTGTTCCACTTGAAAGCCAGCATTCACTCTGCATGAGATTCCTACACTCGTTCCAAACACAGTCAGCACCATCCACCTTTCAGCTCTACTGGGCACTTTTAGTTTGTCACAGTGACTTTGGCCGTAAGATTCTCCCAGTAAGTGCTTTCAGCAAGTTATATTTGTCAGAGTCCTGAGAAGCACCAACAGGCTTTATTTGCCATGGTCAGTGTCACCTTGGACCCCAACCCATGCACTTCGTAGTGCAGAGCCTGCCATCTTTATTTCAGCTCTGCCACAGAGTCCTGGCCTGAGCTGTGCCATGGATGTGCCTGCCCCTCATCCCAGTCCCTGATGTTCCTGAACTGTACTTAGATCTCCTGGCTTGACTTTGGACCTGACTTGATACTTTTCTTGCAACTAGGGAAATACTCATTCTACATAATTTTTAATCCAGATGAAACTTAAGAAGTAAGAAAAAAATTAAAAGCTTACAAATTTTCAGACCCTGGTTGACCTGCTCTATTTTGTTTTACAATATTCTTCCAGTTTTGGAGAGGCAGTTACAGCACATGCTGGCAACTGAGGTGGAAAAACAGCACCATCATTCAATTAATGTTAAAAAGCTAATAGAAATACTTTTAAACCAATCATTGGCAAAAAGTCAAATAAGTACAAAAGACAGAGAAAAGATAAATCCTGTGGATTCCCCTGAGCCAAACAAGCCCTGAATTCCCAGCATCAATAAAAAGAACAGAAAAAGAAGAAAGAAATGCAGTTGTCCCTTGTGTCATCAAATAGAAGTTAAAAAGCACAAGACCCTTTTCACCCTGGACAATCACAGTTCACTTCCCTTTGAAAAGATCTAAAGATCTTTTGAGAGATTAAAATACATCTATTTTCTGCTATTACAACCACAGGACAGTGATCCTTGTATGGATTTTATGCCCACACGCAGGCAGCTGAAAACAGATAGTGATGTGAGCAGCTGCTAACCGAGAACTGTAGCACAAATAAAAAGAAGACAACACCACAGGCTAAGCTTCTGGAGCCACAGCAAATGGCTCTTAATGGTGTGGTGCAGGTACTGCTTTGGGACCCACCTGCTGCCAACCAGCTCAGCCACAGAAAATTCCATCATAAGGAAAAGGAGCAGGAGACGCCAAGTTTTTTTCTATCACCAATCCAAAACATCATATATGGATTTCAAGGGAATTATAGTGGAATAAATCTGGAGTATCCTGGAGAAGATGGTTTTAGCATAGGAAACTTAATTACTTCTACTATAGAAAGAAAAATTTTTCCCCATAAGAAAAACTGAACTAATGGCCTGGGAGAAAAAGCTAAACAAGCAGGCAAGTGGAAATGCAAACCAAGATTACGTTAAATGCACATGGGACAGAATTCAGAAGAGTAGGAATGTTGCTGAACAAACAGCATAAATCCACCATACTACAGAGCCACTCAAGGGACAAAAATCAGAAGAGAGACTAAATTAGAAAGAAAAGGGGGTAGAATAGCATATATACAAATGAGAAAGACAATCATAAAGAGCATATTATACATTCCTTCTCAGTTATACAATTGCTACTGCCAACCTGCTTAATTCTGTGAGATCGTAATTCATCTTAGGATCCACACACATCCATCTTCTTCATTTCCTATTTCTCCTTCAGTTTTAGCATGTATTACCTCTTAAAACACAAATTCATCACTTGCTTCTCAACCACATCGATCTCCCCCTGACTTTCCTGAATGTTTTCTATGTACACCATCCCCACACAGTTTTTGTCCATCTGGATATCCAGTAATCTCATCTGGAATCTATTCAATAATGATTTTTTTTTCCATGCTGCTTACAAACTCTAGCAGTCTACCCAATCCCACAGATTTTTCAGGATGTGATCTATATAAGAAACAGCATCATTCATGTGTAGGAGTGATTCCTGAGCAGATAAGCATTTAGCAATACAGACCTTTGAACTAAGGCTACTTGGGGCTACATATCTCACAAAACGTACCGAATTCTGCATATGCTTATGATGAAGGTTACAATGGCCATGGCATACTGTGAGAAGAACAAAATTCAGAGGGACTGAGGCATCATCATCAACAAGACTGTTGCATCAAAAGACTAATAGGCCAAATGGACACCTACCTCTGATCAGAGCATCCCTCACAAGAATGTGCACTGAGAAGGTGAAGCAATAAAGAGCAGGACAGTGACAAACCCCCCAAAAAGATCCCAAACCTTACATAAAATGCAACCATCACACAAACCTTGTCATAGGTAGATAAAGGGAATATTGATCAGCTAATACTGTTTTAGGATTTTTATTACATACATCACAGGAACAGCAAACTGCCTCAGTCAGGGTTCAGTCCCCATGAAGTCACCTTATGGAGGCCTGGCCCAACCGGACTTCTCACACTGGTTTTCAGTAGCATCATGGCTTTTTCCTAAGTGTTTAAATTTCACTTGGTTGAGTGCAGCTGTTCTTGATTTGGTCAAGGTGAAAAGCCTGTGCTTCTCTAGCTTAGTGATCCATAACAGAAATAAATATAAATTTTGTAAGGCTTTGATACAGAGCAATGCTCAGTGAGGGCACCAATAAGGAAGCAGGAATGACTAATCTTCATGAGTCCTATGGGAGAAAGGCATATATTTATTCTGGTTTCCATCACATAGTGGAAAAAAATGGACCAACATTATAGGAATTCCAGTCCTTGAGTAAGAGCATCTGTAAAATCAAAGAGTGAAATGGGGGGAATGGGTAAAGAAGATTAAAAGGCCTCATGTACCTCTGAAGTAGAATAATTTGAGACAGGAAATTGGTATCACTATAGCAACCAACATTGTATAACGAATGGCTGAAAGGAATTTTTTAAGCCTACAGGGGTGGGAAACTGGATGTTTGGGACATTAGAGTAGCATTTTATTTACAGTTAATCACTTAAAGAAACAAATCAGTCATATGGTACATTGTATTTCTAATAAATTTTCCCTCAAACTTGGCATTACGCAGTTTTGTTACATCTAATTAGTAAGAAGCCTGATTACAGTTCACAGATGGTGAAGTTTTTAAGAGGAATACAAAAAGACTACTTCTAATCAGTCAGCATCTTACTTTGGTAAGTCTGCAGACACAATATCCAGATGTAAATAAAATTTAAAGTGCCAAAATATTTCCCATGAGGGAATGACTTGCAGGAGCTATCAAGAAACAAAAGCTTGCAGTAATAAGACCAAATTTATATGTAACTCCAGTGGGAGAGTATGGAAAGATGGCTTGGGGTATAATTAGAAGAAACTGAGAAGTTGTTTTCACATCCTAACAAAAGTTACAACACTACAGAAATTATAGGATAAAATGTAGGTGGCTGCTCCCTGGATGGAATGCACTTGGCATCTCAAAACCTCTGCCATGATGCTTCCCCACACACAGAACCTGCAACCATAGCACCTGCTAAGGGGGATGAATGGAGGGTGGAGTAGAGCAGAAGCACCACCGCCAGGCCCTTTTGAAATCTTTGCAGGGAGGGGAACTCCACGGTAGCTGATAATCATATAGCACCTGTCAGCCAGGGGAGATGGGGGAAGATGTCCTGCTGCTGAGCCAGCAAGTCAGGGCTGAAACTGCTCTTCTCAGATTAACTTGGTTCATTAAAACCTGATTGTAATACTAACACACATCCATCCCAAAGTTACCCACCTCCGAGGTCCAAACCACCTCGCACTGAGTATGCACTCTGAATTTATTGACTACTGACTTTAGGAGCAAAGTGAGGGAATTTTACACCAATCAGTAACAAAGGTATGTATGACTAGAGTCACTTGAGCTCCACCTAAACAAATAAATAGTACAAAAATAAGTCAAGAATGGGGAAAAGTCAGGGAAGACTCCATCATAACTGCTGGGATCAGTCGACGGACTGAATCTCTTCTCCCTCATAGGGACATCTATTGGTTAAGAACCCTACTCTGTGGATGCTGAATACTCTTAATGGGGATTAGAATTTGTCTGTGTATTACTTTGAATATGTTTTTGAATTCAGATACTGTCACCAGCAATCCTCGAAACTTAACCTGTCACAATTTTATATTTATAAATTGTTATTCCATAAACTGTTGGTGTGAGTCCTTCATGGGCACCAGCAGTCACCTGCAGTGGGTAACAGTCAAATAAGGAGGAGGACCCACTGAAGGTCTCCTTTATGATGTTGGAGTGCCCCTAAATTGGACAAACCTCCCTCTGATCCAGCAATATGCTCAGACCTTATAGAAAGGGCTCTATAATGGGACACTGACAGAATGGTCAGGCACAAGGGACTCTCCTTTCCTGGGGCACTGACAAACCAAACACCAGGGACTGAAGAAATATCCTCACACTAAGGATCAAGGACAACACCCTTTTTCATTGACAGAGGTATATACAGGCATGTGCTGTGTCAGAAATTTCTCTTCCAAACCACCAGCAAGAGAGGCAAGAAAATGATACAATTTCTCCTGTCAGCCAAAGTCCCAGTTAGCAATGAAAGTCCTAGCCAAGAAAAAATGATGAGGCAACATGCTGGGAGTTCAGAAGTGTTGTGACAAACAACAACAACAAAAAAAAAGGGAAATAAAAGTATGTGAAAATAAATATGAATGCCAGGCAAGACAGCATGGTTAGTCTAGTGAGCAGTATGGAGACCTGTGTCTCCTCTGTAGCTGATCTGTACATTCTGCTCTTAAGTGAAATAATTTAAAGGCAAAGATTTCCTGAGAAGACAGTGAACCTACTAAAGTTTGGTACAAGGTTGGTTTAAGCTGTCCCCTGAGCTTTACCAGACCATTAGCTTTCATGATGATACTGCATAATAGGTTTGTGGTTAAACCCACAGTGCTAGAGATACTGCACAAACACCAAGCCTGAAAGATCTCCACCACAAGGAACTTGCAAGTCTAGATAAGCCCATATAAAGTAAAGCCCATAATACAGCAGATTTACCAATACTAGAGGACCCTAGAGCCAGAGTGCCTAACCCATGCAGCATGGAAAAGAAATTAATTTCACATATGCAGAAATAACTTTGAGTTACTCAGCCTTCGCTTAGTCAAAAAAAAAATGCCCTTTTTCAGACACAGCAACTTCTGCTGAAATGCCAAGACAACCTTTCCAGACTGGCTATGAAAAAGGCACTAAAGGCACAGCAGCTCTTGTTCACTGCGTTCACAGGCCCAGGGAAGTCACCACCTGTATATCCACATGGAGAATAAGAAACATCTATGGATCCAATTGGCAAAATGAGACAGGAGCACCCAAAGCCTGATGACAGGCATCTTCCTCATTCCATAAGCAATTACTCCAGCATGCTAAATGGTCTGAACAAAACAAAGCACCCTTCTAGAAGGCTAATCTCAAAATCAAATATTGAGTCCAGATGTGACATGAAAAAGCAGCATTCACCATTCACCAGGCCTTCTCAGAATTTGGACCAGTCAAAGAAAGTGCAAAACTGAACAAAAAATTCTCTAAGACTCTAAACACCAGAATGGGGAGCTAGAGGGAGAATCTCACCAAAATCAAGGAATAATAGAGATTCTTCACAGTAAAGAGCAAAAGGAAGTGGTTCAAAAATCTCACTTTACCTAGAATTTTGCCAACTGTACTTCTCCATGCTTACCAAATGTGGAAAGCTGACAGGATCAGGCAACAGCAGCATTTCCTGCTATAGAAAATATTTTTAATAAAAGAAAAGACAGGTTTACAACTGACAGAAGCTGATTAATTTCTTCGTATGCAACCCTTATAATATTAACAGAAGGAAGCCTTTAATTACTATAGTAGGGCTTTAAAAATAAACAAACAAACAAAACCCCCAAAACCAGGGCAGACATTTCAGCTACTGCCAAGAAGATTTTGCATGATGCATTCAGATGAGACTTTTGTGAGCTAGGTTTTGTAGCAATTAAGAAAGTCTGAAATGAAGAGGAAAAAAAGAAGACAGACTCTCTAAGATCAAAAGCTGGGAAAGAATCTGTGAGAAAAAGGGTTTTTGCAAAAATTGCAGCCATGAGACACATCACATGGCTAAGCTTGTAAAACCCAAGACAGCACTGAAATAATTCTCTACTCTCTTGATTATGGTATTTTCTTAGAGCACCAAGTATCTTTTATTATCGTTATGACTAACATGACTGCAACTTGATAATAATCAGTATCAGAACCCAGGATTCCTGGCAGGAGAACACAGAAAGTTGTAGAAAGTACTCAGAATCCAATGTAAAATATGCATTTCTAGGTTAAAAAGTGGTGAGAAGGATTTGTCCTTTTACTGTCTGAGTTGTCAGAAAATTTCTAAGCGCAATAAGAAATTAAGTGCTTCAATTTTATAGTGCTGCTTTGATTATAAAAATAGGATAAGTAATGCAAAAGTCAGTATTTCGATCACTACATATTTACCACACCTCATGCTATCAACACATCTGATAGCATGATCATGTGTTTCATGGTTCCCATAAATATTCCTAATCCCTAGAACTTTAGGTTATGAAGATGGTGTTTAACTTGCAAGACACCTAACCCAGAGATAAATGATAATCAAAGTTGTTCCAGCAGTAGCCTGCTACAAGACTTGACCCTCGAGCCATTTTTTTCTCCGGATCACAGACTGGTTTGGGCTGGAAGGGACCTTAAAGATCATCTCATTCCAACTCCCCTTCCACTACACCAGGTTGCCCAGAGCCCCATCCAAACCGACCTTGAACTTTTTCAGAGATGATTTCCATTTACTTTAACTGAACTCTGCATTTTCACTGTAGGTAAGTGCAAACCTTAGTGACCAATCAAGCAATAAGAATTTTTTTAAGAAAAAGACTCAAAGAATATTTTTCAAATTTAATCAGCACGCATCCATTTTCACTTCAAATGTCTGAGTCACATTCCATTATTGAAATGAGAATTTTAATAAGGTTACTATTTTGCTTCTGTCTCATTAGTTTTATTACTAATTGCAATGATTTATATCTATTGTAAATATTACTATAAGGCACATACTTTGGGGTTACATTCAGGCCAAAGTGTGATTCAAATCTATATTTTATTACATTTAATTGCATTTCTCTGACACATTCAGGTATCAGATCTACAGGGGATGTGCTAGGTCTTGAATTACTTGAATAGAGCTGCTAAGGAATTTAAGTAAATTCAAGATTCTCCTTTCCCCTGGAAACACAGATCTGTCCTATTACAGTAAAATCAGTCCCAGTTGCTTACTCTGTATTGGAAGGTATAGCGGGAGATGCAGAATCTGGACAAGTCATTAGAAATGTGAGATAAGACTTTCATCCCTTTTTTTTCAGAAGGAGAAGAAAAATGAGGGGAAATTAGCTCAGGGTTTTATGTCTCTGCAGTACACCTCATTCAGAATTTCAGAGTTGAAAGTTCACCACTTTTGCAACAAGCTTGGTAGAAAGACTGCAAGCTCTAAAGTTAAGAGCCACTACAGCTGCATTAAGAAGGGAAACTGGGGAAAAACAAGGCCAGCCTTAGCAGAATACTTATTGACAGCATGGACTCTGAGACGTTCATGTCAACCCTTCCAACCTGCAGATTGAGACCAACCCAAACCAAAGTAGAGTGTTCTCCTTGGCAGTAAGATGACAAAGTTACTCTGGTTTGTCCTTGTAATGACTATCTTTCATTTCCAGCAACTGAACTTTGCCCATGAAAATCCTCAAGAGGCATGGGTCCGAAAAAAATCTGCACAGCAATTTCTACAGATACAATTCAGAATATGAAAGCTCTATGGCTTTAAGCAAAAATGTGAAGAAGCCAGTGAGAGGGAATAAATAGCCCTTACACTACATCAGGTACATTTCTTTTTTCTTTCCCCCAAAAGGTACATTAAAAATAAAACAAAACCAAACAAAAAACAACAATAACAAAACCACACAAAAAAAAAATAAACCCACACACAAAACCAACAACACAGCGTGTCTGCAACATTTTCATAAAAGATGTTAAACACACTTGAACTGGATTTCTATTCAACCTTTATGCCCATTTCAAATATTTCTTTCACTACCAGTGGAATACAAAGCTGCTGTTGTACCAATTGCTCTTTTACTTCATGGAACATAAAGCCTAATAAAATCCTCCTGTTAAAGTTTTGCCTCCCAATTAAAAAGAGGGATTAGTGCTCTCAAGCAAAAACCAAGAAACATTTTCTTTGAATTTGAGATCATGAGATTTGTTTCCTATCTCAAAGGCAGTGGATGCCAATAACCTTGATTCCTGTTGATAAGCACTTGAGAGGAACTTGCATTAGAGATATTCCCATCAGAGCATCTTACTTCACAGCTGAAATGAGAAGCACTGAAGGCCAGCAGGAAAAGCTATCTCTCCTGGGAAAAGGATTTGATCATGGCCAATTGGGATGATAGGAGCAATCAATGTGCACGAGCTGTTTGTATCATTTCAATTCTTCTCATTCAAAGGAGTCAAGATCTCCACCCCTGTGCAGAGGCTGAGTGCACCCAGTGTCTAAATTAAAACCAATAGGAGGAGGAGGTCCTATTGCATGTGCAGGAAACACTGTTCAGCCAACCAGTAAAAAAGAATAGCAGTTCTCTTTAGACTGCCAAAAAGCCTCTCAAAGCTTCCTATTTCACCTAAGTTCTTGCCAATATTACAGTTCCACGTCAATAAAATGCAATCAGAAATTTTAAGTGATTCTTCTTCTCTGTGTATATATACTTATATATACACATATATACATATAAAAAGCTTTACAAGTAAAAAGAAAAAAAAAATTTTTTTCAATTCTACACATGCTTTAGAAGTGCCCTAACTATCTAATTACTCTGCAAAGTACCTAAGAACTCCAAGCCATGCAATATTAAGAAATGTGTTTAAGTTGATTGTTATAAGGAATAAAAATATATTTAGGACCTCCAGCATATGATGAGTTAAACAAACCAAAACAACCAACAAAAGAAAAAATCCTGAACAGCTCCTTTGTGTCTGTAAACAAGCAGGCTCTTTGGCCTCCTGTCCTGTGCTCCCATAGCTTGTGACAGCTTCAAAGTCACTGGCCTCTGCTCGTATGAGAGATGTGTTCAAACAGAACTTTTCAAGAGACTGTAAATCACTGGGTATGGACAACAATGTGTTTCTCTCAACACACGAGCCAGGTCCCCTTGGGAAGATGTTGGCCAACTACATCAAGAGAGAGTTTCTATGCAATTGGTGTGGTTTGGACCTCTGCTAATTCCTACTGCCCACATTTCCCCAGGGCTAACCCTACAAAGTGGGACCAGCTTCTGAGCTTAGGAGAAGAGGGATTGCATCAAGATGTGCACTGCTGAAACCATGCTCACATTAGGGTTTTTATTTTCTCTGAACAGATGAGGTTTGCAGGATGCTTTCCTCACAAACAGGAAGCTAAGTTAAGTGCAAGGCCATGTGCACTGGCAATACATCCTGAGCCAATGAGACCTCCTGCCCCCCAAAGCTGAACTACTGTAGGCAGGATGAAGCTTTTCAAGGCTAAATTGTTTTGTGGAAAGCCTCTGTCTGCCAGCCTCTGCCCACTGCTGCAGTGAGATGCTGGCAGGCTGTGCAGACAAGCTGGGTCCTGAAGCAGCAGGAGCCACAGTTATATGTGGGGACATGGGGCCAGGAAGCTCATTCAGGCTGGGCACCAAGCCACATTACGATGGCACCTGACAGAATATTGCAGTGATTTTGTTACCTCCATCAGCCTTCTCTCCAAACACCTACTTTGCCTTTGCTGAAGTGCAGAAATCCTTCTGATTTTCTCATTTTCTGCACTGGGGTTCAGTACAACCCACAAGCATATGGTGCAATTTTACCCTACATCACTCCATCCATGGCCAGTTTGTTTTTAGGAGTGTAGAAGGTGATGTGCCTCTTGTTACAAAACTGCTTTATGCATCTCATCTGCCTGACATGAGAAGTGCCCTGGGCAACTGGGATTACTGCTAATGATGCAGCTACCACCAATACACATATTTCTGTCCTTGCCTTTCCTGACTTATTTATTTTGCTGATTCCTGAACCTAAAGTGCAGCATTTCAAATTCTATATGGTTATACATAGTATAATAAGGATGCAACTGGGCTGTGACCTCTTCATATAACAAGGAAATGCTGTTATTCTGCCACAGAATTGCACTACCGTGAGCACCAGGATGATTCAGCCCTTGGCCTTTTCACCTCTGCAATATAGACAGATCACATTTTTAAGTAAACAGCAATATTTTATAAAAAATATTCTTCTTCCCTCTTATTTCTTTTACATTTTGAAATTCTTTACCTTTTTCCTGCCATATTGGCTGTGATAACCAGTATCATCTGCAGCATCACTTCTGAGTGAACTAGAACAGCAAACTATCTGCATTTGCCAGGTAAAACCATACCTACACAGCCAAAAAAACCTACCAGATCTGCATCTTAGTGTTAAAGCTGGATAACAAGACAGTGGTTATCTGTCACAGTAAATGACAAATAGTTGCATACTAACTATGTCTGAAATTGTGGATTTTTGCATTCAAAATTCTGATCTTTCAAAATAATCATAAGTGCTGCCAACAGATTCAGATGGTAAAAGCATTTCTGCAAGAGTAAACTTGCTGATCATATCAATCAAAGCAAGCATCTCTGTACTTGGATTGTGGGGTTGTTGTTTCTGCATATGAAAATACTAAAGAAAAAGCTGCATTGCATCTATGAGAATTTTCAATAGCAATACCAAAACCTGTTGCTTGTGGTTTCTCAGTGAGTCTTAGAGATAGCTGTGCAAGCTTACATCTCTTCCAGAGAGGGGAGAAGGCATTTAAGACTGGCTTTCTGAAACTCTGCAAGGAATGGCAAGCCAGAAGGCAGACAGGAGGAGTAATTCAGAATGCCTATTTGTATGCACTGCAAATACATTCATGCAGTTTTCCTCGTGCCAGTTGTCTTAAGAGACAGCTCAAGTGAAGTGAAGCCAGCTGTGCCAGGCCTGGCAAGGGCATCCCAGCCAGAGTTCTGTGCCCAGATGTAAAACATAAGACATCTGTGGAAAGTCAGTTTGCAAACAATTCCTAAGGGAGTTTCCTAATGCACTGGTGAGCTAAGCAAACACACTGGACAAATCTGTAGACCATGCTGTGTGCAGATCTATAAAGCAGATTCCAAATCTGGGTTTTTCCTAAAGACATCAGCTCTAATTCTTAGCCTCAGGGCAACTACTTCATACCAGATGTAGCAATTCCAAGGAACAAATGCTAGGGAAGTGGATAAAAAAATTTGAAAAGGTCCATATGCAAGCTAGTTACTGGTATCACAAGGATCGGATGAGCAAGATCATTTACAAGGCAAGTCCCCAACCAGCTGACACATAACAGTAATATGAAGTCAACAAACACCAGAGATTGAACTGCAGAGTCAAGTCATGCCAGGGAACTGAGAAGTGGATGATGCAGAAGAGCAACCTGCAGCAATCAGTACAGCAGCCCACACAAGATGGTGCCCTGGTAACTGCTGGTATCTGCTATATAGACATATGGAGATGCTGAGCATTCTGAGATGCTGCAGAACAACAGTGCGGTCTGATACAAGGCCCTGAAGCAATTCTATGCATGAGATAAAACTCCTGAACTATGAATGGAGATTTTTTTTTCCTTCACTTATCCAAAATTTAAAGAAGAGTCATAATTCATCACAAGCCTTTGCAACAAGGAAAAATTTACTTGCAGCGGAACGAGAAGTCTCTGCTCACTGTATACACGCACGCTTTGAAAACAGTATTTCTAATACTGCTGTACTAAAAATAAAGCTCAGCCCTTGATGACCACATCATACAACTTCATATCATATTGACAGAGCAAACTTACTTTTGGGTGATGTTGAAAGTGGTCCCACCTGATGTCCCTCCAAAGCAGTTACCTTTCATTCTCAGATTTTTCAGCTTGCTTACTAAGCGACCAACTGCTTTCTTTGGTGGTTCACAGAAGTTCCATGTAGCCTACTCAAGTCATGTCCCACAGCATATTGTTGTAGCAAACCCAGAAGCACGTTTTTAAGCTAAAAAGCTCCAGCTGAGACTGCTATTTCCACCAATTTTTGATGCCAGGTGGACAAAGATCAAGGCTGAGCAAGGGAAACTGGTGCAAGTGATCAGTAAGGACAGCTGGGGAGATTAAAACACAAGGAGAGAAGCTGAAGCTAGCTCAGTATATGTCTTTCAGAGTAATATTAGCTTGGAAAGAAAAGTGCAGTTTAGTATTCTCTCAGCCTCCAGAAGAGAGTGAAAAAGCATTAGATGGTCTTCTGACAACATAAAGTATAAACAGCCTGAGGAATTAGTGTTGGCTCATCAATATATCTACCAAAGGAAAGCAATGCTGCTGAGCCTGGAATGGTTCAATAGCAGTTCAGCCTACTGATCTAGTTAACAATTTTGCTTCTGTTTGCAGGTTTTGCAGGACTGTGTTATCATGAAGGTCACCCCAGGCCAGGGGAGTTTCTATAACATTGTAGAGGGTCTTTTGGGGGAGAACACCATGTAGAGATAGTGCAGATCTCGTATCTCCAGTTATTCAGGTAATTGCTACCAGGTGTGTGCTCTGTGGGAGGTAACTACATTGATATTAGTGATCAAAAACATTAAGGAGTTCATACAACAAAAGCTATCTCAGGTTTCTCTGCAAGGAAGGAGATGAACCACAACACAGGGAGGAAAGTATGGTCACTCCCCAGCATGTTTCATTCACAGCAGTGAGGTATTAGATATGAAGAACTGGCAGAATAAACCAAGCCTCAACTCATAGAAGTCTTCAAGAAGCTTTTTGCAATCTACCCATGATCTCTGTGCTCTTCCTCATACAAGCAGTTATACACACCTTCTGCACGTGTGAGGGGCTAAAGTATTTGGATTCCTGTTAAGTAATAAAAATAATATAACTTCTAGTTTTGCTTTCAAATGATTACTGTAAAATACAGATATACAAACTAGTGAAAAGAGTCTCTGCACCATTAGACACTACTGCTTCTTTATCTTCAAGGTCTTTGATGTTGTACTGTTATGGATGAAGAGTTAAAGAATGTTAATTACTGCTGATACATAGCAGCAACTGCTGCTTCTTGAATTCCAATAAACCCTTTGATATCAAAGTATGAATATTATAGGAGATATTGTCCCATTGAAGCAACTAAAAAATGACTGGCAAAAGAGGAAACCATCTGTAGATCAGCAGGCAAGTAGGACAAATATGCTGCAGAGAAAGCTACCATAACTCCTGTCAACTCTGTTCCTTTTGATCTAGGTCACTTAGGAAAGGCAGAGGCACAACCTCACATCCCCAGCAAAAGGGAAGAGTGGGAATTCTCTGGGGACAAAACAACTAAGGAAGGCATCTGGCACACAGGAATAACTCCATTATGGCAGGCTGCTCAGAAGCAAGCAGAACTTCAGATGGAAGCAAAAATTTTGGGGACTATTTATAAAACAGATTTCAGCAGTGGCTGGTAAAGAAGAAAGAAGTTCTTATCTATATTGACCTGGGAGGAAGGCAGGGCAAAAGAACCTGACTGAGACATTATTTCTGTTCTCAGAGGAAATAAGGAGAATGTCCCATATGTTAAAAATTGAGAGGCTGAAGTCCCCAGTACAAGGATCAAGCAATCAATTTCCACTTTGATAACTGTTTTAACCACTACATCCACAATTTCTACAGCTTTTGCCTTTCCTGTCCGCTCTACTGAGGTATCTTTTAATTTTAACCACTTATCCAAGTGCCTATAGGTACTGAAGCAGGACCCCTGTCCTTCTGGCCCGCTCACTTGGGGAAATCTGGTGCACTGCCCACTCATCAGAAGAGAAATCCTCACCACACCTCAGACACTTCTGACCCACAGCTCAAGTCCTGCTGAACACAGCAAGTGCACAGCCAGAGGTTCAAGGCACAGCCATCTCTGGAGAAAGGGCACTCAGAGACGTCCTCTCCTGCTGCCTTGTACTTACTGTCAGAGACCACAGGGGTGTGGCAGCACAACCATCAGCTCAAGGGCCTGCTGCTGACTTAGCAGTCTCATGTTCTTCCAAATCCAGCTGTACCTTACACTCCTCAAGCACCCAGTACCCTTTTTTTCTAAGCACTTATTTGCTTTTCTGTCCAAAGTAGCCCAAATGCTCATTATTTATGTGTTCTTCCAATAGGAGCCCCTGAGTTTCCACCAACACCCAGCTGTCAAATACCCACTCAACCTGTAGGATCTCAATATACACGAGCAGTCTCACAAATCCATTTTTAGAGCCACCAACCTCCCAGTGACTAAGTACTCCATCCACATACAACTTTCCTGTCAGATGCCTCTCAACTCTCCCACTTGTTTGCAGAAGAGGTCAGTCAGGGGCTGTATTTCTTGCACACTTCACAGGGTCTGCTGTCTCCCATCCCTGCCCTACATGTACAATATTTTAAGCAAGATTCACTGATGAGAATCTAAATTTTTATTATAAATTCACTTACATATACAGAGATTGTGCTTCATAGACCCAGACAGAACAACCTGAATAGTATTTGACAGTAATTTTTTTGCTTTACCTAGCTAAAAAAAAAATATTTTCTACTGTGGGTGGATGCTGATGTGTGTTGAAGTGTATTTTCCCAAAGTAATCTTAACAAACATAGCATTACAGCTATTTATAAAATTAAATTCTATGGCTGACAGTTTTTCTGGGAGCTCAGTGCTTCCTATGATTAAGATCACTTTGTTAGTCTAGAACTTCTGACTTCCAGCAAAGTCACAGATGAAAACTGAAATATAGCACTAAAAAACATTGATATTCACCACTACTAGCTCAGATTAAAACAGCTAAAATGTTCTCCCAAAGGGGACCATGTTTGTTCTCCTAAAGGTGGACAGGCTCGAGTGAACAAAAAGCAAAACTGCATGTACTTCAAGATGCAGTAACAGGAATCCCCAGTCCCATGGGCAACAATAACAGTACACCCAGGCTGAAGTTTGCTACATAAACCCATGACAACATTTAAAACAAGCCATGCTTCTGCTAACAAAACATGATTATGGAAATTCAGGTATAATTGCAATTGTTGCATGTTTCCATCACAAACTGAGGCCATGTTAATGACAAACTCCCAACCTTACATTCCCTTCTTGGTCAGCAGAACATGGTGATGCTCTCCTCTACCAAAAATTCATGAAATTATTTAAGGTTGGCTAAAGAGCTATATCTGTTCAGAGGCTTTTAGTTTACTTGTTTGCTAGCATTATTTATTGATTTATTTACAACTGGATATGGCAGGCAGGAGAACACTTTCCCCTATTATTTGTCAGCATCTAGTTTTGGCCAGACATAAGTCTGCTGTTGCAAAGCTCCATGTCTATTCAGCAGTGCAGCCCTGTCCTATATGCTACACACAATCCTGTATCAATTTTTCTGAGTCTGGGGTTTCTAGTGGCTGTCATTCATTAATTAAAAAGGGCAGAGGACAAAGCTGATGATGATAATGATGATAATCAAAGAATTAGAAAGACTCTATGACTTCCAACGAAAGGAAAAAAAAAATATATATAAGCAAAGATGCATAAAAACAGATATGTCCTTAGATTAAATGATCTAAAAAACCAAATTCACCTACTAATACCTTTAGTATCTACAATGCTTAGAGCATTTGCTATAGTATATATCTGTATGCACAAAGGAATGATTAAAATTCTTAGACAGCTTTACTGTTTTATTTCATGTAGAACTGGTAAAATAGAGAACAACAAATCTTTGTGGTTTATGATCAGAAATTGTTCCTAGAACTTTATAGGTGACTGATCTCAGTAGCAATAATTAATGTTCCTTTTAAATATGCAAATCAGAGACTTTACAGACACCTCTCTCTAGCAAAATCATACTCAGCATTCTAAAGTGGTAAACTAGAACCAGCCTATCCTGTCATTTAACCAGCAACTAGCCTGATTTTAAAATACAGAAAATCATCTCTCACAGAATTCAGTAGAAAGTGCAAGTTATCAGCATTCAGGAGATCTAAGTTGTTTCTGTTTAGCAACTGAAATCAATTTGAAAATGTTTAACCTGCTGGGCCCAAACATTGAGTAAATTACTTGTGACTTCAACAACATCTTCCAAAACCTAATTAAGAACATTCACTGGTAACAGAGCACTTAACAAGGCACCAGGGGGCCTATATGTAGCCGACAATAGGGAAATTTCAATTATTAAGTTGTAACTTCACAGAACCTACAAGCAATAACCTTCTGGACACGAAGACCAGCCAAAAAAAGTCAAGAAAGCAGGGAGAGTATTTGCTGCAAGGGAAGGTATGTGAAGAGATTTTGTTATTCATAAATGGATCATTATTTTAAAGTCAGGAAGTAGCTGCTCCATCCTCTGATCGCTCCTCTTTTAGGCTTCACTATAACCAAACCTTCATACCACATTCTTTTCTATATAAAAAGGCAGCAGCCAAAGTAATACCAGCAGTAACAAAGCACATCTACAGCAGAACGTGAACTGCTGGACTTTGTGGTTTGCAGAGCGAAAATATCAAAGGAAGACATGTCCCTAGCAATGAATACTGCTGCAACTGATCAACAAGCACAGCCTCCCCTCCCAAGATCACCAGACTTCCATAAAGGCTTTGAGAAAGTTGAAAAACACACCTCAAGTCATATAGCAAAAATCAAACCTGTGTCTATCCCCTCAAATATTCAGTCTCTGCTGAAGTCCTCTCCATGCCCACTGATGCAAAGCATCATTGATTCTCAACACTGTCATAAATACTGTATATTGAAATTCTGCTATAACTGGAGGAGGAAATGAACCTGGCCTTAGATTTCCCACAGAAAGTAGAAAAACCTTAACTCAAATGTTTGAAGGTGCAGGATAAAAGGCATTTCTAAGGGTATATGGAAAAAATCTGTAATAAACCAAGATTGTTATTGTTTATTCTCATGCACAATGTTAACGGAAACCAATAATTACACAGTATACTAAAAAAGCCAGTCATGGAAAATTTAATTTGGCAACCAGAAAACACAACTGTATATTTAGGACAAGTCATACAAGACCCAGCATCTAGCAGTATCATGCTGAATGCCCTTCACAATTCTTCAGGGGTCCTTAGCAAAGCACAGAAACAATCCTTCAATTACTTTATTTCCTTCCAATCTAACAAGAAGTGTTGCCTACACAGAAGTACAATACAATACAGGACAAGTATGTATTGCCTAACATCTTTACTTCAGTTTTCCATCATGCACCTCCTCTTTTTATTTGTTAAATAGTGCTCCAAAAGTTCATTGACTAATACTTGTAAAAAGTTTTGAAGATAAACATTGGTAGCTAAGGATGAGTATTATTACCAAAGAACAAAGCAGAGGTCATCAAGTGTCAAGCAGATTAGTTCTGTATGAAAAAAGCTTTCCAAATTCTTTCCCATCTCCCTAAAAATTCTCCCATATCATGGAAAGATTTTGCAGGAAGGACATACAACTTTTCGAGCTCTTCCAATGCTATTTACTGATACCAAAACATAATACCAGATAGGGTTGCGTGGAAGAAAAACAGAAGAATAACTTTTTAAAATATAAAGTCTAGCACAAAACTTCTACTGAAAATGTACATTTTGAAAATACTGATGGATGGAGATACATCAATCTTACATTGGCCCGAGGTTTGTGTTTGGTTCGACCAGTCTGTTGATTCTGTTCACAGGTGACATGCATACACATCTCTGCCTCTATAACAAAACTGAAACGGATTTGCAGTAGCTGTCACTTTACTATAGCATAAAAAAAACCACAAACAATAAAGCAGCACATCTGTTGAGAAAACATATAGGAAAATGTTCATGCTGCTGCAAAGGCCCAAACCATCCAAGTGCAGAACGATTCCTCACTGCAGCAAGACCACATGGATGGGCATGCAAAGAACATCCTAATTTAAGCTGATCTGTGGGCAGGCAGCTCTTCTCTAACAGCAAGGACTGAAGATTTATCACAATTCCCTGTCTGTTCTTTAAACAGAGAGTAAAATGGTACAGAAACCTGCAAATGCATCTCCTAGCAATGGCAGCTAATTACCATGCAGGCTCCAGCTCCTATCCCAGCTGCTCAGGCATAATTACTCCTAATGAAAGTGGTGGTGCAGGCTTCTTGGCTCTGCTAACTTGTCTTAGAATAACAGACGGCCAAAGACATTTGGCATTCAGTACACCTTGCCACAGAGGAACACTATTGATCCACGTGCCATGGCATCACATTCAGACTGAGAAATTCAGTTGTGAAAAACATATGATACACTCAAAAGCAGAGGAAAACATCACTTCCCCAGACCAGACAGCTCCTCTGTGCCAAAACGGTCTGAAATGCAACCTGCCCACAGGACAGCACAGCTCCTTAACACAAAGCCACTTGAGGTGACAGACAAATAATGCTCTTATTTACAGAGCAGTTAGGACAGATGGGGGTGCTAACAGACACAGCAAGCTTTGGTGTGGTTGGGGCACAGCTTGGTCCCTTTGGCCACTTACTGTTATACCGGCACACTTCTCACTATGGTAAAAACATGTTCATCCACAGGGTTCATTCCAGCTCAAACTTGCCTTCAGCTCTAAATTTTATGTTTTGGCAAAAGATCCAGTGAGCATCCTATCGCTTGTCAGGTTCCCCAGGGATCAGTGTTGGGCCCAGTCCTGTTCTGATGAACTGGATGAGGGGATTTGAGTGTACCCTCAGCAAATTTGTGGACTACACCAAGTTGGGCGGGAGTGTTGATCTGTTGGAGGGCAGGAAGTCTCTGCAGGGGGATCTGGACAGGCTGGATTGATGGGCTGAGGTCAGTAGCAGGAGGCTCAACAAGGCCAAGTGCTGGGTCCTGGGCTTGGGTCACAACAACCACAGGCAGTGCTACAGGTGGGGGCAAAGTGGCTGGAAAGCAGTCTGGTGGAAAAGGACCTGGGGATGCTGGTTGACAGCAACTGAACATGAGCCAGTTTGTGTCCAGGTGGCCAAGAAGGCCAATAGCACCTGGCTTGGATCTGGAACAGCGTGTCCAGCAGGACCAGGGAAGACATTCTATCCTTGTATTCAGCTGTGGTGAGGCCACACCTCAAGTTCTGTGTCCAGTTCTGGGCCCCTCACTGCAAGAAAGACACCAAGGTGCTGGACAAAGTCCAGAGAAGGGCAACAGAGCTGGTGAGGAATCTGGAGCACAAGTTCTGCAAGGAGTGGCTGAGGGAGCAGTGAGTGTTTAGTCTGGAAAAAAAGAGGCTCAAGGGAGACCTTATCACTCTTTACAACTACCTGCAAGGAGGTTGCAGCCAGGTGAGAATTGGTCTCTTCTCCCAGGCAACTGTTGACAGGACAAGAGGTTACAGCCTCAAGATGTGTCAGGAGATGTTCAGACTGGCATCAGGAGGAGATTCTTCATGGAAAGGGGTGCTAAACATTGGAATGGACTGTCCAGAGAGGTGGAGTCACTGTCCCTGGGCGTGTCCAATAAACAACTGGACACAGTTGACAAGGTGGAGATCAACCAAAGGTTGGAGTCTATGAGCTCAGACGTCTTTTCCAAACTAAATGATTCTATGATTCTGTCTTACAGTTTCAGCTCTAGAAAAATGGTATCAATATTTCATAGTCAAGATATTTTCATTGGATGGCTTTTCCTTACATGTGCTACACAGTACACGGCTGCATAATTGCCTGAGGTTTTGAGAAGGAATGATTCTCATTTAGTCTAGCAGAAACAGTAGGGAAATAATGCTGCTCACCCTCTTTTTCTACACAGCCATAAACAACACAGATAAACCAACATCAAGATGCAACTTTGCATGACAGAGCTGCAAACTGATAGGGAACATTTACGGAACATTTTTGCAGGGAGCAGCCTTGGGAATTGACAAAACAGAGGAAATATTATAAAATTTCATCTTACTTTGAGTTTTTCAAACAAAATTTACCCTTTTTTCAACCTTGAAAATATATACTTAATGACTGCAATACCAAGACAAAGCAGAATAACACAGAAATTAAGGTACAGAGAAAAGGGAGAAAAACACACTCTTAGACAAAATGTGAAGCACAGAGGACTGTCAATAATGTGACTTGATGAGCTTGGAGTGTTGCGAAAAAATTGTTCCAAGGGATAGAAGAAATAAGGAGTTTCTCTGACAGCAGGAAGACTTTTTGATTTGCCAAGGAAGTGGTCATCAAGATGAAAGCACAGGAAGCTGGGAAAAGTGACATGGAAAAATACAATTTGAGAATGTAGAGGATTTGGGGAACCTCTCCAGCTTTTTTGTTTAAAGTCCTACTGTAATTGAGATGAAATGACACTTTTGCCCTTAATATGAAAAAAAAAAAGGAATGAGAAAAGGAATAAGTACTATGCTGAACAGCTATGAACATAAAGTCAATAAAAGCAATGGTTGAGAGAATACCCAATCAATACGCTAATGTTATAAATAATGTTTTGGACATAATGCTACTTACTTTTTCAGTTTGCATATGATAAGCCTCAGTAATACTGAAATTTATATTTATTTGGCAGTTACATGTTACTGGCCACTTTCTATCCCTGTCTTTGGAAAAATCAAGTACCTCCTAGCAGTAGGGACTACAGGAGTCACACAGTTCTGTTGATGCAACACTACAAGTTTTGTATTCTGTACAAACCTGTGTTTGGTTGACAGTTGCATTCAGAGTTTGCTTAGAGAGATGCCTAAGTTGATGGCCCTTTATTCCACAAAATTTGAATACCACATTGCTAATTTATACTTCACAAACACTGAGAAATATAACAAGATACCCCAGAGACTATAGGTTCCTAGCACAGCTGAATTTTAACATCCTAAGTTGTGAGTACACATCGTCATTTACAGGTTTAAAGAATACAGAAGTGATTTGTTGTTACAGCATATACCACAGCATAAGGCACAGTTGAGAAAGCCATGGTACACAAAATATCATCATACAATTTCAGAAAGCTTTAAGCATTCACACAGAGTAACACCATACCACATCAGAAGGCTTCAGGTGCCTGCCCATACAGAGTAACATCATTCCACTTCAGAAGGCTGCAAGCATCTGCTCTCCCTGCTCTTTACCCCAACCACTTATACCCCTCATGGTTCATGCATTGCACCTGTGTGCCCTCTGTTCCCTTTAGTGGTTGGTCAGTGCACCTGGGCACTCTGTGGCTCATTGCTGTCAATGCTGCTCACCTGCTGCTCACAGCTGTACCCATTGGGGATGAGACTGGGGCAGCCCCACTCCCAATCACCACAAACTGGGTACCTACAATTTGTAATTAAAGTTAAATGAAAGCCTGCTGTGCTAAGGCCTAGGACAAAAATAGGAAAAAATTCAGAATCGTCTAAGGTGCTCCTTCCAATATTTGAATAATAAGTGGTCTCAAAGCACTGAATGACATCATTAAGAAGTGGCATGGTTAAATTGCAAAGCATTTCACTATAAATAGAGCATCTGCAGACAATGCTGTACAACAGAAACTAATTTAAGTCTTAATTCCGTAGATCCCTGATATGGTAGGTTTGGCTTTGCTGGAATTTAGGAAATTAGGTGAATGCTATTCCAAATCCCACACCTGTGCTTCAGACAAACACCTTGTGCTTAGAGCATTTCAGGATGTGCACAGACACACATAGCCCTATTTAGAAACAACTTACTCTGCACTGATAGTACTCACACTTAAGTCTTTTTCTTTCTCTTAACAAAGCTGTCAACTGGCTGATAAAACTTCCTTTGCTGTCCCTTGGAGATTACCGGTTTATCTAAGATTCTTATCAATTACAGCATAAAAGAACTCTCCAAGTCCTCACACATTCACTCCATCCATCTAGCGTGACGCCCCTGCTCTGGTTAGGAAGGAAGGAGGATCTTTATGCTTGCAGGTTCTGCACAAAGGGTGATATGTGACATTGCCACCTAGTTCTCAATAAAGATCACCCACTCCACTGCACTCAATTTACTTCTCATCAGCTGTAACAAATGTTACTTATTTCTCTACTCTTGGGGGGAGAAAAACAACCTTAACTAAATTCAGGCTGCTGGTAGGGAGCCATGAAGTCCAAACAACAAGCAGACAAAATGATTTTTCTTTTAACCTTGTTCCCTCCTACAGCCCTACGACAAAGCCTGGTGATCTGAGAAGTGAGTGTAACCTGCAGATCCCTGCACTGTGCAGCTGGCAGTGAATCCTCCCTCCAAGCCTTACCAAGGTACTTACTGCTTCAGTCACAGCCTTGTCTGATCTCAATGGCAAGGGATGAAAATTAAAGGATCAACAGCGTTCAAAATTACAGTCTTCTGTGTCAGCTAAGTGTCAGGCAAGGCAACAGCTCCAGTCCACTTCAATTAGTTTAATTCCCATTTGGAGTGCATCCACCCTCCATCTCAGTGAACAGCTCTGTTGCCTTGTCTCTCTGCCAAACTACTTGGTCTTCTTACATGATGATATACATGTAGAAGGAGGATTTCTAGGATGCAAACCACAAGGTACACAGTTTATTTTACTACAAAAAAATCAAGGCTTTGTCAAGGATTCTGAACTCCCACACACAAGTAGATTTGTCCTGTTTCATGACAATACGTGTGCCTAATTTAACACATCATTTTAATTATTGCTAAAAATCAAATAAGCAGCCCATTATTTCTGTCTCCTGGGAGAGACTGCAATTTATATCTCCAAAAATATATAATTCACAGCAAAATTGAAGTCCCAATGTGTATAATAATTTTCTAAAACATACCCACCACTGTCAATTAACCAAAACCTATCTAAACCCTTCTATAATGCAGCAGATAATTTAAACACTAAAATAGCCTTTAAAATCCCATAGAATAAATACAATACTTCATCCAAGAGAAGGTGATTATCATTTTCATTTCACTCCTTAGACAGTTCCTAATAGAGCCTATTCCCCTAACACATGTCTGCAACATCCATTAAGGATAATGAGGACAATGCCCATGAATCAAGTGGGAAACTACAATTCCTGTTTTCTGGTAGGGACCAGACTGTGACCTGCCTTGCCACACAAGTCTAGAATAGTTCAGCTGAGCAGTTCCTCCACACCTTGGCAAATGAAAGCAGACTATAATCTAGCCCCAGATTCCTAGTATTTACATAACACTAATGAAATCAAATATTTAAGGAAATATCTTGAAAGAAACCTTGGAAATCTTCATGCAATACAGAGAAATAAAGGACAATATTGTGACTAGCTGAAGAAAAGAGAATACAAATCTACTGCAAGTTTATGTACTAATAGACAGATGTATTTCTAGATAACTCACAAAATAGGTATGAATTACTCCACAGCTGCTGGTGGTGTCATTCTCCTTAGTGTTCTGAGTTGCAGTATCAATTTAAGCCAGCCTAATCTTTTATAATAGATGCTGTTTCCCAAGTTAAAACACACAGCCCCCTGCAAAACAGGCACTGGACAAATGCAACCTGTAAGCAGCAGACTCTCCAGTGCAATTATGTGTCATTATTATAACCCATCCATAGCCTGGAGATACCAAGCAGGAACACACCAGCCTAACGGAGCAGGTGCTCTTAGACTGTAGAGATGGCTTATACAGAATCCTCTTACACTCAGGGCAGGGAAATTATAGAAGGAGCAAGAAATCTTCATGTGGTATGGGGGAAGTTACTCTTTTTCACAGGCTGAACTACTCATGTCTCTTTTCATTTATTTAACACAGAAATTGGTACCAGAACTAGCAGACTGTGATGCAGTGTTTCATTTGTGGAGCCATGGTGTTAGCAATGGTTCATTGAGATTATTTCTCATAAACTACCATTAAAGTACTCTTTGTAATTATGTGGAGCAATTAAGCATAGATTAAGTTACCAAAAATGACATTGGGCAAAAATATTTGCATATATTAAGTCTGCTGACCCCTGTGACTTTACATGGGGAAGAATGCGGATCTAACCAAAATATGCCTTGATGGGCAACTTGGAACTAGGAAGAAAAAAAATAATGTTTTAATTCTATTTAATTTAAAATACATTTACTAAAGGCATTCATTCTAATCCAGGATATTTTAAATTATTTACTGAATATCAAAATAACCTGAATTAGAAAAGCCATTTTTAAATCCTTTTCAAATTGAAACAAAGGCATTGCTACACATCTGGCAAACTTCTGCTCGAAATGCTCTTGTCCTGTTGGAAACAGCCCCTTCTTCTGAACAGCAAGGAAGAAAATTTGGTCCTTTTTTAAAAACTCTGTACAGATGATTATAAGAAAGTTTATTTTGTTTCCAAATGTTGAGAGCTTACATGCATGTGCCTCCACTGTACATTAATATATGCTCTAACCATCTGTAGAAAACTGAACACCAGAAGAATCATATGTTTCAGTGTAAAAACTTAATGAATTCTTGGAATCATTTCTCTGTCTTCCTTGTCTGTGTCTATGTTGTCTATGTCTATATTCAAAAGGGATGAGTGGCAAAATTTTAGAATGAAGACATAATATTGAAAAAATAAAGAAAAAATGTTTTCTAAAATTTGGTGTAAGTTAAGTATTTCTGATGCTTCTTTTTAATACTTTCTTTTAAGATTCCATTAAATATACCATATTTAAAATAAGCTTCCTCTTTCGCTTCGAGAGAAGAGCAGATAAAACTAAAGGTCTATTTAGTTTGATCAAAAAACAGTACAAGATAAACAATATACATCTACAAACCAAAAAGCAAATGTGTATCTAGTAAGTTAAACATCATAAGCACTAGAGAAAAAGCCAAAGTGGTTTCTCCCTTAAACAGAGAAATATTTTCTTATCCTATACCACCACAGTCAATGGAAATCTGACAGACAGTGTTAAGCCTAGAATCTTTCCAGACTCCAAGATAATAAAAATACTTACCTTCAGTCATCAGCATTTCATTTAAATCCACAAATTATTAAGTACTTTTGTACAGTCAAAAACATTTCTCAAAAAATAATTATAATGACCAATAATCCTTTTAAGAAATTGCACTGTATCTGCTAGGAAGCCTTTTCCCTTCTCCTGTAGGAACAGCTTCAGGTACCCAAGCTTCACGTGTCAAGTTACAGGAATGCTATGTAAGTGCTCACATGTAAGTGGATCTTACTGTTCCAGGGAGCAATCTACAAAATCCTAATTTTCATGAGTAGGTTTCATGAAATATTTTCATGTCTTTAGGCTCTCTGTTACTCTCATTTTGATTATAACTGCTGCTATGTTTGTATATTAAATGCACACGGCTCAGAACATCATCAGAAGAAAACCAGAGTATGAATTTTGCTTTGTTCAAGAAGTGTTTGTTGTGAGCCACAGAGATTTGCACCCAGAGCTTTAGCTGGTTGAGAAGATTCTGTGTGCTTCACAAAAAATGGGTAATAGGTTGATAACAGCATGCAATGCCAATTTGATGACTGATGAGAAAAGATAGCACGTTCAGAATCAAATACCATCCCTAGAGACTTCCATAGCATGCACAGAGTAATTTGGGACAGGCATCATGATTTCTTTAGCTATTTTCCATCCCTCCTAAAAAGAACAGGATTGACAGATGTGAACATTTAACACACTTCAGCTTTTCCTTATGACCTCTGATATGGCCACCCCTGTTCTTTATTATTATAGTATGGGAAGAAACTGTGTGTTGACTGAAAATCATTTGTGGTGGCTTAATTCATGGATGGATTCTATTCTATCCTGCTCTGATCTGTTCTATATCCACAAATAGCTGAAGACATTCAACACCTTTTACCTCTCACTGACTTACCTCCAAGGAGAAGCTACTCAGGAACTGCCAATGTAAGGCTCTAGCTTCTCTCTGATTTATTCACTTGCTGGAGAGGCATATCAAGTTTCTAAACACTCAAACACAGGAGTTCCAACAACACAGAGAAAATAAATTCCATCTTTGACCTTTTTTAAACTGCTCTTATAGCATCATTCTGTAAGACTGAATTCATTATTCTACTCAATATATTCCATTCAGTGGCTGCAAGACATTAGCTACAATTAAAATCAGGTCAGCAGCACTTAGAATATATAGCACTTTACCCTGAAGAATACAAAGGCACCAAAACACCCCAAAAGGGTCATAACTGGTCTGTTTGCTCTAGGATTCAGTATTCTCTGTGGCAAGCTGATGGTGCTCTTCCAGTTTTTATGAAGAGTAACAATGAACGCCATTTAAAAGATCAATATTTAAAAAAAGAACATGATGAGGTCAGGACAGGCTTTAAAGGTGGAAATGACATTACTGTTACTCATGACATGATAATACCCAGGGCCTCTGGATATGATATGACATGATAATAACCTGAGTACTACTGTGTTTGTTATTTTACAAAGAATGGGAGGTAAGTGAAGAAATCACATGAAAAAAGATATTAAAAATATAGGTAGATGTTGATAGAGAATGGGCCAGAGGCCGACGGTCACAGCCTCTCACATGAGGATTTGAGTCCATACAATTGATCAATGTATTTACTCATCTGCCCACAACATTAAACATCTCTTAAATTAGTTCCTTTTTAAATTAGTTCCTTCCTTGCAGGTAGTATATCTATATGTTAGTTGTACATCACATCATCCAGGCAAGTAGGGGCGTCACAGAGAATAGCTGCACCTAAAACCTTAATCAGGGAGGACAGAAACAGAGTATTTCCAGTTAGGTTCATCTCCAGTCAAGGTGGTTGAACTATACAAGATGTGTAACACTGTCTCCCCATCCCCACCTACTCTCTAAATATGGATATTACATATTACATATTACAGATGCCTGCATACCCCAACTCGTTATCTGCATATATTACTTGCTATTTCAGCAGAAATTCCTCTGTCACAGGCACTATCGCCCCGTTTGTCAACAGAGTTAGATGAACACCTCCTGACCTGAAGCACGAGGTCTACAGTGCGTGCTGAAGAACTAAATCTGCCTGCTGGCACCTCAAGGAGCCCTAAGCGCTTGGTGGGTGAAGCACCGTGGCAGCAAAAGCAACATATTGTTGGCATCGAGTTCCACGATGGACGGGGGCCCCTTTGGGATCGGCGCGGGCCCCTTTGGGATCGGCGCGGGTTCCTTTGGGATCGGCGCGGGCCCCTTTGGGATCGGCGCGGGCTCCTTTGGGATCGGCGCGGGGTCCTTTGGGATCGGCGCGGGCCCCTTTGGGATCGGCGCGGGCTCCTTTGGGATCGGCGCGGGTTCCTTTGGGATCGGCGCGGGCTCCTTTGGGATCGGCGCGGGCTCCTTTGGGATCGGCGCGGGCCCCTTTGGGATCGGCGCGGGCTCCTTTGGGCTCTGGGAAGGCGCCGAACCCGACCGGCATGTGCTGGCGCCCTCTGCTGGCGGCCCGCAGGCGAACAACGAGCCGCTGCTCCGAGGTTGGCTCGGGTCCCCTCCCAGCTCCATCGGTCCGCGCCGCCCTGGCAGGTGGACAGGCCTGTATTGAAGAATTGAAGAATTCTTCGTATTGAAGAACTTCGATAATCTTCATGGTGCATGTCTGAGGTTATCCAGTGATAGTCATATTAGCTCGCGACAGACAGCAGATATTCACGTGTATGTACTTTCCTTCTGAATGTAACAATCGTGCTGACCCTGTTTTCAGCAAATACTTGGCTCCTTCTCTGTGGCATTTTCCTTGGACTTCATATCAGTGATGAAAACCAACACTCGGGAGGCAGTGTCATCTAGGGTCCAGGTAAACTTGCCTGGAGCCTGGGTTCTGTTGGCCGTGCCCCTGCCCCAGCAGGTGACTGCTGGCATGCTTTATTTACATTGCAGTAGTACCTGGAGACCCCCAGAGCAGGGCAGGGTGAGGGCACTTCTCTGGTGTGAACCGTTAACAACATGCAAAAGAAAAATGAAATAAATATATCGTAATCGGGCACCTGTGTCATTAATTTGGGTTCCAGTTTCTCCATCTGAAAAGCACTTTGAGATGTTCACATGAAAGGTGAGTGTGGATTTTTAAACACTGGTATTACATTATGTGGGAGGTTTTTTGACACATTTTCCTACAGTAGCTTTTTTCCCTGGAGCAGGTAACAGTGAATCTTTCTGTAGACTATGTTTCCATGATGACAAGATACAGGACTGTGCAATAGCCCAATTAAATGTTTGTTTTACAACTAGCAGTAAAAAAAACTACATCTGAAACCTTCATCCTTGGTAGTTATCTCACCCATAGTTGCAAATGATCACTTTTAAGTGAGATTCAGAGCCAGGACTTCCACACAAGCAGTTTGCTACTCAAAGAGAAATTCATTCAGCTGACAAGACCATGAAAACCTCAGAAGTTTAAATAATAAAAATACAAAAATCACTGCAAGTTTTTCTTCTTTGGATTTCACCCCCTGCAGCAGCTGCTTTTTAGCTATGTATGTCCACAGCTCCCTTCCCTTGCCTGCACACACACAAAACTAGCTGCAACGCAAAAATTCAATCCCCAGTATGAGGCTGTCATCACACTAAAATAAAACTGCTCATTTTTAACCGAAGGAAACTTTTTTATGACTTTCTCCTCCAATAAAGCCATCACCCCATGCTAACGAGGTGCTGTGAGATAGCTCACATGGTCCTGCCCAGGCGCTGCTCCTCGTCTCAGCAGGAGGAGCGGGAGGAGGCTCAGCACTGCTCGACCTGCCTGCTCCCTCATACGCAGGGAGATGTCACCTCCTCCTGACCCCATCCTTTGAGCAAAATTAAGAGCCTTTCCACTGGAATGCAGTGCTACAGGCAAACATGCCCTAAGGAAATAAGAAGAGCTATCAAATCAGTAAAGCTTTGCAGGATGAGGCCCTGTCTCTATCTTTCCCTGATACGCTTTTCCAGTTCTCAAAAGCTGTGTCACTGTCAAACCTCAAAACTGAGGCTTCCACATCATTGATGTTCACATGAAGGGGCTTCTGTTTTATTTAGTGAACTAAAGTGAATACATTTTAAGCTAAATTTTAATTAACCACTTATTTGCACTTATGGTAACGTGTTCCTAAACACAGATTGAAGAAAGCTCTGCTGCAGTTTTCTTTTATCTATTTATTCTAAATTCTCAACCAGATTCTTAAAAGGTAGCTAAACCTAAAAAGGATAAAATTCTACATTTATTATAACCACAAAAATTAAGGGGAGTTAGAGAGGTAAAGTGGCAGCTCCAATTTTCTTGTTTTTAAGCTGGTAGAGCTCTCTGCAGAAGACTTTTAATCTTCTGCAAAGCCTGTGTATGCATACACACATAATGCAATGGAGTTTTAATAGAACAGTTTCTTATTAAACAAGGTCAATTTTCATTACTGTTACAAGATAATATTATGAAAAAATAGAATATTTGGATGTAATATGGTGAAAAACTTAAAACACTGCAATGATCTTTAATAGACCCTATAACAGTTGCCATGTGCTACTTTGGCACAGCCTGCATCTTTTCTGTCGCTGTGAGACTGGGAATAGCTACAATATCCCCACTGGGGGCTAACATCATATGTGCCAGCCATGCTTAGCACAGCCTGGAAAATAAGACTCCAAAGATTTTACTAAGGGTTATAAAGAGCTGGTAGGCACAAAGCCCACATAAAGAAAGGCATCCACTCACCTAGCTGATGGACCATTTCTTGTAATCATCCACAAGGAAAGCTGCTGCCCTGTCTGTTGTTCAGTCACAGAACTACTATCACTGCTAAGCTTGACTTTTGTCATTCCAACAATCTCATCAGAAACAGGAGAGGTATGAAATACCCTGAGTCTGCACTGAAGGATTGCTGCTATAAAGACACAGCTCCTCAAAACACCTCTACCCATCCCCTGAACTCTTGCAGAAGTCCATAATTTAGTACAAGTCTAAAATATCGCTTTGATCAACCAACATGCCCTGGAGATGTCTTCTCTCAAACAAGCATGTTGAACTGCTTAAACCTGACCTGCATGTGACTGCAAAAATGCACCTGAGAACTACTGATTTATGGAGCTGACTGAAGAACTACTTCCCTTCTAATACAACAGGCAACCACAGCTCTGGAGAGACATTCTCTGAGGAAACATTCCCAAATAGGTAAGTATTACCTATTTACCCAAATAGGTCAGTTTCTCACACGCACCTCCTCCAGCCCAATAGTTTGTGGTTCCCACTAGCCCTTACTTTATTTGGGACCCACAAGTGCAACATGTAAACACACTTAATGATAGGCTAATGATAGGTTAATTTCCTACCCCTAGGATGTTCCAAATTATTTAATGGGAAAGACCAAATTCAGCTGGATGACTTGCAAGTATCTTATTATGAATGTGTTTAAAAATGGAAAGATTCAGAGATGGACATCCATAGTGCAGCCTAGGACAACAAATCACCTTCTGTCACATAATGAAGTTCAATCAGCTCAGGTTCTGTGGGACTGAGGGTGGCAGCAAGTTTTTAGACACAGATATTTTTATGATGTCTAATACAAAGCCTACTCTTTGTGCCTCTTAATAATGTGTCCTTGTAAAATCCCTGTGAAGTAGAAAAGTAGTGTTATCCTGATTTTTCACAGATGGAAAATGGAGACACAGAGAAATTAAAGGGGAGAGGCTGTCTCTAGGGTACGCATGACGCAAAACAGCCAAATCTTTATAGGTCAAAACTGCCACTTTGAATTGCACCTAGCAACAGATGGGAAGCCAGATTCATTCCATTATGTGTCCTTTTCAGTAAGGAGAGAGAAAATAACCAGTGTAAAAAAAATACGGCTTATTTTTGCTATTATTGTTTGTTAAGGACTGCTAGAACAGAATGTGCTGTGGAGGAGATGGAGGGGAAATGACGATTATTGCAAGGGTAACATTTACCTACAAATCTTGTAATCAAGGAGTTGCTTTTTGCACCAGTCCCAGCAGCTTTAAAATCTCCCAGATGAGTAAAGACATTTGGTCTCTAGCCTAGTGTTCTCTCATAGGAAGTAAAGTAAATAGAAAGCCAGCAAAAAGGGAAAAGCCATGCTTATCAGGCTGTTTCTGCTCTATCTATCTCTTGCTGCCTTCCACAGTTTGCAGGGCACATGAAAAGTAGAATAAATACCCAGTTACATTTTGCTTATCATCTGACACATTTCACAAAAAAAAAGAAAGGCATCCACTGAGGGTTTTCTCTTTTTAATTCTGACTGCTGCTGATGGAAGGGGTGCTTAGAATCAGACAGAAAAGATAAAATGGTTTTAAATATGTATATATATAAGAGGCTATCTCAAAGGAAAAAATATTTTTCTGCTGTGGTTGTCTGCTATCTTAGCCCTGCTTTAAACATTTATCTGATGAAATCACTGCATTCCTCAAAAGAGACGGTTCGTGAGTCCTCAGATTCTTACAGCTAACAAATAATTTAATAGCCCAAACCCTGCACTTTTAACAGTAAAGTGTCTGACTCATGATGCCTAGTTAAAACCCCAGCAGGTTCAGCATGGCCCCCTGCCTGGTGGGGTAGTGCACTCTCACACAGCAGACAGCAGGCTGGGATTTTGGCCAGGCACCTCAGCTCAGGAATCCCACAGCATTTCAGGCAGCCCCTGCGAACAGGATACAGACGGATTCACCGCGGAGCCACGCTGACAGCCTGGACAAGAGGCATTAACATTGCAGAAATTAAAGCAAGATGAATTAAGGACATCAGCTTTTCTTTGGGATTAACTGATTTTGTAGACCTTGGGAAATGCGTCAGCTTTTTAAAATTACTTCTAATTTGAGACTGCATGGTTTGAAAGCCTGTTTTTAAAGCTATGGTGGTGACCTCAGTTCAGACAGCAATACAAACAGATGACTAGTTGCTAATATTTATAGTTCTTTGGCATCCAGGTGTCTTAGAGCATTTTAGAGACACTTGTGAGAGGAATTTCTAGAAACTGTAAATCATATGGGTGATGGCAAACAAGAGACAAACAGGTACAGAGGGTTAAATGACTTCATGAGGCTGGCTGGACATCTGAAAACCTAAATCAAGTCCTTTACACTCCACTTCCATGTGGTTTTATTTCATAGCAATTGAAAAGTCCTATCCTGATGTTATTGTTTCACTGATATTTTTATTTTAGCATTTTGTATAGTACAACCTGTCAAAGTGCAAACTTCTAAGAGGAGTCTCAAGTAATTAGATCATTTCTACATGTACCCAAAATTAGGAGAGAAATTACTTTAAAAACAATTAAATTAGATCAATTTGATCTGGAACAAGTCATGTAAGGGAGGAAAAATATAACTGGCTATCCCTTTGCAAACATTCTGAGCAGTAAGTTATGGACAGCTGCAAGACTGGTGGAAAACCCAAGGGATCAACAGGGGATGACCACAATAACATCTTGTATCCAAAGGAACTCTAATTTCAGCCTCAGTGTTTGTAAATACAAATTGTCACGTTATACATCTAAAGGTCTGCATGTGTTAGAAACACCAACTGCTGATTTGAAGTGCTAGTAATCTTCCACAGTACCTCTTTTCCCTGACAGTGTGAAAAGAGGTGGCTGGTACAACAGCTGCAACTTCAATTACCTGTGAGGACATAATTCTAGATGCACGCTGTCTTCAGAGTGAAAATCATAACCCATTTCTTGTGCTCCAACTAACCCTGGATTTAACATGATGAGAAAGCTAAAAAATCTGCAAGCTGATGTTTGTGAGATACAAGGTCGAGTATCCTTCAGAAATACAGGAAGGGAAGGAGGGGGAAAGAGGAAGGGAGGAGGGGAAGATCATGAACTAGATTAATTTAATTATGAATAACCTACCACCATGCACTTGATGGAGGTGAGCACTGATAAGCCCCTGTAAGAACTGAAAAGTCTTGAAGTCAGGGATCATAGCTTACTGAAATGGCAGAAAACTTGTCTGCCTGCCTCCCTGTCTGCCTCCCTGCCTTAGAAGGGGCTTGGCCAAATCCAGTTTGATTTCCTAACAGCTGCTACAGAGAACCATACAAATTAATTCAAAAGTAATGAAGGAAATGATGCCTTAGATTCTATCAAGGTCTCTTGTATCCGATATCGGTTCAGTGTAGCAGCCAGGAAGGGATCTGCAGGAAAACATAAAGGAGAAATTGGGCGAAACTTCTCCCAGCATTCAGACTTTTCAAGTGACTGGCCCTACTCTGCTACATCTCACCATGTGGAAAAGATCTAGCACCTTCCCATGTGCCTTTGCCTTGCTTCCCTTCGAGTGGCAGCAAGAATCTGAGGGATGGGGGTGAGGGAGGGAAATTGATGTTGACAGAAGGTCCAAAAAGGGCAACTCATGCCTTGAGCACAGCTAGTTCAGTGGCTAAATGGGGTAAGATGCACCACACAGGATGCAAAGGGCGATTCTACACTCTGTACTTCAGACAGGCCAACAGTTCACTGCCTGTCTGAAGACTGATGATTATTAAGAGAAAAACCTCCAACTGTTGACATTATTCATATCCAAGCTGCACTTGTTCCAAGATTAAAAAAAATGTATCTCTTGCTGCAAAATGTTCATTATCAGAGATATACGATGTGGCAATAGCACAGGAGTGGAGTCTATAATCCTGCTTCTGTAGCTCAGCCCAGCCAGGGCTCCACACAGCTCCAATCCTGCTTGGGAGGAGCTGAAGATGAGCCATGCAGTTGAAGAGTATACGAAGCAGATCTGTATCAGCTTTCCTTTCCCAAAAGCATCCTCTCTGGGACAAAACATTAAAAGCACCTGCACAACATAGAGCCAGAGACAGGTAGCTCTGGATATTCACAAGGCCAAAAAGCATCCACATTTTGAGTATATCTGCATAACAGTAATTCTAAATACATCATGGCCATCACAATATACATCTTCTGACTCACTTATCAAGAATTAACTCAAAAATAATGACTTCAGGTTGATTTGAATGGTTCTGATCCATCTGCAGTGCTAGGAAGTTGTTCAAAATTATGTACTACATATCTTGAAGTGCTTAATGCAAAAGTTTTATAGTTCACTTCTATAAATTGTAAATCCCAAACAAATTTTTCATCATTCTGCCCTTGTATAACCTCTCCTTGTAGCTAATTAAAAAGCAGGGTCCCAAATTTCCTGCCATTATAATATCATCCTAGATGGGGAAAAAAATAAAAATTATAAAATTGCTCCAACACTTTTGGAAATCACTTTTTCAAATGCTGCCCTTGAGTGCAAATATGGACAGAACAGAAATAAAGTTAAAACAGAGTTAAAGTAAAGTTAAGCCAGGTCACCAAGAAATAAGTTCTCCTTCCATTACTATGTAAACATATAATGGAGGGAATCTAACACCTGGAGATCACAGTGAAAAGCCTAAGAGAGGTGGAATATAGTCAATGATTCCCAGAATTCAGGCCAAAGAAAGAATGCAACATTTGTTTCCCTGGCGAACAGGTTCTGGAATTGTCCCTACTTCAGTCCATTAAAAAACTTGCAATAAAAATACATTTTATACCTTAAAGCTTGAAAGAATCTATGCAAGAATGGACTTTTTCCATGTTTGCTCTTATTTAATCAAGTGAAAAATTTCATTTCACTGAAGTTTACTCTGTATGATTTCATCAATGCACAGTAGTAGCAAGTAACCTAAGCATTTCAGTTCTCAGATCTTAATCTTTACGATGTAGTTTTTAAATCTGCCACTTTCCTGTTTGGAGGGTAACTAACAACAGGGTGCATTCATTCCGTCCTTTCCCAACCAAGCAAAACACTCACTGGGATTTCCTTTTCAAGCCTGCTAATTGAAAACATTCTGCAGTTTATTAGTCACTATACAGATTATCTGCTGACATGCAAACTCTCACTCACTCCAGACTTGTTAATTAACATGTAATTACTGATCCCACAGAGACTGGACTGCAGGTGTGATGCTCTGGGTCCTGCTCTAATAACCGTTCCTCTCACATGCAGGCACAGATGGAATACACAGAAATTGCATTTTCCCAGAACACCACCTCACCCTCCCCAAAAGTGCTCAGGCTCTGTTTCAGTTTTAGTACTTTTTTTTTCCCCTTTCTTTTTTGTCTGGGTCTATTATGTGCAACACCCACCCACAACTTAGCACAGAAAAGCAACAAACATCTGTGCTCTCCCATCAGCCTGTCTCAGCAGGAGCTGGCCCAGGGCAGCTGTTCTGCATGGTGAACTTGAATGGGAAGACCTAGAAGAAAAGAATGGCAAAGGATGAAGGAGAGAATAATAAGGAAACAGACAGATATTCCCTGTCATTTCTGTGACCACCTAAACGATGATCTCACCTACTGCTGTATTCAATGCAAGGCGATTCTCAGTTAAGTCTCTTATAGAGCACTAATCTCTACATTAAAACACTACCTTCCAATAAATTACTCTTATATGAAACCTCATGGTACCATAACTATTCCCTTCATGTATTCTTTGGATAATGGGATGTTCAAGAAGAAACCTTTTTCAAATCCCTTGCCACTGAATTTCCTATAAGACTTGAAGTGTTTCAAAGAGTCTTTGCCCAAGGAAGACAAAATGGTTATCAAATAGTACCAGTGAGAGTATAAAGGCACTGCCATGGAAAGTGGGGTCAGATGAAACCACCTACAAGTTTATCATTCCTTATTAACAAGGTTATACTGGTCACAAGATATGGTCAAGAACCAAGTCCAGAAGGAATTTTATTAAGGGAAGTACGATTTTCAGGGAAAAGTACATCCAAATTTAAAACAACTAGGGAACTTGACTGTTAAAAACATGTAGAGTAGGCATATAATTCTATCATTGAAGTCAGAAGTAAAACTGTCCTTGACTGCAACCAATGGGAGCAGACTATATTGACAGCTTTGAAAACGTAATCCTACTTATATAGTGATTATGAACAATTTCTGAATCCCTGGGAGAGAATCTCTGATAAAAACATGATCAGAAGTCATGAAAATTACCACCTCAGATGGACCCCCAAAATTTGCTGCACTGTGGTTCATTATGAACTGAGTATGATCATGACAAACAAGCTTTCAATACGCTTTCGTTATTCTATTAGAGGAAACAAAAAATTAAACACTTCTAAGTAGGAGTCATATTCAGTTTGAAAGTTTCATTTACTGGATTTCAAAAACAACAAAATCTTTGCAACAGGAACACTGTGCCACTATTAGGACCTTCTGGACTTGCATGGACTCACCTTTCTATGTTCATTGTCAATTCACCTTTAACTCCACTGTTAGATTATGAACCTTTCCAGAAGGAAATGGATAAAACAGATGGTGCTAGTACAAATTGGTTATTTTGGAATTAATAAATCTTTTTCACAATATATTCTGTCCGGAAAATGGCTGTGCATTTGCATTAGAGGAGAGATCAACTCTTTCTGAAACAGAAGTACATAACCTGTCAAGAGGAGGAGCAGGGAAACTCCTGTGTGATAGATGATTCCAAGATTGTCAGATCTGGGTCAAGATATTAAATCAGAGCAGAAGTAGTTACTTTTATTAAACATGACACATTAACAACATTAAAGACCAACAATGTCTCAATAGGCATGGCACTGGTAAAGAAAGCTGTAGCAATGTCAGCCTTTCTGTATTTGGAGCAGCAATACATTTCAACCTGGGCATTATAGGACACATCTCTTCAAGGCACTGGCTTCAAAGGGACTTGAAAAAATGAAGCAGTAAGATAGGTCACTGCTTAGCTATCATATGGCAATAATCTTCTGAAACCTTGTCAGTTCCTAGCAAAATCCAGGTTCAGCCAAGCATTTGGTCCACTACAGTCACTGTATGATCCTGACCTTGCCAACTTCTCTCTAATAAGGATTCAGGAAGGGCCTGTTCACAAACCTCCCATCAGTGACAGATTTAGAACAGACTCCATGCCAATATTTCACACAACTGAATTTGCCAATATAAATGGACACATTATGCAATGTAGGAAATTTTATGCAGTGGAATTTTATGAAAATTCTTACCTTGGCTACAAGAAGGACATTTTATGCAACTCAGGGACTAAAGCAGACCAAAAAGAAAACTAAAGCTCTGAAGAAGAAAAATGCAAGACAGTTGTTCACAAAGTGATGATAAGTGGGAAAAAACCACATTTATGTAATCAGTGATTAAGATGATCTGTTCAGCTTGACAGTAGATGTTTTATCTGTAAACTGTTCCACAAAAGTCAGTGAAGATATTGCCTACAGAATGTAAGTTGGAGCAAAATCCAGCTCTTTAAGAGTTAATGCAATTCTAGGAGAATAAAGCAAATTCTGCTTCTGACCCTGTCCGTGATACATCAGTCTTCATCATTGTGAAGTGGCCTGACCTCTTCCTCCAAGCAGAATGATGAAAGACAGCTACTAAAGCTAGCCACTTTCAGATCTTGGCTTCTAGAAAAGAGGCAGTTGCCCCTCTTTCTGAGTAAGAAAACAGGGAAAAGAATTACCAGAAAAGGTCACACTCAGCCACATCTATGAAAGGGTTCAAAGGCTTTTTCATACCTGGATAACATTGGGAAAGGCTTGTCAGGAGAGCCACAGCACTGTACAGTGCCACTGAACAGCTTCCAGCCTCTAGTTTGCTGCTGACAATCTAAGACAATAAATGGTGAAAGGAAACACATCAAGAGCAGCCCTATTTCTCTTTCCATTGCTGACACTGTTATTCATAGGTGGAGTCCTGAAAGGGTTCCTTATACTTCCAGTATAAACACGTACATGGATTTTTCTCCTACCTCAATTTAGTTTCAAATAATATCCAGATAAGCCCATCAGCCTTTTGGGAGGATAACAAAGAGACTGTCTATCAACAGAGTCACATGATGACATTCGCAGCACACCCTCTTAAACCTGTGCTTTCAGGTAGTGTCTTGGACCCTTTCTCCTACAGGTTGCAATGCTAATATAAAACATATCCCTTGAAAGAGGAGAAAAACTGGTTACAACAGAAAGAAAATGCAAGCACCTTTTTGTCTTCTAAAGTAAGGCCAGAGAAGATGTGAGCTAGAAGTGAAATACATATGGAAGCTCCTCAACTAAAAATTATTTGTATAACTGAAAAAAGAACAAAAACTGAGTAAGGGATAGATAAGAAACTACTAGTTCTTTAATATTCTGTCATCTCTTTCTTATTTGTTAACCTCAGAATAAGAAATGTGTTATATTGTTTATGTGGATTTGCTTTCCTGAGATTATATTCAGCTCTGTAAAAGGTGAAGAAAACAATGGTTTTCTCAGTCTAATATTTCTGTTCAATAATTAATGGAAGAAAGTGAAATCTGGAAGGAAACAAAGAATGAAATCAAAACCTATCCTTTATCCAGTCTGAGGCTGTTATCTAAACTGTTGTTTGTAAGACAGCGTGGTTTGAATTAATGAGCTACTGTTTCAAGTTCAGTGTTTACAGATCACTAGAGTACCACAGAAGTCTTTCAGTATTAAATACACAATTCTGACTCATTCCAAGACCCTTCCCAATTGTGCATGCTCATCAATGCATTCCATGGCAGGGTTCCTTTTCAACTAGCTCAGTACAGATGTTATTACAACGTACATGAATGTGATTACAGTAACAATGAATTGAAATTTGCATCAAATGCAATTTCATTAATTGATCATATCCAATCTGACAATTTAAATACATTAATAAAAAATGTTGTAATAGATGACAGTAAGATTCTAACTTGATTAATTTTCTAAAAACTATCATTCCAGCTTACCACTTCATCTTGATTTTATACATCTAAATTTTAAAAACACATATTACTTAAACATGGAAAGAAGTTTAATCAAAGAAACAGAAAACCTGAGTGTTTTCCTAAATTAATGAAGCCTCAAAAGAGTGCTTTAGATTTCTACTTACTTGCTTCCTCAATCACTCAGTCAGGACACCAGAGATCCAGATGGACAGAGATGACAGAGTGACAGCCTACCGTCCTTGGGCTCTCAAAAAAGCAGGTGCCAGCATGCCCAACCACGACCCTCTGAACTCACTTGAAGGGTGTTCAGCAAAGAGGGCTGGGTTTGGCTCCTGCAGCTGGTGCAGCATCCTTGCCACATCTTTGTAAGGCAAGATAAATGCTTGTGCAAGAAGAACTACACTCAGGTCTTAATGCTTACTTCCTACCACCCATCCAACAGGGAAGATACCAGTACTCTACAGCAACTTGGCTTGTATTTACTGAAATGACTGGATTCAAGTGAGTGGGACAATGCCCACAGTACTGACATTCTGATTTTTTTTCCTTTTTTAAATCAAGCACTAGTGAAGGAACATACTTCAGGCTCCTTTTTGACACTGCTGGGAAGCAGGTAAGCTTGGAGCATTGTTTCACCTCGCAGAGAGGAATCCAAGACAAAATATTGGCTTTCAACATCTTTTATCTTTTAGAACAATTCAGAGGAAGCATTACACCTGTGAATAACAAAACCACTATCAATTACACAGAGTCTGCATTTTCACCTGCTGACCTGTATTTTACAGACTTCAGTCCCTGAACTATTCTTTCTAAGTCAAGTCACTGGTTTTTTTTGTACTGCTACACAGATGTGATCACTGTATATGAATACCTCTCCAGAAATCTATCCATTGCAGAATGGGAGAGTCTTTAAAATAAATTATCTTTAAATATGCAGTAATCAGAATTGATTACAGATTGAGTTAGTGTCTTTAAAATAAACTGAAGGCTTCTTATTAATGTAATAGACTATGGATCATATCTTCATTTGCTTTCTTCCTTCACTTTTCCTTGGTTTGTTTTGTTGCTATGTTGCAGAGGTAGCAGAGGGTGCTCAAACTAGGCCCACCTATTTTATTAAGAGCCTAAACACATTACTTGTTTTTTAAAAGTGCTGAACCTTTAGCAACTTGCAATGATTTCAAAGCTCAAGATTTTTGAGAAACAGTAAGGTATATAATTTAAACATCTAAACACAAGCTTACTGGAATTTGCAAAGAAAATTCTAATAAATACCTATATAATTAGTTTACAGGCCTTGAGCAGTACCATGAAGAATCTTACTAAAGATGCTTCATTTACATACTGGTGGCTGTAATCCACTGAGATGTTTTAATGCACCAGGAAAAACACAAACACTTATCCCAACACATTTCATTATCATCTGAAGTGTACGTTACCACAACTCCGATATCCTTATGCACTCTCTCAGCCCACAGCCAGGTAATCCCCTGGAGCTCAAACCTCTTACACTGAGATTTAAGGTAGATTATGCTGTTGGGCTTTCACTGTTGCACCTCAGCTGATGCAAGGTCATTTATTAAGCTTTAATAAACTGATTACAAGTCTAAGCCCTAAGTTTCTCCTGAAGACACTGGCAGTTGCTGAGAGTCATGGAGTTACAATCACTTAAGAAGTTACAACTTGCCAACCATTCTGTGTGGATACTTATATGAAGCATCCCTCAGGGTAGTTTAAATCAATTAAACTTCCAATTAGTCATTCCACACTCAGTTGTGTCTGTACCATATACAATGTAATTTCCAACTGCATCATTGAACACCATGCAGTTGCCCTTAAAAAATATATCTGACTCAGATAGGTTTAATTTCCATAAGTAAACATTCAAATGTAAATTAAACTGATGTAACTGGTTTTTTTTAAGAAATAAACAGTTGTGCATGGAAGACTATGAATCCATTTAAACACATCTGTGTCTTTTTCCTCATTCTTAAATAAAGTAAATTTTACACTATATTTAGAGCACATTGGCTAGTAGAGCTCTAAAATACCTGCTTCACATAGCTTTTTGGATCTTTAAGGATTACCACTGATAATAATTATCAAAGAGTCAAACAGCAACTATACACATTATTCTTTATATTATATTATTTTATATACAACTTATAGGTAAGTCTTTATTATACTTTACCTGCTTGTCAAATCACGAAAAATGATATAGGAGATGAAAGCTAATCTAGCAACAAAATACTGAATTAAATTTAAATATCATTCAGGGACTACCTATTAATTAATTGCTATAAAGTTTGTATAAAGCATGCCATTCCATGATTTCATGGAATCACTGAATCATTTAAGTTGGAAAAGACCTTTAATATTATCAAGTCCAACAATTAATCCAGGTGCCGAAACACCACTAATCTATGTCCCAAAGCACCAATTGTGCACGTTTTTTAAATCTCTCCAGGGATAGTGATTTTACCACTTCTTTGAACTCCCTGTCTCGATGCTTGACAGCCCTTTTGTAAAAAAGCTTTTCCTAGTGTCTAACCTAAACCTCCCTTGTACAATTTGAGGCCATTTCCTCTTGTCCTCTCACTTGCTGCCTGGGAGAAGGGACCAATCCCCACCTGGCCACAACCTCCTTTAGGTATCTTCTCCTTAGTGAATTTACATCTATTATTGTTCCAGAAGGAAAAGACTGAACTTAGAGAAAATGTAGGCAAATCCATGACCTTCAAAAGAAATGAGAACACCTGCTCGTTTCTTTTTTTAGCTGCAAAACTAGAAACATGAAGAGAATTTGGTATGAAGAACTGTCTAATGCTTGTATGTAGACTATCAAAATACAGTGGCAGTGGTTCAAGGCAGCACTTCTCAACAGGATGCTGCAGTGAGCACTGGTAACAAAAGGTCCATAAGGAAGTAGATGAAAATTGTTTTCTATTGAGCTCCTGTTTAAACAGCAACTGATGCTTTATCAACACAAATGGCCAGAGTCAAAGCTGAAGCTCTCTAGTACCATCCAAATGCTGCCAAAGGGTAAATGTCTTTAGTATATCACAAATTATTACATAACAAAAATCATTCTCATTTAAAAACCTTACTCAGATGGAAATGAAAAATGACAGAAGTCTGCACACAATATAAATAATATATGCCCAATTCTTTGCAGAATCAAAGCATAAAGTTACAGATGTAGAAAGTCTTCAGATTTTATAATATTTAAACAAGGTTTTGAGCTTTTACTCTGTTGTACCTAATCCTATATCTTTAGGGGCCATAATGATGAACTGCAACTGAGTTTACCATTTGAAAATTTTTTAAAATGTTATGGAATCACTGAAGATTGTAATACAGCAGCACATATTTCATTATGCTGCTCTAGATCCTGGTTGACAGGATACCAAAACAAGACTGCCTGCTTTATCAGAAAAAGCAGGAGAACACCTCCTGGATTTTGGCAGAAGATCAGTCCAGAGTTCTTGGAGTACAAAAGTATTTGCAAAGCATCTGCAAGAATCCTACAGACAGCAGATTTAAAAGCCTGACTTTTTCAACTCTCCAGAATCCAATAAAAATTTTGCATGCTAGTAAAAGAGGAACCAACATGTGTGTATTACCTAAATCATTTTTATCTCTCCTCCAGCTCTGTGGACACTTACATCCCTTGTTTGGGTCAATATTTCATTATTCTATGAAATTAGGACCCAAAAAGTTAACCCAGAAGTAGAGGAATTCTAGAATCCATGTGGAACCATCTATGATTCCAGAACATATAATATTGGTGAGGATATGACACAGAGCTTACAGAAAAGGAACAGCTTTCTTTGTGCCTGCACAGCCTGTACCTGTCACTCCAATGCGTGGAGACCTATGGAAAATGTTATTTGCACAAATTATTTAGGAGCCTTGTTTCGGCACTGTCAGAGTCTGCAAAGTAGATGTCCCAAATTTCTGAACACTTAAATGCAGTTCTGTGGCATTAAAAAACAGACTCTGTGTGTGAGAGGAGTGCACAGGCTGCAGTGGCATCAGCAGCAGGGAGCTGTCATTCCACCCGCCTGCTGCAGAACACGTCAGGGAGTCAGGGCACGGGAAGATGAGTACTGATGAATCCATGTAACACTTCCTTGAAGTGATGGCAAGTTAACACGCAGGTCCAATCAAAGCTTTCAGCATGTGAAAACAAAATCAAAGCAGGGCCCTTGAGGGACTAAATATAGCTCCAAATCTAAACTTCCTGAGAAATGTTAAGAAAAAATGAAATGTACAAGAAAATTGACTTATTCTAATACAGAGTCTAGAGCTACATCTGATCTTTGGACACCTGCCTATCAAGCCACATCTTAACCAACTGCCTCCAGTGGTTTAGTTCATATTTTTCATTATTCCTTAATATGGCTATTACAGTAACTACTTCCAATTTAAATCTGGCAGTACAAGGCATAGTCTGGTGCTATTAAAAAAATGTATTCAACAGGATTACATACTAGATGATGCTACACACCCAGAAAGCATTTGCTGGGAAACTGTGACATTATAGCTTTGCAAACACTGTAGCATGTGCTATGTATAGATTTATACATTCTTGAGCTCCTATGCAAGCACACATTCTGCCATGGCTCATGTATAGATAAATGGATGAGTACCCACACTGTAAGAGAAAAGGACAATGTGCTTGATCCGTAAGCAAGATAGCAACAGATCAAATCAAGGAAAAGTGAAGGAAGAAAGCAAATACATCAGATCTGCAGTGCAGACACATCACTTAACACTTGGAAAGCACTTCATTAGGCTGCAACTTCATTTCTTAAACAATGAAGAACAGGTAGAAGAGCTTTGCAGGAGAACCCCCACTGTTGTCCTAGCTCTGGCTGCAGCAGAGCAGGGGTGTTGTTCCTCACCACTGAGAGTTTTCCCTCCCTTTCTTTCACAATTTGCCCCCCTGGCACCACATGCCTGTGGGCTTGGTGCTGGATTTGGTCTGGCATTTCTTCTGCCAGGCCTGCTCTGTTCTGATAGGTGCCAGACTGTTGCTGCAGCTGTAGCTGAGGTCTCAGGACATTGTGCACATATGACCAGACTGATGATAACAACTGTAAGAGGAAGGAGGAAAAGGAAGAGAATAGAAATCAATGACTTACTGTACCAAGAAAGAACCAATTATTCAGCAAATCCGCTCTTGCTAATTCTGTCACACAACCTCATTCATTAAAGTTCCATCATAATTTGAATTAACTGTTGCTGTCACAGCAATAATATTCACAATCAGACATTCACATTCTGCAACTACGTAGCTTCTATTAGACCCAATTTACTGATGTCGCCTGCAACTAATGAACTGGTTTGTAGTTTAATTACAGTGCTTACCAGATAATTTATTAGACAGCAATAAAGTTTAGATTTACTTCTCCTGCAATGCTGCTGCATTATTAGGTGTATACATGAAGCTGCATTTTGTTCTCAATTACACGTGTATAAATCTTGAGATACTCTACTGAAGTTAAAAGTTATTTTAAATTGACATGCAGCTACTTTGCATTGGAAAATCTGTAACAAAGCACAGTTTTATTCCATGTATGTGCGTTACTTACAGCACTCCAGGTGGTTACTTTGATAATGATACATAACATTTTTGTACTGTTGAAATAAATGCCAATCCTGTTACAGAAAGTGCTTTTATAATAAGAAATTAAATGAACGAAACATTTAGTGCAAAAAGCAGCATTCAGACAATCCCTGCTATATAGTCAAAGATGATTAACTAAAAAGGAAAACTGCTATCAAAAAGGTAAATTTAATTTGCCTCGAAACCAACTCAGTGAAATATTAGGAAGCAGAAGCTACTGTATAAAAATCTGAGATCAATTAACAGAGCTCACAGTAAAAAAAGATTGATTTTTGCAAGCAGATAAGAATAAATACAAAAAAATCACAAGGTAAAATAATGTTGTATTTATCATATTACAATATTATATGGTTTAGCTCTACATAGAACTAAAAGGCTAGATAGAACCCAAACTTCAAATTTATTAAAGCCTGAACCTGGACAAACTCAATACTAACAGATACAACTTCCTTTTTTTTTTTTTTTAATTTTTTTCGATACAGCATAGTGGTGGATTTTTATAGTTGCTTCGATCACATATAAGAATATATTAGCACTCTTTCACATATCTGCCTTTTAACTCATCAGTGGCCCTTAGTAATGAACACTGTGATTCTCCTCCTATCTCAGTGGTGAAAGTTGAGCGGGTGAACTACTGTGAAAGCAAGGAAAATCCTACATTAGCCTAATAACCCCTCTTAGGGATATGTGACCTGGGAATGGCATAGAAAACCTGCTTCACTTCTCTATCAGTTCTCTTCCAGTGAAATGGGGCTTAGAAAACCAACAGTTAAATTACATTGTGGGGAGACTTCCACTGGGGAGGCCACCTTCTATGTGATTCTTAAATAATTCTGGCCTGTTCAATGGCACACCCAGTCATACAAAACAGATTCATATCTTCAGAGATTTTGCAAAATGTGGGCTCTGTTCCTAAGGATCCAGGCCTTCAGCAGATGCAGATTATGTAAACCCAAATTACTGAATTTTCCAGTGCGTATACCCCATTTACACAAGAGGATACGAATGTTTCCTTTGTCTACTGCTAATACTCGTACATTTAGGCTGCAAATCCTTTCAATCACAATGGTTTCTTGGTTCATTTTTGTAACAGACAAGGTACTAACTGACGGTGGAACAGGTAGATGCCACCAGTAAAAAAAAATCTAATTACAGAAACAGTAAAATGGGTTGTTTTGAATGCTGCATGACATTTTTTAACATTGAGAAAACAGAACAAAATACACTAATTTTAAAACTGTAGTCTTTTAAAAACATTACATATTCTTACCTATGGTTTGCTTTTAGCTCTTAACTTCAATTTTTAATGAACAAGAGATTTTGGCTAGAACACCCCATGAGGTCTCAAAGCCCACTGCAGTTTCCATCGTATCAGTAACTTCAGCCCAAGCTGTGAAACTTTTGTCAGCAGAATGACTTTGAAGTTGCTGGATTTCTGCAAAAAGCATGGTTTTGACCAAAAACTGCAAAATTTTAGAAAGGATAAGATGAAGAAAAATCCAAATGGCATCCAACCTGTGCCCCAGTCCTTGAAAGCTGAGTTTTATTTCGCAAACATTATCTTTCCTCTGGAACTGGCTTTCTCTTCAAACTAAAGTGCCTTCAAATGGTCTGTGAGTCTGCCCACACGGCTGGCAAAGGGCTGACTGCCAGTTTAAGGTGTTACCTCTACACAGATTTTTATTCCAGAGCATCCTATATGTATTGAAGTGGCAGCATGGCCTTGGACAAAACAGAAGGAAAGGAAAACTACAGAAAAGAGAATTCTAAAATACTTGGGGGAGGGTGGGGAGGTGGAAGGAAGTATGTAGGTATGAACACATTCACACAAATACACTAAATCAATACAAAATAATTTACACTTCAAAGCTGTAGCTGATAGGAAACCAAGGTTTCTGTCCTGCGGTTTTAAGTCAGCTGCTCAAGAGCTAGGGGCTCATAGCCAAGTCAGATCCGAGTTTGTATTTCTGATATATACAAAAGCTCAGGAGCCAAACTCACCAGCAGAAGAAGAAACATCTGCTGCACACACATCTTCGGTCTGCATATTCCCCATGTCAGGCTCCCTATCTTTTTAACCAAATTCCCAGAAACCTCCAATGTGAATGTCATTCCTTGATGTCATATAACAGTGAAAGGGGAATTAATAAAAGAAAAATAGATGAAGAAAGAGAGCAAGAAAGAGAGAAAGAAGTGTGTAAGGAGGAGGATGAAAGAGTTTGTTTTCAACTCTCAGTATCACTTACCCATACAGTCACACTGAAAAAACGGCAAGGAGGGCACTCACAGACACATATTGGACTTATCAAGAAACAGCCAAGTAGGCAAGAAATCCATGCCTTATCTGTCATGCATTATATATTGATCCTCTATGTGAAGTGACCACATTGTTTTAGTAGGTTCCAGTCACCAACGACCAGTGTCAAATCAGTTACAAAAATGCAATGATCAAGATATTATCATTTTTTCTTTCCGCACTGAAGTAAAATTCTTTTCTTTTCTTTACCTAACTCCTTCACCTCCTGCTACCTCTTCCTTTAGGCTGCTAACCTGCGGCATTTGTCACAGACAGAAAGCACACATCAGGAAATAAGATGCCTGGAAAAAGCTGAATAAAGCTGAAAGAGTTGCTCCACCATATCAAAATAGTGATACCAAATGACATAGGACAAATTAAAAGTGCATAGAAAGAAACCAGCATCTTCCCATCACTGCCTCATTGGCATGTCCTTTACAGAGTCTCTGAGTTCTTTCAAACCTCTCCTAAGAGTGCAAGAAAGATTTGGACAACAACATCTGTCATCTTTGATGCTGCACTGAGCCCAGTTCCAATTTCCTGCGGTATTCCAGCAGACCTCAGAAATATTAGTGCTTACTGCCTCAGGCTAAACCAAATTACGGAATCTCTTGGTTTCAATCTCCTATTCCACCAAAAGTCCCCAGAGCCATGGCTGTCACTGGACTCCCCAGTAATATCCATATGCAGGCTTAATATTAAGGGACAGTTAATATCCTTTTATTCATTTTTGACCTATCTGCAGTTCAAGCTTCACAGAAAGTGGCAAAACCAAGAAATACAGTCAAGTTCCACAAATTGAGTTAGAACTTGTTATCTAAAATATTTTGGTTATACAGAGATATCAATGACAAAAATATGTCAGCTTTCAAGATAAACAGGGAAAACAATTCAAGTAAGAAACTTAGATAAGCTTGTGCAGCTCTGGGGTTTTTGGCACCAGTCTGGGGATGCCACAGCTCTATTTGAGTTACTTAAATATGAGACATTGGTCACTTTTATTGTATCCATAGTTTTTGTATTTCTATTTCTTTTTTTTTTTTCCTGAACTCTTGGATTTGTTGTCATCTAAAATATAAAGCTATTTAGTCATAAACACTTACAACAGCAGCAGGAGCAGCAAAGACCCTCTGTGACTACTGCATAAAATCTCTATCTTGATTTGAGCCATATTGAATTTAACTATTTTAATGATAACTGCTCTCACCAGGAGGTCACATAATAACATTTCTCAGCCTGTGGGGAGAGAATGCAGCTGAACTGATACATCACCACCAATACAGTTTTCTGCTTCTCTGCTTTATGCCTTAAGGAAGCATCTTCTTTCACACAGCTCTACCTGTTAAATATTGTGCAAAGATGCCACTCATTTGACTGAAAAAATATGCAGTCATATTTTTTGCACTACAAAACCACTGATTTTAATTGAAGATACTGAATAGCTCTTATTTGGTTGTTTTAATTCAGCCCCTAGTTTTTATTCCCTCATAAAACAGACCAATCCAAGCACAAAGCAACTATGTGGCCCATTGTATTCTGCACGTTAATTCAGTGAGTTCAATAAAAGGACTCTGGCAAGCAAACTTGCCAGTACTTATCAGCAAATCTGGAAGACCACCACCAAAGGCAGCAGCCCTTTTCCTTTTCCAGTTTGGTGCACAAGTGCAATGTCATGGATCCAGTAGATGTGTATGTGCTTACGAGTCACACAAAGCAATGGCTGGACCAGACTAAGCAAGAAGAGGACTGGATTTGTGGTCCCAGCCTTTTTCATCTCATTTTTCAACAAGTATCCCTTCCTACTTCTCCTCTGAAAATTGAAACAAACAAGTGTGCTTTTGCAACTCTTGCTTGTACCATAACCAAAATATACAGCCAAAAATGCAAACCAGAACATTACTTACTGCCAAGCTCTGAACAAACATAGAAACAATGACAGTAGATACATAATGATTGTTATTTTCTACTCATATCCTTCATACTAGACATCTGCCAAAAGTTACTTTATTTGCAAAGCTTAAAATTCTTGAAAAGCCAAAAGCACTTTGGAGACTTCCTATTTCTCTCAGTATTGGATTACAGTATGTGCACGCAACTGACTGACAAGTGAAAAAACAAAAAATATTATTTATGCTTTCATAAGATCAAAAGTACATACAGTAAATATTTCTGACAATATCAAGACTATTCCTGAATAACCATCCCATGGAATTGGAGTGGAAAGGGAAGGCTCACCTTCAGTTCTTGTACAGAGGCTTGGAAGTATCCCTAATCCTTCCCAGCGCAGAAGAAAGCATCAGCACTGGAAAGACCTGGCTTCAAATGCTGGCTCCAGTGATTTCAGATGAGTCAACATTTCACCCAGCATTGAATGTGGGGGATTTCTTTTGTAAGCAAACATCAAGCAGCACAAAGCAACTGAAGAATGGCAGTTTCAGAATGTGACAGCTGACAATCGACCTCCTGAGCCTGCAGGACCCTCCAGAGTGGTGAAACAGAGACATTGGCTGCAGCAGAATGGCACAAATGCTACAGGCTGGCCCCTGCTTCAACACAACAAATGTTTGGGGTTTATTCCTTATTACTGCTACTCTCATTTAAAATCCTTCTGGTAAAAAGAAGTAGATTTCCCTTTAGGTGTATTCCTTCTATATTGTGAATGGAAGCATATAAAGAGTTTTACTTTTGCTTTTTATTTCTGATTTTAATTTCTAATGGTCCTGCACTGCTTCTTGGATGTCAGGCATAGTACAAGATACTTACTGTGCATCTGCATCAATGTGTTCAGGTTCTGCCTATCCCAGCACACCACAAATCTCCCCTAGCTATACCCAATGCAGGGAGCAATTTATTTCAAAACATTTTAAACTACCATATTTGTTTGTTTGTCTCCATATACTTTACCTCTGTTCTACTCACTCCTGGTGAACTAGCTCAGTTGGTTAGAGCATGGGGTTAATAATGCCAAGGAACACATGGACCACACAAGGCAGGATTGCTAAGCTGTGACTTCAAAAGCTGATTTAATGTCCTTAAGGTACACACTGTGCATACCTAGATTTCAAAAGACTAATGAGATGGACAAATAAGGTCGATCATAGCAAAAGTTGGAAGTTATTCCAAGTGAGGATATCTTGAGTAGGGTGCCAGCCAGAGTTCAGGCATCATGCTGCCACAAGCTCTGGGTCAACACTTTACCTCTCAATGTGTCAGTGCAGCAAATAGCATCAATGAATTGCATCTCAGAGGGCACACAGCTGTGTAAATCTGCACCCTCTGGGCATAGAGTGCTTACAGCAGTAAATACCTGAGTAAAACAGAGGTGCCCCAAGCACCCGGGGAATGAGCTATACCTTTGTTTGACCTGAGATACTACTCAGTGCAACTGAAGATCAGAGAGTCCAGGTTTTACCAAACAAGAAACACATTTGGCTTGGAGAGCATTATTCAGGATGTCATGGTACTCATTAAGTGTAAATCTACAGTAATTCCGTAACAGAAGCTGGAATAACACCAGTTTGAAAAACATGAGATTTAGAAAAGACTTAGGCACTTTCTTTGGTTTGTTTTGCATGGACTAATTAACAATAATTGCAATCTGCACTAATGAGGCGGGTGTTACCTAAGCCTAAGCTGCAAAAAAACAACCTCCTAAGCAATTCCCTGTCTAAACATTAGGTCTTCCTCAAACTTAAAGATACATTCCATACCAATTTATTTTAATTGTCCATAAGCAACAGTGGGGAAAACCACTCACATCTTAACCATTTAAGTCCAAATTTCACTAGTACACAGATGAGTTACAAAGGCCTCCGTAACACAGCTCAGGATGGAAATTCTGAGAAGCTGTTGAATCTAATGATGCAACAGAGAGACTAAATTTACCTCACAAACCATTCAAATCTGGACAGAGACAGATGGAGGAAGTATATCAAATGTTGGTATTACAGAGGAAAAATTTAAAATAGTGAAAATATGATTACAATATCAATTTAGAAAATATAAAATCTACTAAAGTCTGACTTCCTTAGTCCACAGAGGTTTCAAATGCAACTGCTGAAGGATTGATGCTACAATTTAATTGTGGAGATACTCTGAATTCATATATTACAAATGTTTCTACCCAGCTGCTCTGTACCCCATGAAAAAAGAGCCGAGCTTCATTGTCCATCCACAGGACCTGGCTTCAAATCCTGGCTTCAAGTGCTGGCTCCAATTCCACTCCTTTCTGAGACTCTAGGAAAACAATTTAACTCCTAATGGTGCAGTACTAATGCTGACTAATCCTGCACAAAGCCTCTGTTCTATCACAATTCAACTCACGAATTCTTTTGGAGCATGCAAGTTAACCTGATACTAATTTCTGCTCACCCACTGGGATTGCAAACATTCACTAAACAGTCTCCTGTCTCCTCCCAAGAGCAAGTGTTGAGCAGGCACAGAGTCACAGCCTCAGCTCTACCCAACAGCCCTTCCCCTGTCCTTGGAAAGACTTGGAACCCAGCAGACAGCATGTTACCTTGCCTGCTCCATCACCCAGGCACAAGTTTGGGCAAACCAGGAGCTGGAGCCAACTGCAGCTGACCATAGCATAAAACAGGCCCCTGTCTTGGTCAAATATTGTTCTCTCCATCTCCCTGCTTTACACTATGAACTTAAAATTACTTTGCTTCATCCTCTGGACAGCTATGATCTGTGTTATTTAATGAATGGGAACTACATATCCTAGTCTAGAAATCTGTAACACTACCCTGGTTCTTGTCACTGCATTCAAAGTGATAGAGACATGAAAAAGTAAGCAAAGTTCTTCTCCCATCTCCTCACTTCTTCAGCTACTCCAAATATTAATTCTGCAGAAGTTCATGTAGATAACACACACACACAAGTTAAAAACCTGTGCTTTACCTTCTGCTTGAATTTGTCATACTCTGGTTTCCAGCCAAATGTTCTTGCCATGTCTTTGACAACAGGATTGAAGATCCCTCTACTCTCAAAAATTATTCCCTGTGTGGGTAATTATAGTTGTCACACCATTCAAAAACCTCCTAAACGCTCACTTCTACCATAATAATTTAACAAATAAAACTAGTCAGATTTTACTTTTTCAAAGTAGGTGTTTGTAGACAAAAATTGACTTCTCCATATTAAAAACAGGGGGGAGAAATCCCAACATTTTGGAATAGAGATTGGGAGATTTTGTTACTTGCTTTGACAAAATTTATGGTTTCCTTTTTTTCTTTTTTTCTGTAGTTGGATTTTTCCTTCTTTTCCCAGATCCTGTCATTTCTTGTAGTCAAATCAAAAAGTAGGAGGCAGGCAGATGAAAATGGCATTTAAAATTCAAACACTTAATTATAAACCCACAAAATTTAAAACTTTCTCTTGAAATTTTCAAACTTTTAATAGTACAAAAACTCTAAGCATGAAAGGGTTGCTTTTCTCTTTGTTAAAGCAGCTCTGTATCTGGGCAAGTTACAGTCTCTCATTAAAATTCTACACTTGAAATTAAAATATATAAATATATCTTTTTGAAGGCATATTCTTTACTACTTAGCCTCTGAAATACACTTTGCCTCCTTTCTTTTCTTAATTTTCCTTATATTTTTGTTGCTTCTGATATTTGACTGTAAGTTCTTTTGCTGTTTTAAGACACAAAGAAAAACATGCAAATGCCACTGAAGGATAAATGTATACTGAAAAACAATCATGAGCAGTATAAATTTATTACTTCTAGCTGTATAACAAGATGACCTTCTTTGCAATGTATCATATTCATTGGCTGTTACATAGTGTCCTTTGAAATCTGTTAATTCTGCAGTAATGTCTTAATAATATCAAACTGTGTATATTACAAAGCATATATATTATCTCATGTATTGAAATAACTTCTCATTACAGCATTTTCTAACTCCTACATCCCCATTTGACAAACATTTAAACAATTTTTACCTCATATTTTAAAGTATTGCTGACAAATGCAGAAGATTAATACTTCCAGGAAAACAGGGGAATAGTAATGAGCATCCTTCTTATCTATGACATTGCATTTTTCTGTTTTCATTGTTCACAGTGCTAATACAGTGCTGCTTCAAAATGCAGTTACTGATAGATGCAAATCACTAATAATGGCACGTTCTTCTTTTCATCTCCTCTGTTAAATCTGAGTGGCTTTAAAACTAAATTATACTTTAAATATGAGCAGTATCAGCAAGCCAATCAGGAGAAGAAATTTAGGCTTTATTTTTCCTGTTTCCTCACTCAGAAAAACTGCCAAAAGCATAAATAAATGCTTGATTTAATTAATTAATTAAAGAAATAACTTTCCTGCTATCAGTAACAGGAGTAAGTGAGCTTGGTTTTCCAATCAAAATGAAATTTTAAGAACAGAAAGTAGAGGGAGGGAATAAATATGGAAGCTCACAAGTAATTGCTGAGGTCACCTTCTGAACCACACACCGATTTTTCTGACAACAAACCTACTCTCATCTAGAATAGGGGTTGACAATGATGTTCCTGTGGTCACAATACTCCATTGTATCAGCCAAATTAGTGTTTCTTTTATTCATAATGTCCTTGTGTTTTGCTGTCCAAAGTCACTTCGGTGAATTTACTGAATATATTTTCACAACAGTAGATCAATTGCAAAAGCTTAGGAGCATATAATTATTCCATATCATTGCATTTTACTGCTGTGATAGGACAAACTTATCCAATAGGGGAAAAAAAAAGATCCATTTCAGAGCACAGAAGGTTTATTTCTTTCTATTTCTGCCTTTTTTTTTTCCTAAATGTCTCTGGCTTTCATACTTTCATAAGTAAAATGATTCACTGCAGGAAATGAAGCGTTAGTGCAGCTTCACGACATTTTGAAGCTACAGCTGTTTCAATAACAAGAGTTTTAGCCCTGAATGTACTAGTAGCACTTGGAGCTGAAAGCATCTATTGAGTGAGGAAGGGCTTGACCCTTTGCTTAGTGACTTCAAAGTTGTGAGTCATATGGCCCGAAAAGAATCCCTGAAGTCTTTAGAAATAACAGTGTAACATAACCATTGTGCTACAAATGGCTTCTGTAAAAAACCACATCTATCATTATGCACCAAACTACATAAATGAGTCTGACTTCTCAAAGGCTAGATGCAAAGAAATAGAAAGCTGCAGGCCTGGACAGCTGAGTCTGCTGGGTCTCCCTGATGCCAGAGGAGCTGGTTCAGTCCCACTGCCATCTGCAGCACAGGCGGCCTCTGGGCTCTGCTCTCCTCACTAGAACATCAGTTGCTAACATCTACATAAATTGCTTTGTCAAAGGAGAATAGTTAGGAAGCACAGTTACTAACAACTGTACTGTCTTCCATCTTCTTCAGCAAAGATTACTTCATTTACCAATTAGAGAATCCTCTTTCTTTGCCTCTCAACAAACCTTTTTTCATCGCTTCAGAGGGAGCTTCCATCTCTCAGGAGCATCTGCCAGGGTCAGTAGGCAATGAATGAACCTCTAAAAAGGAAGGAAATACCTGCAGGTGTTGCTGATCAACTGCACAAGAGGTAACAGCTACTATGAGTACAATCTCATGTCCAATATAATGGAGATAGAAGGGGGAAATATATTTTAATTACCTGTATAAAATATAATTAACATGGAGGCAAGAACAACTCCATAAGCAAAACAAGAGAGAACATATTAAAAAAAATAAAAAGAGGGAACTAGGAAAAAAGTTGAGAAAATCAATTCTCTAGAAAAAAATTAGTAATACTGGTTCCAGTGAAGGAAGGGGTAAATAACTGTAAAGGAGAAAAAACAAAGGAGAAAAATACTGCAAGCAGCAATATCAAAGGCAGGAAAATTGCTATGAAACAAAACAAAGGAGACCCTGGGGAAGAAAGCATGGTAATGAATGCTTACTCAACCCAAGAGCTGTGAACATTAGGTATTGGTCTAAACAGACAGTACCAATGTTTAGAAAACTATTTATATAAGAAATTAATCAACAAATATGCTTCCATCCTGTTAGTAATTGATAGTTTATTTAACTTCTTTATTAGAAATCNGAGTAATTCATGATTCTTCTAAGACACATGAATGCTAAAGAATGCAACAAAAACTTTGTCTTCCTTTAGATGGATTTTTTAATTCAACAACCACATACCAAAAAAAACTCACTATAAAGCTGAATCTGATATGAAAAGACCTATTTTTCAAATAGGCCATGAATAATAAAATGTTCCCCAAAAAAACTGGCTTGCCAGACATGAAAGGGCCAGATGAAACTGTCTGATGACAGCCCATCCTTAATTTTCCTGCCTGCAGCAGACTCTAAAGGGTTAAGTACATGAGGGTTTTTTCCTATTCAAAACTCTGTGCAACCTATTTCCTTACCCAGAACATCTCATGAATTGTGTTAGAGCACAATGAAAGTATTCAGAAATTCTTGTGATTCATTCATTTTCTGTCATTGATTTCAGGCTGCTGGCTAGGAAAGTGTTACTGTGGAGTAACACAAGTGCTCTGATCAAAATCACTTTGGGTCTTTAATTCACCTCTTCTGGACTTAGAGTGACACAAGCTGAAGCAGAATCTGGCCTCTTCCACTTCTCACATCCTTAAAATAAATCCATGAAGTATGGCTTCATCACCCTTTTCCTCAGATATAGGAGCAACACTGAGTTAGATCATTAATGTCAGAGAGTTGCTAAAGCCCAAAGTAATACAGCTGAGAGATCAGGTCTATTGTTCTGTAAGGATCTAAAAGGTGATAAAACTTTCCATTCTGGAAGGATGCTGCTATGAAATGTGCATCAGCTTCTTCTGATTTAAATATCGATTTGCATCTGAAAAGATCCTAAATTATATGTGTGCTCCACATGCAATGCTTCACAGTAATCAAATAACAGGGCTAAGAATGACATAGATGCTTCAGTGCTACACAGGAGTGCTTATGGTTACTGATACCACAGAGTTACCTGTCTGCAATTAAAGATGATCTAGAAAACCACTGCAAGCCCTTATGCCCCCAGAAAAAACTGGGAATAAGCTAATACAACTGCATGGGCAGGGAAGTGTCTCATGGACAGGCAGCTTGTGGCTCCATCTCAGCTCACCAGGCCTCCAACTATGATCTCCTCAATCTTGGCTCCTGGGTCAGGTATCCACACAAAAAATAATCTGAACTGTAGGTTCTGGCTTGGTTTATTTAGAATATCCCAGGAAAAAGAAGAAACTTTCTACAAAAACAAAACTACAGGGAAAAGAAGAAACTTCCTACAAAAACAAAACTACAGAAGATAGAATTAATACTTTCCAGGTTTGGATTCAGGCTGATCCAACAAGCCTAGCTTTGTCCCACATCTGTTGGGAAGATGGAAAATTTGCTTACATTTGCCCTCAGGAAGGGCAAATTGTGTATCAGAATGTTGGTTGAGCAAAATAAGGAGCTTGTGTCCAAATTGTTTCTCAGGCTGCAGAAACCAAAGCTCTAAAAGATTATGGTATCTCCTTTCTGGAAGACAAAAACTATATCCTTTAATAAAAGATGCTGTTACAAAGAGGATTTTCTGCTACATACACACATCATTCCAATTTTGATGAAAGTCTCATAAATAAAATTAACAAAACTGTCTCTCTCCCTGGCAGGTCATTTTTTATCATACCCAAATTTCTTAACAAGTAGCAATTACCAAGCCACATTGCCTGTAAGTGCACCCAACAGTCACAGCCTACAGGATGACATATTATACCCATGAATACCTCACAATTGAAATACATTTTCCCTATGGGACTACATCACTGCTTGATTTAATTTTTTCTGACATTTGGCCTGGAGCTTCTTTAAAGAAATGAACTTAGGATGGCTTTGCTGACAGCAAAGGACAAACCATGGCTATATACTCAAATCCTACTTAAATCATGCACACTACCCTTTTAAAACACTGATCCTGCATAAATTGTAGGACAGTCACTGGGATCTATTAGTCAGAGTTCATCTTCTACTGTTTGAGGATGAGCTATAGGTCCACATAAGCAGTACAAAAGGTCCAGCATAAATCATACAACTGCAAAGGAATAAACAGTCTCACCAGTGACAAATTTATCGATGTGGAAGGAGATATGCCAACTCGTCAGAATCCCTACCAGGGTTTTTTTACAGCCTCAGTAGTTCTTACTATGAATCATCCATATTCTGGTTTGGATTGGTTTCTTTTTTCTCTTCCTTCACAATGTTCACTAAAATAATGGTACCTAAAAAGATTCAATTTCAAGAGAGAGAGGCAAATGGAGAACCTTACTGTGAACTGAGGGAAAAGAGACAGGTTAGGAATTAGAACACTACAGTTTTTCTAATAAATCTCCTGTCTGAAGAGCAGCCAAAAAAGTCTACATTCGTTCCCCAATTAGGTTATATATTTCTCTTTAACATTATGAAGCTGTTACAAAGTTATGAAGTTTTGTGTCTCTTCAAATACTAATGTCTATTTTAAGTGACACATTGACAAGTTCAGAGAAGGAAGTGCTCTGGCTTTGATAGAGGCACAGTAATACCATCTAGGAATATTTTCAATGGTTTCATGACAGTATCTCAGTTCTGTGCCTGAGAACCTAACTGTAGCTGTGAGATCTCCACTTCTCTTGGAATCCTTGGTTTCAGTACTGAGGGGAACTGAATATATCATATGGAGGAAAAATACCTAGTTTTAACTGTGTAAAGCTCTAAGAAATTGTATTTTAATTAATTTATTGTCTCAAAAATACATAGAAATGGTTCCCAAATAAAAAAAAAAAGGAAAACTATGGAAAAAAGAAAATGAAGACTGACTTAGGCTTGGCCTCAGTCTCATTCCTCTGAGGACAATTTTCTCTGAGCTCCACAATCTTCAACAGAGTGGCCTAACAATAAATGCTCCCCAACGCAAACCCATCCAAGGCTGGCATTCCACCAAGACATCAAGGAATTGCCTGTATCCCAACAGGAGGGGAAAGTATTTCATCCATAAGCAGACTGATCACCCAGGAAGCAGTGAAACATTGTGACAAGTTAAAGCAAGACAAACAGCACTGTTTGTAGGTACCATGACACTCTATGCAGTCTAGGTTTTGTGACTCTCCTTGGACATTTTGAAGCACCTCATCTAAAGACAAGTTTTTCAGTCATTTTATAATCTGTTCCACACAATTGTCTCTAAACTCAATTTTTTCTCATGCTCTTATTTTCCTCCCAATCCTCTCTTCTCTGCCCTCTACAGCAGCTTGTCCACCTGCAGCACAGAAGAACACAGGCACAGAATAACCCATTTCTGGGTTAAAAATGGTTAGTTCAGGATTAAAAGTGGCAATGGTTGACCAATCTTTGAATAAGTGAAAAAATGCTTAAAAGCAGCTTAGATCATGAATAGCAAAACAGAGAAGTTGGACACTTTCAAATGCCCACTATTCACATTTCTCATTCTTTCAAATGCACAGCCTGCTCATTTGTAGAAACCATGGGACAATATGCTCCAGGATTAGGCCTCAAGAGTAATCTCTCCTTTTTCATGCATCTACAGGATTGCCAATGTTCCTGTTATCAGACTATCTTTTGTGCTCTGAGCAATCTTTTAGAACACGGAGAAACAATCCCATGCAATTGAGTTCCTCCTTATCACACAAACCTTGGATGAAATGTTCTCATTGAAAACATGAAATTAAATTAATGTAAACTACCACTAAGTAAAGAAATGGAAAGGCTTTTGATTTAGAAAGATTGCCTACATGAGCCATTTTTCACTGTGTTAGTGAATTTTGTATGTTTTGAAAAAAAATTCTCCCCATCTTCACAAATAAATGAAAAAGTTTAAATTCAATCTTTGAAAATACTTCATTTTGAAGAGGCAAAAGATGCCTTTTAAGCATTTAGGTTTTCACAAAGAATCTAGTCTGAATCATACCTCTCAAGAACAAACAACAGCTCCCTCCAGCTCAAATGAACTGAATTCTTTTTCAACAACTCGATTCTTTTTGCTGAGCTCTTACTCTCTATTTTGTCCCCCTGGCACACCTGATCCATGTCTCCCTTTGCCATGTTACTCTCAATAATGATGATTTTTGCTCTCCAATACTGTAACTCAAGCTCCTCATCTTTCCCTAGGTTTCTTTTGCTTGAGGCAGTCAGAACTAAGACAGATTATTTTAAGACCCACATTTTTTCCTAGGTATGTAGCAGACCCTTGGTGTTACCAAAGCAACTCTTTCAGCTCTCTGCCTCCATCTCAGATATTTAGGAGACGACGTCAGGCAAGGACAGCCCCTCCATCACAACACTTCATGTTCAGCAGAACCATGGCCTCATTAAAGGACCCAAATGATAATATTTGTGTCAGATTTTAAATTCAAACATGATTTGGTTTGCAAAATGGTAAGCAAATTTGTTTCTTAACAACACTGCAAACCTTTTAAATCACGTGTATGCAGCAGAACAAACCTCTACATTGCTAGGGTAGAATAAGATATTTTAGTGCCAACTCCGGTCCATTAGATTTTAATTGGCTCCAGCTGGCAGTCCCATAAACTATAACATTTTTTACCTGCAGCTGAGCAGCTGTCCACACAAAGTGAAGAAAAAAATTTCCCTCCCAGGAAAAAGAAGAAAATACGTTGCCTGTAACTTCTTCCTTACAGTCTACAAATACAGAACTAAGTATAGCCAGTGTACCTGATTAAACAGCTCCTTCAGAGTTCCTTTTTATCCAAAATCTAAATAACCTCAAAAACTTAAATTCTGCAATGTATTTACCCAAAGAGAATCAGTCATTCAAACACAATTCCTCAAGCAATCTGTATAATACTGTACGAATGAGTTAAATTTAACTCAGAAACTTAATATGAACTCAGAAACAGAAATGATGCAGGTTTTTCCAACTCTCAGCCTCTGCTTTACCTGCCTGGCTAGATGCACTATGGGGCAGAGCACCTCACTGCTTCTTGGGGGCAAACTCAACAGGCATTACAGGTCAGACTGGAGAATTCATTGAAGTTTTCCCACTCAGGTAAAAAGGATTTAGTCACAGCAACTATGAATTGAATTAGTTCTGCCACTACAACAATGAAGTACCATTTTAGTGAAGTACAGATAAGTCTCTTCATATGTTACCTATGTATGTGTACATAGAGAGACAGATACCAATTATGAACAGTTCAAAAAATTACAGCAGCTTCATCAAATTCTTATCTCATTGTAGTAAATACAGAGTAACTAGCAAACCGAAGAAAGACTCCAGATTTTCACTAAGAATAACTAAGTTACTACTTGGTCTGCTAGATTCCAACTGTACTATTTCCTTTTCCTTCCTTTATTTCCCTTTGAGAACGAACAAGGAGGGGAAAAAACCAACAGAATTTCAGTCTGAGCTGCAAATCAAGTCTTTTCAGCTAAAGAGTCTCACCTGCATTACTGCTAACTGTTAGTAACAGACATGGTACTGTCTCCTGCAATCCACCTCTGAGAGGAGAGGGTGGGAGCTGGGCAAACCTTTCAGACACACCATAGCATTCCCCAGGGCCACTGCTGAGCCCCTCTCCACCACAGCAGTACAAGAACAATCCTGCTGAGATCTGCAGGCACTGCCAAATGACCAGCACACAAAGAGCTGCAAAAATCCCTCTTTGCCAGCTGATACGTGCAACACCTGGAAGAGGAATGTCACCAACTCCCCTTTAAAATCTTGAAACTCAAATGGGTGTTGTGTCATCCTCCTGCTGAGCACACAAGCCCCTGCCTCCCCTGCCCCTGCTCTTCTCCCAAAGCTACAAAGGTCTGTTGAACCAGGAAAACACACTAAAACATGAACACCTGCAAGGGTGTGTAGGCCTTCAGAGCTTGAAGCCTCAAAGATTTTCCCTGCTCGGGGAGCATCCGAAGGATGTGAGGCTCAGCTTCCCACCCCGCTCAGAAATGAGCAGCCTTCCTCCCTACACATGTGCCGGCAATAAAGCAAACAGTCGGAGCTATTTAAAAAATTACTCTAATGACGTAAATTAGACAAACATTAATAAACTCAGCAGGTTATTTCCCTACTGGAAAAACCACCATAGATCAGAACAGCTCTCACATCAGTGATTCATATTGTTATACAAGGCCTGTGTCTGAAAATAAAAGTTCCACGTGAGACTTGCATTGAAAACACCTTATCCGTCAGGATCGCCTTTATTATTTCTGAAGTACAAAGAGGCCAATAAAAGAGCTGTATTAAAACAGGGCCCCTGTTACCAGAGTGCTGTGATTAAATGTTTGACTTACAGTTTGCTTTATTAAGCAAAGCAAACACCATCAGCTTTCCAGCTTTCTGAACTTTGAGTCATTTTTTAACATTAGGGCTGACCCAAACCTGCTCATGCCCTACAAGCCTGGAAATTGTACATAATGCAATCCTGCAGGTTATATTTTATCCTACTGTAAATTGTTACCTGCCTGATTATATAAGGGTTAACTTACCATTAGGAGGATCTCTTAAAGCCAGACAACAGAGAGACTGAAGAAGGTTTTGCTCACAGGTTTTGCTCTTGCTAAAGAAGATTTATGCCAGACAGTTACTTCTCATTTAAAAAAAAACCACATAATCTTATATTAAAATTTAATCAAAGAATTCTCAAATTCCTAATATTTTTGGTTAATTATGTCATTTCTATATGTGAAATAATATGCGATTCTCAAAAGAAGAACACTAAAGAACTACAGACTAACAGCCAAAAGACACCAAAGTTAAAGTACTTTATTCCTACCTCCATAGTGGAGAAAAACTTAAGCATGAAGAGAAGCTCCTCAAAAACCTGCAACAGAATCCACATCAATGGGACTATCAGCATGTCAGTGGTAGGTGAGGCTCCCAAGCACCTGCTATCAGTGGTCTACCCTTCCAAGGCTTTCTCCAAATATACTGGCACAGCTAATCCTGACTTTGAGATGACCATTTTAGCACTTGAGATCTCTCTTTCCCAGCACTATCTTGTGCAATATCTTATTATGAATGGTTAATTCTATGCTAGACACAAAAATATATGGAAGCAGACCAAACTACCACTCCAAACACTGCTTTTAAATCTGATGTCAGCAACCAGCACACAATGCTGAACAGCCCTAGACTGAGTTACTTCACAGGCTGGATAACTTTAGACTGCTACAATGAGATCTTTACTGACTTGGTAAAAGAATTTTTGCTTCCTGCTTCCTTCACATGTAGACAACTCTATTCAGAAATTTAAATTCAAAAGCAGAATCTTACCCTAAGGTCTGAAGGGATGATGCAGGCTCAAGTTTTACTGAATGCATTGTCATCCAAATTTTGCCATCCCAGAGAGAGGAGTGCCTTCATGAGGAGCATGGGGAACTTTGCACCAGAGACAGATTTTACAATAGAACACTTTGTTAAGTCACAAATGAAAATAGTGTGTGCAGTTCCTTCTGCCTGCAACTTGCAAGTAAAAAAAAAGTTTTAGGTAGGTAACTTAGCCATTGTTCCTCACATAGAGTTTAGCTGTTCAGTTCCACTGTAGACTGTGAGGCCACAAAGGATTTAAGCAAGTCATTTAATCATTCTCCAAAAGACAAGCTGAACAATGTCACATCTTTATCATTGCATATGGCATCACTTACCCTGATAGCTGTAAAAGCAAGAATCACTGTTAGGCATTTAATCCTGTCAGACAGGGATATTAACCTGCTATTTTAAAAGCCATTGCCATCTGATCTGTAGTACTGACAACGACGGCTTCCCAAGGAACAATTCCTTCTGCCAAACCATTGAATGGTACGAATAGCTTTGATGGAAATGGAACTCTAGAGCTGGTCGAGAAAACTTTTGATGCAAATGGAATTTATTTCAGTAAAGATAGTGTAGGAAGAAAAACAGGCTCCTTAAAACATTCATTAAATTCCTGTAGTACACAACAAGTTCATCTCTTTCCCTCATTTGTAAGCATACACACATACATTATTCACTTATCTGTGCCTACAAGGATAAAATCAAATGACCTCATGCCACAGTTAATGTCCAAGTAAGGATCTCAACGCCAAAGTACACTTCAGGGGGAAGAAGGTGAATAAACTGAGGATTTTGAGTAAGAGATTAGACATTTGTTTGCATAGTACTGACATGAGACTAAGCACAACTGCAGGAAGCAACTGGACTCTAGATTCTGAGCAGAATACAGCCAAACCAGCTGGACTCAGCTGACAATGACTCTTTCAAACATGAGATGTTTCATTCATATTTCACACAATGGCTACATGAGTAATGAACAGATGGGTTTGCTATTCGCACCACTTAGTGGAGCATGAAATGATGCACTGACAGGTAGGGGAGAGAAGAATTCGAAGCAGGTGTTGTAGTAACACTGTGACAGCATACAGTATGTCAAAATGCAGGGAGCGAAATATTTAACTAAAATGTATTCAGAGGCTCCAAAATTAGAAGTATTATTTAGTAGCTAAAATTTTAAAATTATTTTTCAAGCTCAAAAGGCAAAAAATATAATAAACTAGGACATTTTGGAGTGAACTCTGTAACTAATCCGTTCAGACCTATGTGTCCTTCTGTACTAATGGAAGAGAGACAAGGATCATTTATATATTTCTGCCCTCCAAGCCTGACTGCTGCAGCACACAGTTCAAGGGACTGAAAGCTGGAGAGGTCTAACAGACTCCAGCTGATGTAACAGGCAGCTGCCCAATTAGTAATGTGTCTCACAGATACATTGGTGCTCTGGACACTGTACTTGCTTATGAGAGTAAAGTAAAAAAAAAAAAAAAATCCCAAACCAAAAAATTAAAAACCACCAAACAACCACCAGAGTTTTTATCTTCAAATCTATCTTACTATTTGACTTTCAACTGGAAACTCCAAGATTGAGTTTCTGCCATTGTATGACGTTGTCTGACTGGAAGCTGACTTGCCTTGTAAAGCTAAAATAAAGAAAACCAAAAGCACTGTTCAAAATCACTCCAGTTTCTCTTTGATTTAAGTAAAATCATGCTGAATCTCTCTCAGAAGCCAAAAAAATCTCAACTTCAAGTTACATTTTGTATTCTTTTTAAGTCTCATGAGTGACTTTTGAAAAATAATTCATTAATTTAGGACTGAAAGTTTTTAATATTTTAATATGGAATGCATACCAGATTTAATTTCTTCCTAAAATATTTTAATAAAATATTAACATTTAATTATTACTAACAATTATAAAGTAAATTATTTTCTATGTTATACTAAAAACAGTGCAGGTTTTGCTGCAACTATCATAATGTGAGTGAAATAAAAAATAGCTTCTGTTCCATGAGGAAATCTGTCGCTGTGTGAGAATATTTGCTTGGGAACAGTACACCTCCTCATATGTCATTTGTCCCTAGGGTTCTACCAATATTACTTACCTCCTTGGGCTTTTTCTCATAATTTTGGACAAACTCATTGCTAAAGACAATATGTTGGGATTTGCACACCTTCTATTTCCACTGTGTGAATGAATAGCACCTCCAAAGCTCAACAGCCATGCAAAGCTACTGTTAGTGAGACAGAGCTTGGATCTCACGTCCCTGCGGCTTCCAAACTTTATGGTACAATAAAAAGAGCAGCTGTTAACTTGGAAAGATGAGATGTAATTAATGAGAGCTATAGGCCACTGGGGTGGAACACTTATAATTCCATGGAATCTGTGCACAATCCTGACTGAGCACAGCCACTGGGATGTGGGCTCTGTGTCTTCTCCCAAAGAAGGCATCTGCAGGACCGCCCTGAGCTCCAGCTCATGGCCTCTGCACTGACTGAGGAAAGAGACTGCCATCTACTGAGGCAACCCATCTATTGGCAAACAGGGAGTTAATGCAATGAAGAGGGGATTCATGGTTAAGGCAAGGAGTTTGGAGAATTCCCACAGACATCAGCTGTTCGCACATAACAAAGACTGAACAGGGAACGATAATTTCAAGTAAATCTTTTTCTTCTCTTCCCTTCCTCCCTGGCTACTTTCCCTCAGTCAAAAAACTGATTTTCTAATGGGAATGATTCATTCCATGTATACTTTTACAACATCTAACCCCTGTAATCCTTTTGCTCTGAAGGACAGAGATTTCTGCGCCTGCTGTTTTGCTGCACTGAAGAAGCAAAGCAAAAAGATGGAGTATCAGATAAAGAAAACAGAAAAGGAGAGTGGAGTGTTTCAAGAAGGAAGGCTTTTGAGCGCTTTATATGAAACAGTCAGTGGAAAAAAAATCAAAGAAAAAGCAGTAAAACATATAGTGAGTTTTGAAAAAACATATAGTGAGCATTGCCACAAACAGCTCATCCCCACTGACAGAGAAGTGTGTTCCTACCATTAGGATAGAGCTTAATAAGCCTGAGCACTTGAAAAGCATCTCAAAGCAAAGATCTCAGAGCAATTGCAAATATTAAGGTTCCTTCTTGCACCACGTGCTCTTCATGATCAGCTATTAACATCCATCAGACCCATGCTCAGAATCAAGCAAGCTGATCTCAAAGCAGGGATGAGAATATATGAATTTTTATCCCTAACCAAAAATCCCATCCCATACTTCCCACGATGGAAATCAAGAGGTTAATTATTTTATACTGGGATAACTCAATTCCATTTAGCTAACTCTGCCCTGACAGAAATAAAACTTTTCTGCTTTACATCTTCCCAGGGCTGTTACAACAAGCATTACCACATAGTTTCAGCTGACTGCACCTGTTCTTGACAACGTCACTTCCCAGCTGTGCAGAGATTTGGAAATGGTTATTAAACACTCATCAAAGAATAAAAACAAAATTGAATCTAAATGGACTGTGCCACACTCCATGGAAGAGAGACAGCTGGCAGAGCTGCATTGCACTGAGGCCTCCTGTCAGGCTCTACAAGGAATGTCACCCAGCTTCACTGGTGGTGTATCAGCTGTAGTGGCAGATTCCCACATTCCAGGTTATCTGCTCAAATCAATTATCCATACATAGAATGAGAATTCTTCCTTGGTTTCTTTATAACAGGCTGAATATGGCTGTACTGGGAAGCACCTGAGAAAAATTTAACCCAGCTGGTTTGTTTAAAAAGCATCAATATCACTGTTCATTTATTATCTTATGTTCTTTCAAGTAGGACCACTCATTTTCATATATCATTCAAGACAGAAATTCCTGAAATAATTTCCTATACTATAAATCCTCCAGGAATAAACAATTTGGCTCATGGGAAAGTCCATATTTGCTAATTACAGCCAACATTTTTATTTGTTTCAATTGTCTCTTGCATAGTCACAGAGATGCCACATTCTCCCATCTCTCCTGACATTGGCTAGGTGCTTTAAAGAGCAGTCTGGGAAGTAGGTACAAACATGATGGATCCTATTGCCATGAGCAAATTGCCTTTCAGGCAAGTTTGAGAAGGCTCAACACCCGGCTTGACTTGATTACAGAGCCATTAGCATTTTTGTCTTGCTGCAGTCATGCATATTTCCAGCCATTTCAAGCAGTGTCTTGCATGATTTGGAGCTAAAGACTCTTAGAGAGATGTGAGGACATTTTTCTGCTCAACTACTATACACTACTGGTAAATAACTGATTTCTTCACTATCCAAACTGTTGAGCTACAAGTGGAGAGGGTGAGGGAGGAAACCTCGGGGGAACAGGTCTGATCTCATTTCTTATCAACGGTTCACTGCTGCCAAATGCAGCCATCAGAGAAAATCCAGCAAACCTTAAACACTTCAAAATGGAAAGACTGAACATCCCTCAGAGAAAAGCTAATGGGATACAGAGCTTTTCACCTCCAGGTCACAAGCTCAAATCTGGCTCCTCTCAGAAGCAACAAGACTTCCAGGCTGCTCCTCAGCTGGGTGGAAGGATGCTTTTCACCCAGCTGAGCCCTCACTGCTAGTCAGCAAGTTTTGAGAAATAATCCAGTGCACACCAGTCCTGCTCTGAGCAGAGGTTGCAACTTCTGCATGCAGAATGTCTTACCATCACAGCCACAGCATATTAGTGTTGAGGATGAGGTAGAAATACACTGCCCAGGATGACAGTCCCCAATCCAGTGTTACGTACTAAGCTTTTTTTATTCAAGATGTTTTTCTTACTGTTTCTGCTTCACATAAATGGCCTGACAAACTCGTATCAAGCCTCATAGGGAAGGCAATGGGAAAGAATGCAAATAAAACAGTAGCTAAACTTTTAGGCTACAAAATAGTGTTCCTTTCATACAGCAATACTGTGGAACTGCCTCCCACACACTATTATAGATGTCACATATATAAATGGATTAGAGAAATTAGAGAAATGAGTAAGAGTCATAAGGTCTGATTTAATGGGCACCAGAACAGGACTACTGAGACTTGGAACATGTACTTTCAAGATCATCGATCGCAATTAGGACCTCCACCTGCTGTAATGGCACATGGACAGATCTTTTAGTTAGAATTTAGTGAAGCCAGTGGAAAAACAAGTACTAAATTCACTTCCAAATATCCAGATGCATATTTAGAATCATAAAATATAAGGGAAAGGATTTCTGGAGTTCATAAGATCCAATGCCCTGATGAAAGCAGGGTCAACTTCCAAGTCAGAGCAGGCTGTTATGGGTTGTACCAAGCAAAACAGTGAGGATTCCACAACATGCCTGGACAACTGTTGTAGTGCTTAACTATCAATGGCTTTCATGGTGAAAAAGTATTGACTGATATCTAATGACATTTTTATGTTCTTTATAGAACATTAGCAAAGTATCAAGAATTTTCCTGAACTGCTGCTAGTCCCACCTCAACAGGAAAGAGAGTTTCTGATCACATCTGATGACATATTGTATCCTCTCCATTTTTTATCTCCTCTTTAACAGTAAAAAAATCCAGTAGAAAAAAGGAAAAAAAAGGAAAATATCTTCTTTTTTTGACATCTCAGAATCCATGACACTAAGTCTATGATTGTCTCCAACACCAGAAAGGAAAGTCTGTGTAAGCAGTCAACAGTCTCAGCACCAGACTTACAGATGGTGAGGCTATCTGTGGGTATCCTATTCTCTGAGGCATTATATATATANGCCTCTTGAATTTGTACTATATATATAGATATATATATATATAAAATCCCACTAATATCTAGTCTCTGATTTTTTTTGGAAATTTTCATTCTGGAGTTCCATTCCTGTTATTCAAAAAAATAAAAAAAAAAATATGCCTGAGGAGGTTATTTCCATAATGGCAGAATGTTTTTGGTGACAACACAGTTTGCTGCAGGTGATGTTATCAAAAATAAAATCTCTGCTATATTAACTTCATCACAGTAGTCCCTTGGGATACTTTACTGAAGTGTATTCTTATGATAAAACTCAATTTTAAAAATAAAAATGACCAGAGCTATATTTAGCCCTCTGTTCTAAGCAGCATAGGATGCTGTTAGAACTACGCCTCCNTAGTGAAGCCAGTGGAAAAACAAGTACTAAATTCACTTCCAAATATCCAGATGCATATTTAGAATCATAAAATATAAGGGAAAGGATTTCTGGAGTTCATAAGATCCAATGCCCTGATGAAAGCAGGGTCAACTTCCAAGTCAGAGCAGGCTGTTGTGGGTTGTACCAAGCAAAACAGTGAGGATCCCACAACATGCCTGGACAACTGTTGTAGTGCTTAACTATCAATGGCTTTCATGGTGAAAAAGTATTGACTGATATCTAATGACATTTTTATGTTCTTTATAGAACATTAGCAAAGTATCAAGAATTTTCCTGAACTGCTGCTAGTCCCACCTCAACAGGAAAGAGAGTTTCTGATCACATCTGATGACATATTGTATCCTCTCCATTTTTTATCTCCTCTTTAACAGTAAAAAAATCCAGTAGAAAAAAGGAAAAAAAAGGAAAATATCTTCTTTTTTTGACATCTCAGAATCCATGACACTAAGTCTATGATTGTCTCCAACACCAGAAAGGAAAGTCTGTGTAAGCAGTCAACAGTCTCAGCACCAGACTTACAGATGGTGAGGCTATCTGTGGGTATCCTATTCTCTGAGGCATTATATATATATATATATATAGATATATATATATATAAAATCCCACTAATATCTAGTCTCTGATTTTTTTTGGAAATTTTCATTCTGGAGTTCCATTCCTGTTATTCAAAAAAATAAAAAAAAAAATATGCCTGAGGAGGTTATTTCCATAATGGCAGAATGTTTTTGGTGACAACACAGTTTGCTGCAGGTGATGTTATCAAACATAAAATCTCTGCTATATTAACTTCATCACAGTAGTCCCTTGGGATACTTTACTGAAGTGTATTCTTATGATAAAACTCAATTTTAAAAATAAAAATGACCAGAGCTATATTTAGCCCTCTGTTCTAAGCAGCATAGGATGCTGTTAGAACTACGCCTCCGATATCTTCAGGAATTTGTTACTTAGCAGTAATTGCCAGCAGAGCATGAACAAGTCAAAATACAATTCTCACATAGCATTCGATGGAATAAAAAGTGGCATTCTTTTCCTTGAACTAGAATCTATTACAACATTAATGATTTAGACATTCAAAAGCTTTCAACTAACATTCAGATAAGACAGTGGAACATAATGTCAATATTTATGTATATACAAATACATTGTGGCAATAGCAACAAGAATTCTCTTCTACTAATTGACTTTCTTTTCCATAAAGACAGCATGAACTGCAGTTCTCCTTGACTCTTCTCTGACACAAAGATACATGTATTCTCATAAATTCAGTGTTACTGAGGGGAGAGGAGGGAATATTTGGCAGAAAAATGAGTGAACAAAACCTGCTCAGAAATTGTTGAATTTCTGATGAAAGCTTATTTTTTCCAAAATAACTGGTGATTTCACATGCTTAATTTCACAAGGAATACTGAAAGGACTTTACTTTCAGTAAGTGATGAGGATGTTTTTATGAGGCAACAAGACAGACATATAAAGTCATTAGTGATTTTTCAAAGAGTAAATTTGTTCCTAGAACACATGCCCAGGAGACTGAGCAACCAAAAATCATATAATAGTTTGGGCTGGAAGGGACCTTCAAGATCATCGAATTCCAACTCTCCCGTCATGGGCAGGGGCACCTTCCAGTGCACAGCAGGTTGCTCAAAGCCCCATCCAGCCTGGCCCTGAGTGCTGTCAGGGATGCAGCATCAACAATTTCTCTGAGCAACCTGTTCCAGTGTCTCATCACCCTCACTGTAAAGAATTCCTCCCAATATCTAACCTAAAGCTGCCCTCTTCCAGTTAAAAGCCATTTCCCCTTGTTCTGTCACTACATGCCCATGTCAAAAGTCCTTCTATACCTCTCTTGTAGCACCCTTTAGGTACTGAAAGGTCTTCCCTGGAGCCTTCTCTTCTCTAGGCTGAACAACCCCAACACTCTCAGCCTTCATATGTCTTCACAGCAGAGATGCTCCAGCCTTTTTGTGGCCTCCTCTGGGTTTGCTCCAGCAGGTCCATGTCCTTCCTGTGCTGGGACCCCAGAGCTGGTGCAGCTCTGCAGGCAGGGGCTCAGGAGGGCAGAGCAGAGGGGCAGAATCCCCTCCCTGCCCTGCTGCCCACACTGCTTTGGATGCAGCCCAGGACACGTTTGGCTTTCTGGGCTGTGAGTGCACATGGCTAGTTCATGTTGAGGAGCTCATAAACCAACACACAATAATGTTACACACTCATGGAGAACAGGGCTCGAGTGCAATACCTTACCCAGTGGCAGCTGATGACAGAAGTCAGTGAGACAGCACATAATTGCCCAAGCTGGAATTTTGCCCAGATATCCAAGTTAACAACCTAGAACATACATACCACGGATCTTTAATTACCACCAGTGTTCATGACCTCAGTTTTATGCATCATCTGAAGTGTGCCCTGGGAAATAAGCAAAGTCTCCAGTATACCTGACTGAGTGAAAAACAGTAAAGATTTTGGTGATTTGTAGGGAGAAAGGCAAAGCACTGGTTAGAATGGCAAAGATCTCCCTAGGAAGGTAATAGGGATACAAAATCTGATTTTTGTCACAAATGGCTTTTAGCTAGCAAGATCTCTTGGAGAAAAAAAAAAAAAACAACAACACCCCTTTTCTTTCTTCAGTCAAAGCAAGTTTAATGATGCTGCCTCTTGATTTAATGTTGCTCTACCCAAGTATAAAAGGGAATTTCAAAACTACTCTACTATTTAAAAAAACTCTTATTGCCTTAAATCTTTTAGAGAATATACTGATTGCATTACCAAGAGACCAGAAGCACTGGTTTTTAAAGAATTTCTGTTGTTATCATCTTCACCTGACTGTGATTTTCTATTTTTCATTTTCCTCTGTATTGTGATACTTAGGAACAGTGCACTCCCATTGTTGAAAAAGGTTTTATTCATTCATGTCCCTTAAAAAACATATTGAGGTGCTCTTCAACATGAGTTAAATAGGTTTATGCAAAATATTGTTTAGGAAATAGCTCTACCAGAGAGATTATGAAAAGCAGAACAAAACCAAGTTCTCCTTTAGAATCTACTGTAATTCATCAGTGAGCTGGCTACTTTTTTAATTGGACAGGACTTTCTTTGTCACTGCTTGTCTCTTAAAACTATTCATTGCAACAGTACATATATAGCACTGAATTTACTCTCACATCAGAGTTGGGGAACAATTGGCAGAAAGAAAAAATCAATGGCTTTAAACTGGTTTAAAACATTTTATTTGGTTTCCAATTTTTTAATTCATTCTAACTAGGAAATTGGAATAATCATTATTATTCATTCAGATTTACTTTTAAGACCTAGAGAGGTTGTTTGCCACAAGACCATTCATTTTATGCATGCTAGAATTAAGGAGGTAGCAAATCAGGCACCAGTGGAACCACAGATGCCTGTGTCAGAGCCTGAGCCCCTTCTCAGACACTTGCTGAATTACACAGACTGCAAGGTAAAATGATGTGTTCATTTCCTTACCTTTTCCTTGCTAATGTGTCATTCTCCAGTCATTTTTCTCAGTTTATTTTGGCTACAGCACAGATGACCCATTGTAATTTGCCTGTGGAGTCTCACTCAGAAGGCCTCAGATATTTGGTTTTACTCAGAAATGTGACTGCATAAAGATTTCACATTTTTATTGCTATTTTTCTTTTACTCTACTGCCCCTGTAGAATCTCAGTGAAATCTGTTCAGTGGAATAACACGAGCAGGGCATGCTGCTTTCTGCCCCTGCTCGTCCTGTAAATCTAACTCAGTGAACAGAGGAGGAACTGGATTTTATTCTGGCTCACACTTCATCAGCAGGACTGTTAATGAAGTTCCAGCATTTTCACCTGCACCACCACATTAACAGAAACTTCTTTAACACTGCAGTAGCAAAGAACAAAAGTACAGTAGGAACCCCCAGTGCTGCTCTGGCACTCACTTTATCCTTCAATTCTCTTTGAAGGAAAGATTAAATCCACAGCTGAAATAAACGTCTCTGTTGGAAAAAAAACCCTCAACAATTAAAAAAACCCTCAACATACAGAATCCCTCTTTACTGTCTGTGTTAAATCCAGCTTTTCAATAGCATTACTCTGCTGTAAAATCAAATAGGATATCCAAATCACAGTAATTCCTCAAAAATGGCAATTTGTTACTTTTCAGTTGCTTATAATTTGTGTCACTATTCAGAAATACACTCTGTTAAATAAGAAGTGGACAGTTTTGACAGTTTCTGGTTTTGCAAACAATAAATCACACGGTGGAAAGTACTTTGATCATCTTCAGGCAAAAGACATTTTATTAGGGTCTTGGGGGTTTATCAGGTTTTTGGTAACAGTTCTTGATGGAGTTTTTTAACTCTCTTGCAAACCACGGTATCAGTAGCAGAGCTTTTTTTAAAAAAAATAAAGTCAAACTTCTTTTTAATTAAGATGTCAGAATACTACCAATGTTCAAGCAGATATTTGGGGTTTTAAAAATGAATGCAGACCTATTAGCAAACAGACTGACAAAGTTCTCTCATGTATGAGCAAAAGGACAGGAAAAAAACCCTGAGAATTTTAAAGTGAAGTCACCTGTGAGCAAATGAGTTTAAGTGCTTGTACAAGCAATTAGAGATCGAGTAAGCAACCAATAGCAACTGAATTAATACCATAATTTTGATACCTTATATGGTTTTTAGGCACTTATTAGAAGCTTAGAGTTTTTGTGAGCATTTTTCCTACAGTAAGCCTTAACAGCTACAAGCAGTGTTCAAAATCCTATTCATGACCAATGCCAAGAATATGAAAGGACATTACCCAGAACACACAGGCAGGAGCCAATTCATCTAAACTCAGCATGAAAATGTGCTGTTACTATTCAAACCAGAGGGCATAACATGCAACGAGGCACTGGCTGGTCTTCTTGCTGAAGAGTTCATCAAATTATCAAGTAATACACATCCTGACTTAAAAGAAGGAGGGGAAAAAAACGGCAGTAAACTGAATTTTAGGATAAATAAAAAAATAAGCTTTCTTAAAGCAACCAAACTAAAACTTAAATCATTTTTCTGATTTAGGATTACTAATACACCATTGAAAAACAAGGAGAGCAGATAGCAAGTTAGTGCAGTCAGTCAAATCACTGACATCTCACTGGAGATCTCTGTGAGCAGTCAGGGCACAGTTAAGGGATGAGCCTCATGAACACACGCACAGGAAGTCACCATGGCTCAGCTGATTTACAACACCTGTGGTGAGTTTGAGTCCTCTGAAGAACTCCAGTGCAAACAAAAATGAGACTCAGTTCCCAGAAAGCACAAATCCAGAAATTCGTTGGTTAGATACCAGCAAAAGAACATGAACTAACCAAGGCAGTACCTATCTTTCCCTTGTCTTGATGCAGGACTCCCTGACAGATATTCACAAAGCAAATTATGGCCAGGGGAAAGAAGTAAATTTTAAATAAATCCATGGATGACAAAGTCTCCAGAAGATAAAAGCCTACAGAAGATAATTCAGAATCACAATCTGTTTCTTTTTGAAAGAAGTGAACAAGCATGAAATCTGGCTTCTCAGCATCAAGTTAGCTCATGAAAACCTCCTGAATACTGACTGCTGTCTAACCACAGGGCCACAAATACACAGAGAGATCTCACAGCAAGACAAAGTCCTCAGAGAGATGCCAGAACAACTGAAAGCAAAAAGAATGAAAAATCCTCAACAGCTGAAGATTATTTTCAGCCTTAATTGACCAGAACATTGTGTGTGATCTGCAATTTTATCCTGCTGGACATTTCATGTAGGGAAGCTCCAATCCCAGCTCTGCTCTTGGATCCACTGGACACCACAGTCTCTTGCTCTGAGGTTACTCAAAGTTAATCTTAGCTCTGCAACTGGCCCAGTAGCTACAGCCCATCACCCAAGCCCCCTGCAATTCAGATGATTCACTATGCAGTACTTAATCAAAATATATCTTGTATATAAACTTTAATCTGAAGCACTGTTATGTTCTCAGATGTAGGATGATATTCATATAATTTACATTTACATCACACTTCCATACATCATACATGCTCCTCTCATTGTGCTTTCATTAGGTAATCCTGGTATAAACCTACAGCGTGGCTGGGCAGTGTTTTTAACCTCTCCTTTTAGTATTTCATTTATCCTGTAATAGCCTTTTACCCTGCAGTTTGCTGAAGATTTTTTTCTTCTTTTTTTTCCCCCCATTTTTTCTGTTCCTCATTACTTGGCAGCCCAAGGGAAGCAGGGTATGGATTAACTTTCAGGGATTCCATGGAGGAAGTACAAAATATTAAAACTCATCCAGCCCAACACCTATTTCATTTAATGTTCACTGGAATATTTATTGGTCAAGGCACTTTGTTAAATATGAGACTATATGCAAGGGCAATTTATCAAAAAAATAAATCTGATCAGGATAAGGACATGAGTTTGGATGTACACTATACTTATAGGGAGTGGTTTTCATAACATGAACATATTTGTCTCCTATAAGCAATTACTTCAATGGCCAAAGAATACAGAAAAGTAAAGAGAGCACTTAAAACAGTGAATCGCATTTTGTTTTGCAGTTCGTTATCAAAAATGCACTTGAAAAATAAAAGAATAAACAAAGGAAAGAGGTCGGGGTAGGGTAATCTAGCTGCACTGGAGGAAAATGCCCATGTTAAGTGCAGTGTTAATCAATGAAGCTTAGCAAATTTTAAAGACAAATGTTAACAGATACTTCTTCATAAAGCAATCAAAACATGTTTTTGCAGCACCTTCTTCCCTTGACTTTATTCTCTCTTTGTTCCTTTCAGAGAGGGCTATGGAAAATGATTTGGTATAAACAGGGGATTACTTTCCTCTCACATTGCTCATTCCCCATTTGCTCTGTTTTGACAGCACAGCCCATTATTAAAGCAATAACACAAATACAACTCTGCTTGCTCCACAGTACACAGCAGCCACAGGTACTTTTACTAACTGAAATGGAAGTAGAAAGGGATGATCAGCAAGCCAGGTAATTTCTAGATTCTATCTGATTCTCAAAAGCCAGAAGAGGGTATGGAGACAGCACAACTTTTTATGTTCTGTCTGCACTCTTTACAGTGGGTTGGGTCAGATCAGCATCACTCACTGTGCCAAGTCCCAGGGGCGGGAAGGGAAGGAGAAGGAGAAGGGAAAGGGAAAAGGAAAGGGAAAAGGAAAGGGAAAAGGAAAGGGAAAAGGAAAGGGAAAAGGAAAGGGAAAAGGAAGGGCCATGGCACTGCTCTCCTTTCTGTGGACCCACGCACAGGGAATGCAACAACCACGTGCCCATTCTTGGAAGCAGTCTGGCTGTTAATGCTGCCTTTGAAATTTTCTAACTTCACATTAAGCTCCAGCTGAGCTGTAATGCTACTGCTAAGTCCTAGGAATTCAGAAAATTACTACATTTTCATAAATCATGTCAGGTTCTCAAATTCTCCCTCCTGCACACAGTCCAGTCTTGAAAACAATAATCACTTTCATTTCCTAGGTTGAGTACAGTTTGTGACAACTACATAAATCTGTAAGATGTCCACATTGCACCAGATTTACACCACAAGAAATGAGAAAAGATTCCAGCCCTATAGTTTCACTCTTTGAAGTGTTTTCTGGTGTTTTTCAATTTGCTGAACTGCTTTTGATTTTGGATTGCCAGTGCCACAAAGACACAGACAAACCAAAAAAAAGTATTTAGCAAAATTTAAATCATAGCAAAATTTGTAAATCTATGCAGGGTTTCATAGCACCTTCTTTTCCTTCCATCCTTATTTGATAAACAATGTCTACATTTAGGACACAGACTGTATGGTCTAAAAATGCAGGTGAATAATTCTACTGATAACAAAAACTATTTTCACACAAGCAAGGTGAACAGGATTTGGCTGGGAATTCCTAGTGGAGTAAGAGGCTGAAGGCAAAGAAAACCAAAAGGAGAAACTTAACTCCCCAAGGCTCAGTGTTGCTATGTCAGCATCATGTGGGCACTGCTCTTTTATTTTACAGAGAGATGTGAACTTTAGCTACATTAGAAGCCAGCTCTATCTACAGCTGTTCTTTGACATCTGAGGCCAGATGGTTCCCAAAAAAGGCTTATTCAAGACACTGCAATCCTTACCAAAATGCAAGCTGGTAATGCTAATAGTAGGATAATGTGAGAGAAAGTGCAGTGGTAAATGGTAAAGGAAAGCAAAGGTGATAAGAATCAGTTCTCTGCTCCATCTATTTGATGCATGGCTGCTGCTTAGCCATCACAGATCTGTTCTAACACATTCCTGTAGTGCAATTCCTATTTTTTTTAAATCACTTGGGTTGTGAAGGCCCAACTTAATTGTTTCTCTACAATAAGTACGATTTTGTCTGATTATCACTGATGTTCTGACAACAAGAAAGAAAAAGGCATTAACTCCTGACAGCACTGCACTTACAGAGTTGTCCTCAATATTTGTTTTCTGCTTCTCTCTTGTCCTCTCCATCTCAGTTTTGGTCACTTGCACATTCAGCAACATGCTTTACAAAGTGTCATATCCCCCACTGCTTCCTAACCAAGCTTTGACAGTGTTCATTGCTAATCCAAGAGTTTGCACAAGTCCATAGCACAAGGTCAAGTATAATTATCTTCTCCACTTTCGCCCCACTCCCTCAAGGCAATAATAGCTTCAGGGAATTAAATACAGGATCAAAAATGAGAACTCTACTCCTGTTAATTGACCTGCATTTTCAGAAGCATTACAGGAGGAATGTCAGGGTCTCAGGTGCAGCAGAATAAAGATATTAGCACCTGCTGTCATGTGTGAGGCTTCCTTACTCCATTCATCCTGTTTGGGGTTCACACAAATTGCCCAGACAGCATTTCTCTGGTTTTGCAGCAGGGGCTGAGAGAAGTTTAACAGATGCAAAGTTATGCCTAGGTGAGATTTCATTTAACATGAATTTTTCAATCCAACCTTGTTCCAAATACTCTGTTTCATCTTTCTCCACATATGTGCAATTCATTGTCTTCCTTGCACATCCTTCTCCTTACACAGAAAATTACAAGTCATCTGAAGTCCACTGAGAACCTTAAAGAAGGCAGAAAGACAAAGCCAATATTCACACTTTCTCATGGTTTAAATAAAGAGAAAATCACAGGAGAAACACAGAGAGAAGTAGAAAGAAATTAAGCAAAGGATTTCCAAGTTTCCTTGTTTGCTCCAGAAGCAAGTCATGTTCCCCCAGAAGCATGCTATAATCTATTTCACAGTGCTAGGATTAGAACTTAAAGACAGCAAGTCACTCCTTTTATTAAAAATTAAGGGACAGAAAAACCCCTAAAAGGATCCTGAAAGATAAATTTCAGAAAAACCTCTTCTATGTTATCTACAACCATGGAATGTGGTCTCTCTAGGATATCTCCTCATAGATATCAGTAAATTAGATAAATCTATCAAATTTTCTCCAGATCTGCTGCTGACATATTCTGTCACAGTTTGCCTTCTCCTTCTCATCACAGAGGAGGAGCATGTACCCAGCCTGCAAATTGAACATTTTCATAGCACCGAGCTCATCTCCATGAGGACCATCCTAAAGCTCTGACACATCATTCTTACCACTGACCTCCCTCCACTGGCTTTCATTCAAGGACACCTTCCTTGGCCTCTGCAGTAAGCCTTTGCACAGCCTACATTTCCACTGCTTGTCTCACTCCAGTGTGCTCAAACACAGCAGTAACAGCAACCTCAAATAGCCTTTTGTCCTGTCGCCTGCAACTCTGACACATCCAGCCCTCGAAATGCTGTCTCAGGACCAGCTCAAAAGGTTCCCCTGTCAAATCTATTTCTCTTAGAGGTTAGCAGTTAACTGTAGCCAGACACTATCTACTTTTGCTCACTCTTAGGGACTGATTTTTGTCTAGCCAACAATGGCACATCATGGTTGTTATCACAACTTTCCATCCCTTCAAGAGTTTTGAAATATCTTACTTTGATCACGATCACTCGCTCCCTGAAACATAATTTCTCATTCACCACCATGTGTTTGCACAGTTATTGGAGCACTATGGACCAGATCTGAGTGCCCAGTACAACTAGAGTGTAAATACAACCAGTTTTCAGTTTCTGTTGATATTAAGAGTACCAGACAAAATAAACACCATATGAGTCTTCTTTATAATCAGCAATTGAGCATGTATTTTCTATTCTGCTCAATTCTCACATAAGCACTCTGAATGACTCCATCGATGCTGGAGACAGAATTCCTGCTATATTGCTCTTTTCTGCTTTGGGAGGTTTGTCTCATGCAGGCTTAGGATGACCAGCACTCCTCATTCTGTTCCCTAAGTAAAAAAAGGCACACCACTGCCCTCTCTGATCTCTTGGCAGAGCCTCCACCCAGGCGTCCTCACGAGTCAGGGAGGAAAAACACAACAGTAAAATCTCTGTTGGGAAGAGCTGACACAAAGAGTTGCTGCAGAGGGAATGGCACTGCAGAGGGCTGGGATACAGGAGGGGGAGGGAGGTTAATGTTCTTCTCCCACCAACACTAATAAAACCTTAGCAGAACAGAAAAGATTTTTACTCTGCAGAATCATCAGACTCAAAAAAATATTCATTTGTGAGACAGAGAAATTGCTGGACCAAGCCTGCCACAACCTGCACGGAGAAGCATCTGCAGAGGGAAGCCTGGGCATCAGTGTTGCCATCAGCAGCTGTTTTGCACAGCTTTTGCTCACAACATGCTTTGCCTGGGATGGGCTATCAGTCCCTTCCCTCTGCAGTCCTCTGGGATACCCAGGGCACTGGTGTGGAAAGAGTTAAGATAAGGAAAGCCATCAAAGCTACAAGGGACTCTTTCAAATTGCTTCTTGTGGGGCAAAACACAAATGTTAAAATACACATTAATTTTCTTCCCCATAGCAGGAGCTTTGCAGATATTGACAACTCTCTCAGGATGAAGCTTACAGCAGCTGCATTAATTTATACTATTGAGCTATAATGCTTTTAATTTATTTTCTAATTTGCTTCACATCCCCAAATTCCCTAAACTGTTTCTGTCTCTTTAATATGAAGGTTAGGCAAGGCTCTACCAGATAAATCCACCTTAAGGCTATCAGAAACCTTTTGTGAAGCAAAAGCATTCTCCTTCCAAAGAGGCCTTTCTTCTGTTCATGAAAAGACTATTAATAACACAATTATTCCTGTTGAAAGAAAAGGCCATAATTAATAGACTCAAGAGCAAAACATCCATCCTACAGGAAAACAGATTTTCTGTTCCTGGAGGCAATATTTTAAATCCAGAGTATTCCTTAGGATTTAGAAGCTGCTAAACCTAGAGAATAATGGAAAATAATAGGGACTGAAAAAATAAAAAGAAAGTTGCAGATTCCATGAATAGCTCAGCACCGAAAGCAGAAAATGAGAGGCTACACTTCCTATTTCCCAGCAGTCAATTAGACTTACCTTTCACACCATGGTTTGAACTAAATGATCTGCAAATATATTTTACACGTTATACCAAAGCTCAGAATTTTAAGTATATAGGCATATATTTTTAAGGATACAGCTACTTCAGAAGTATTTCCCTTATTTGCAACCTCCTTCTGTTAGCTGAACAAAATATTAACAAGTTTTCTGTGCAGTGCTAGAGGAAAAAGAGCATGGAAAAGAAGGACGAGATAAATGAAGAGCAGAAAGCAGAGTGATACCAGAATTTTTTGAAAGCTAGTGGTCTCCAAGCCTTCACAGCTATTAACTGATCAGCATCACTCTTGTACCAGTGATAACCTACCCAATCTCAGCTGTGCTTGAGGAGAACAGTTCCAGTCTACTCCACACCTCACCACCTTATAAAACACATATTTGCTGGAATCGAATCCTGTTCTGATTTAAAGTGAACATAATTAAATGGGATGCATGCAGGGAGATACAGAGACTCATTGACTGGGTAAAGAGTGGGAGCCTGGAGCTGTAGTGATAAAAGTGAAGTACCAGGGGTGTCACCCCAACCAGCTGTAAGTTCATTTCCATTCTGTAATATTTCATTGGCATGACAGCTGCTCGTCTGTCGTGCTTCTAATCAGCTGCAAATGTCTGGGGGGCTGTCGTGTGTCCATTTGTCACCACTGGCTTCTTCTCCTCCTCATTTACACACAGGCATGGCAGCATCTCTGCTTTTTTGCCATGTTAATCATAGTGTGGAATCATAGTGTGGGTTTGGTGTTTTGGGTTTTGTTGCTTTTTTGTTGGTTTTTTGGGTTGTTTTTTTTTTGTTGTTTTGGTTTGGGGGAGGGGAAGGTATGTCCCTTCTCACCCCCTCCCCCCTGCCATGTTCCCATATATCTTTGACACTGGAGAAAAGATCTTTGTTCCATTTTCTCCCTTATGCTTTACCTTTATTCTGTCCAATGTTACCCTGTGCAATGGTTTGGTTATCTCACTTCCTACCATTACTACATGCTCATCCTAATAAATGCTAAGTATTACAGCTGAGAAGCTACTTTCCTTTTATTTTAACTTATGGAGGAGATTTCTTCAGAGTAGACAATGATTCAGCATCTTTCTTTATCAAAACCACACCAGAGCGTTTGGTGCTGCTCTGCCTGAGCCCCCATTGGGTGCAGTGTGTCACCCAACACTCACTGAATTTGAACAGTGCAAAGTCACATTACAAACACCACAACTCACTCTGAGTAAAATGCCTAAACCAGTACAAAACACTTCACTTACGTTGCAAAAATAAAGTTGCTGTTCCTGACAAGTGTGACCTTTAAGTGTTCAGTGTACAGAGCCAAAAAAGGATATTTTGCTGCCACCTTTACAATAAAAGATTTCTAGTATGTCCTACAGTATCCAAACCCACAGCTTTTGATGGTGAAACTGCTGTGTCAGTATTGTTAATTGTACAGAGACACATGCCCACATATAGACTTATACACAAGTATACTGAAGGATGCTGTAGATTATGATATTTTAAAGTAAATGAAGCAGATACCTATTTCATTACTATACTACAGTACTATCCCATCAAAACCAAAGAAATACAGAGCACTACATGAATAACTCTGGGATGACAGAAACTAAGAAACAACCTGAGAGTTGAGGAGGCCTTCTGACAAATTTGGCTTTGAGTGTATACTTTGTGAGAACTAGTTGTTTAATAATGATAAAGTGTTTTGCATATAAAAACCAACATCTATAGATATTTTTAGTATTTTTCTACAGCAAATAATCAAAAAACAGTGACTACTTCTGGGTCTGGTCTTGGTTTGGTTGCACCAAAAATTCATGCTTCACTTGCAAAATCTCATATGACAACAGCTATCATTAAAATCTGCTTATTCTTTGTGTTGTTTCAGGCTTAATGCATTTCCTCTAAAGTGACAGGCTACACAGGCGCCCTTCAGGGAAAAATCTGCTGAGTATTATTACATTTGGATAGCCAGGCCTAAGGTGAAAATACTCATAAGTATAAGCTTGTTAGCTTATAAATCTGCTACCGTTTATGACAAGGCTAAAACAGCTCCTTAGAGGAGTTCAAAACATATACCATCAACTCAGGGGACAACATCTGTCATAGGAAAGGTAGGTGAAACACATTTTGCATTAATTCAGCACACAGTCCCCATGGAATTCCTTGGCAGAAGCTATCCTGCCGCCGCCCCAGGGGGCAAAATGGCAAAATAAACCTCTCAGGTTTGTCCTGTGCCCTCCATTTCACAAGCACAGACACAGATCTGCCATTAACCTCTCCATGCACCTCAACAGCCAGTTGCTGCAACACAAATCCGTGCAGCAGAGCAGCAAACTGCAGATAAGATGTGCTCATTGCCTATGCCTTACATCTGGCAATTCCATCCTTTGCACTTCCAAACTCAAACCTTTGAGCCCTTTTCCCAAAGCTCCTGGCTGTCCCTGTTCTGAAGGATATCCACGTTTTCCACTTGCTAGTACATGCAAGCCAAGCCTTTACAGCTCATGAGCTCCCTTTCACAGATCTTTTCAGAATTCTGTCTTTTATTAGGCATTTGTGATATTTGCCACAAGGAGGAAAAGGAGGGAAAATACCCACCTATCAGTCCCTGCTAGATTAATTCCTGTAGATTTCTTCTTTCATGGACCTTAGTGAGTTTATATACATATAAATAAAGAGAGCGCCATTGTTAACCCTCTATAAAAGAATGAGTCTCTTTTATCTTTCACCCATGGATTGGCAAGACATTCTGATGTCACTCGTTTTCCCACTTCCAATATGAGTGCAAGTGACTGCATTGAGGTCAGAGCTTAGCTCACCTCAGCTACGTTTAAGACAAGAGAGCTCCTTCAGCTGGCAAAAAATGATAGAAAGCAACACCCAGGAGAATGAAAAAATCTTTCATTTTGTATTCTAATTTTTGGTCATTGAAAACTGCTTCTCTATGGTGATGTTAATTTGTTTTTTAAAAATGAGACTCCCCCCTGGGATGAAAATCTCCTCAGAGGTCTCTGGCCTTTTGTTTCAAATTCCTTGTGAAGTCCTTAGGGTTGAAAATGTGGCTGCTTCTTAATACATTCAATTTTCCATGTGTTAGGGTCAGTAATCCAGTCCCATGCAGAGCAGGATCTTCCAATTGGCTCTGAGCTTCCATGACGACAGTGAACAGGGAGATAAACATTATGGAGACAGACATAGCCCCAACAGCAGTACCTCACAAAAACACTACCCAGCCTGCCTTTCCTTCTTTTCTTTTTGCTTTAAATAAATCATCAGTGAATACGTGCCTTGTGGTTATGCTCCTATGAGAAGCCATCTGACAAACCGTAATTAAAAACCATCTGAAAAATCATTCACTGCATTTTTTAACATCTGCTTATAAATCCCTTTTAGATTTTCCTACTTATTTTGGGTGCACAGTGTATGTAAAACCCGGCACACAAAGGGAGAAGCGTTCATCTCACGCCACTTTATCTTTGAAGTGCTGATAAGAGGACCTAAAAATGCTAATACATTTGGAAATTCCCCACAGAGCCATAATGAACAGATTTCTATAAACCTCAGTATTCTGCCAGTGTCTCGGGTGAGAGTATTCTTCAGCAAAAGCAGTTTTCTTCTTCATCCATGCTGCATACCTCAGACAACAAGCAAAGTAGAAGAGCAACACATTACAAAATCTACATTTGCTCTCCCTTTCTGCATGTGTGTATTAAGAGTTTATAAGTTTAAATTCATGCAGCCCACCTTGAATTGTCCAGCTGCCATACTACTGGGCAGGGGACTTAAAAACCAAGAGCTAAATTAACTTCAGCTTGGTATAGAGCAGTGGTCCAAACCAATAGAAATGTGAGAGAAAGTGGCTCAATCTAACCTGAGGGCAGCATGTGACTCCCTAGCAACCACAAGCGGCAGATGGGCTCTTTCCTCTCCCTCTCTCTCCTACAAAGGATAGCAAATTTGTCCAGTGATTGAAGCTGCTTGGAGACAGGAACCTGGACCACTGAGCAAGACGTATATTATCCAAGAAGAATTTTGTTCCTTACAGATTCCTCATGGTTATATCTGTAAAAAGAGAACATGCTATGCTCCAATCTTTCCAAAATACCAGGAGGTTCCTGGACATAAAGTAGATACACACAATTTTTTTGGAGGAAAGAAGCACAGGCTGGAGAGGGCTTAATGTTCTCAAGGAAACACAACACTAACAACCAGTACCACTTGGATGGTAACAAAAACAACAAGAAGTTGGAAATGAAATGGCATTTTTCATCAAAAGATGACAAAGCATTGTGCAATGGATCTCTGTCTCCTTATCTTTAAATGAGGACAAGACAGAAAAGATTTGCCAAGGCCATCCACTTTGTGAAAACTAAGACTAGAGAACCTGACTCTGTTATTAGGTACCAACCAGCCTAGGAAAAAGGACTTTGTTCATGTGACCATACCTGACTTAGACTTAAATATATTTAATTGCCTTCCTAAAATTCTGATGTGCATAGGGCATTATTTCAGATTGGAGTGGAAGCTGAATTAATATAATAAAACTATTTTAAAACACACACACCTTTTGCCCCAAAGGATTTCCTAGTGTTCAGGAAAACCTTATTTGCAACATCAAGAAAATGAGGTGGCAGAGGGATATAGCACCAACGTAACTCCTGTGAAAATGTTTGAAAGTGACAGAAAAAAAGTGTCCAAGAAGTCTAAGACAAACTTGTGTCGTTACAGGATTGAGTGATTTTAGTAATGCACATACTGGAACTACATATATAGGCACAGTGCATAAGCTGCCAGATAAAGAAGTTGTGTTGATTCTGTGTGAGGTCTTTTAATCACAAAGCCTTTCAGTTCACCCAAACCTAACCCATGAGCTAAGTTTTACTTGTATTTAATGGCCTATTTCTGTGCTTATCTTGAACTACTTGTTTGCTTTACTGTGCTTTGTGCCTAAATATTTCTGCCCAACCAAAATTTATTTCTATTTATAGGTTTATTTAATTATTTTTCCAAATAGGCGAATTGGAGAAATCAGGATTAAGCATAAAATTCAACATATTTACATGAGACAATTTTGGCCAAACACTGAAGCACTGAGAGACTGAAAAAATGATTCTTAATTCCATCCTCTGAGCTGGGCATCACCTTTCTAGCTCACACGGAGTTCAACAGCCCTTCCTACAGAATTACTGGGATCAGTATTGTCTAAGTTCTGCTTTGTTTGAGGATGCAGAATTGGGTGTAAGGAGAAGAAAACAATATTTAAACACTAAAATTTAAGTGCTGACTGTGCTAACATTGCCCAAGACCTGCTAGTGCATGCTCCAAAGCAAAAGGCACTGACCATTTCTGCTATGACAGATACAGCATTTTAGGAGCAATAAAATCACAGCAGGCTTGGCACTCAAAAATCTCTTAGCCCTGAGTTCCTGCCCCTCTGGTACTGATTACAGACAGGAGTAGATACAACAAAGATCTACCTAGAAGTCTTTTAGGTGTATAAGAGAAAAGACTAATTCAAAAAAGAATAAACAAATTCATTTGTTTCAACTTCTCTTAATCTACTTTAGGTATATTTTGAGATTATATAAATGCCTGGGCAAGGAGATAGGCACACAGGATGTCTGCTGATTCAGGCTGCATTACCTCTACTGCATTAAGGCCTTACACAACTGCATAAATGGCCTTGGGATTAGGTCCTGTGGGAAGTGAAAACAAAAGTAACATACTTGAGTGCAAACTAAATCGATAATCGTGAAGCTTTTTATTCCTCTCAGTCAAGAGTCAAATGAAAGACAATCAATACAATTATTGTAGCTTCTTCCTGAAAAAGCAACAGATAATCTATTCGGCAGAGTCGGAGGAACCCAAAGCACAGTGCAAAAGATCAGCCCTCTTCATTGTGAGAATAGCAAAGGATGCTCAGTCCTTTTCTAGTCAGCTCTGCCAAACTCACAGGAAATAGAAACAAATTCCAGGTTAGTGCCATTATCATCAGTAGATACTTTCTAAAAGAGACTGCATTCTCCACATCATTTCAATCTGCACACCAAATGGAAACGCTCGTGTGCACAAAGCTCAAAACAGATTTTTTGCAGAGTAAAACTTTCATCAATAATTGGTTTTTGCTGCAGGACAAGAAATGTTCAACAATCCAATTTTTCCATTCACATTCACAACACCTTTGATTTCGTCAACATCTCCCCATTTTTTTCAATTCACACCTACAGCCACCCATGCGGAATTCCCTTAGCACCACTGGCAGCTGCACTAACAAGAACTGAGCATCTCACATTATTAGACCTTTTTCTGCTACAGGTCCTTTATAGAGACTAAATAGCCTACAAGCCAGACACAGCCATGAAATGTAAACAACCTTGGTAGAGAGAGGGAAAAACCAAAGCACTGATAAAGGAACTGAAGAGGAAATCCAGGAGTTTTGAGCAGTCTAAAACTGGTGACAAGCACAGTGGCTTTGTAGCAGAGATGCTCCTTTTTTGAAGGCATTTTTCTTAGTAGCAGTTTCCCAACTATAAGAACCACACATATTTCCCTTACAAAGATCTGTCTTGCTAGTCTCAACCCAGCCAACTGCCCTGACAGGTCTGCAGTATTCAGAGCTGAAAGCATCAATTTAGAAATATCAGCTATGATGTCCCTGCCAGAGAGATTTGCACCTTTTTGTCTTCCTTACAGGTGACTCAGTTTTAGTCTTTCACCTCTCTGTCTAGTACATACAATCATAATGGCAGCAAGAGAATGATTCTTCTGACAGGCTGCTCCAATATCTTGCTCTTCAGCCCTCCTGTATTACTTTCCAAAAATGTCCTTCTGTTTGCCTCTGATATTATCGTTGTTGTTATGGCCCCTCTGTGGTTTCTTTTTGGTTCTATCAAAAGGTAGATTTCCCAAAACCATTTTCTCAAGCGCTCTGAGGAGAACACTTCATCCCAATGGCACAGACTTTTGTTCAAACCAATTCCTCTTCCTCTTTTCACTAGAAGTTGCAAAGAACAAGTTTTATTTGGGAAATTTAAATAAGTGAAAGCAACAAGGAAAATGCAAAGCTGAATTCAATTATGCATGTACTTGCATTCATTATTCCTAGGTTTTACAACTGTCATTCACAACTCTCAGTTATTCACAATTCTATTTATTAATACAAAGGAGGAAACACTTATCCAGTAGATTCTGGTCCTACAGGGAAACATACTCCTCTTGCTTTGGTAGAAGGTCTTCTACTGACCAGACCATTAAAAAGATTGGAACAGACATACTTTCTAACACTTCTACTGCCCATATAAAGGACTATTTCGGTATTTACAGCTCGAAAAGAAAGAAAAATAAAGGTGAGAGGGAAGATGAGCAGCAGAAGAAGTAAATACTAGGACCCAAGTCCTTTTATGACGCTAAAAGACTTGCCCATAATAGCACAGGAAATCTGTGGAAGATAAAGGAATAAGTCTCAGTCTCTCAAGTTTCATTGGCACAAGGTAGTCTTCCCTCTCTATGAACAGCACAGCTTCTGTATGTCCAGTAACAAACAACTACTGTGATTCATAATCTATGTTAATATCTAAAACCATGACCTCTAAAAAAGCCTGGAGAACTATATTGGTTTGAAGAGCAGTCCAAATCCACCAAAACAAAAAAAGTACGTGAGAGTATTCAGGAAGACTTCACTGCCTTCTTGTTACACACACATTTTTCATTTGCCCACTATTTTCACATCAAGATCAGAAGTTTGTAAAATCTCTAATGCTCCAGGATATCATTATTAGAGATATTTCAGTCTTTGTCTTCATCCTTGTACTATTTTTAAAAGAATGTTATTAATGAGGAACAGTGTGTAATTTTTTGCTTGGAAACAGATGAAATCAGAAATGTGTGTTCCTGTGTTTTAATATGCAATTGGAACAACCTGTGAATTAGTCACACAATGCAGCATCAGCTGTTATATTTGTTATAAGAATCTTTCTCCCAAGAATTCAACTGGCCATTTGATTATGGATATGTAACTAAACGGGTTTATCATGGCCCAAAATTTCGACTTTGTGAACCACACCTCAAAGTCTCTTCTCCAGTGCCAGGTTTATTTCTGACATACAGTGAGTTTTTTGACTTTTTGGGGTTTTTTGTTTGTTTGGTTTTGGGTTTTTTTAATAAGCTAAAGCAATGCAATTTAATCATTTATACTTTAGTAATAATGAATAAAACAAAAAACAGGCTGGAATCTCATTAAATACAGGAATAGAATAATGTGTGGANATACAAGAAGCAAGGCAATACAAGAAGAAGGTATCAAACACACAATCTACACATTCTTGAGTAGAGTCAAATGTTTTCCTTTATTCTAAACTGGAGAGGAGTTAGGCCTTATGCTATCTTGCTTAATTAATGAAAACACATTTTGAGACAATGAAAAGAAACAAGCACAATGTCAGCTTGTATTCTAAAATTGATACAATTAAGTAATTAATTAATGCAATTATAATTCTTTCAGAAAACATTTCACTGCTGTTTTCTCTAAAACTTCACTATCTCTGAAGGTCTCAATGTGGATAGAGCCTTCTTTACCATAAAGTCATCTTATGCTTTTTGTAAACAGATACAAGGATCCATCCAAAATGGCAAAAAACAAATAGCATTCCCTAAAGTCACAGACAAAATAGAGAATGTAGAAAAGTTTGTGTAATACAGAACTAGAAAATATTTGCTAATATTTAACTGATCGAATTTACATGTATCAATATATCAACACAGCTGAAAACATTTAAACCACTTCTTAACAGGCTGTATTAACACAGTTCTGGTTGCCCAACCAGCACTTCTATGTGTTGCATTATCCAAAGACGTTTTAAACTGGAGAGCTCTCACAGAGAGTAACAAAACATCCTCAGTGTTGGGGAAGCTCACCTACAATGAAACTGCAAAGGAAGCAAAACCTATGAGCTGCAGAAAAGAGAAGGAAACATCAATGTAGTTCATGACTAACTAGGTTAAAAGTAGAGGGAAGAAGGGAAGGATTTAGGTACACCCAAAATTTAGTGCAAAAAGAGAAACCATTTGAATAGCTAGAAAGTGTATAATGATCTCCCTATAAAAATGACAGCAGATGTGACTCTTCAGATACCTGAAAGTATTGTTCTGTTCTGAAGAGCTTCAAAACAGAATGGCACCTTCTTTTCCACAGCATCTGCTCCTGACAGGACCCCTGAACAAAACAAAATATTACTACTTTCATTCTTCATAACCTTGTTCTCACTGCACAGTTCCATCACCTTCAGGGAGTGAGATCACTGAAGGCATAATCTAAAAAAAGTAGATTTTTCTTTCCTGATGACAGTCAATGAACCTTCTGCCAGAAGCAGCTTATCTCTTACTGGAAATAGATTTAAGCACGCACGCAGAAAAAGAAGGAACATAACTTAATTCTCACATTTCAAAATTGAGTTTATGGGTCTGGCAGGAAAAAAAAAAGCACAGTTTTTCACTGGTAAACTTAATACTTAAAATATTGACAAGTTGCAACTATGGAACCCCAGGATGTACCAACAAAGGCATTATTTGAGAGAGCAATTTAGAGCAATTTAGAGCAATAAAGAGAACTCAACGATTTTTTACAACATTAGAGCAAAGAACGTCAAGGAATCACAGTGCTCAGACAATATCCTCAATGGTACAAGAGCAGGTAGAGCAAGGAGTATTTGAGGAACCAAAACCACCTGCATTCATGACAGCAGGTCCTTTCAGTGCAGTAACAGCAACTTTCATGTATGTTATACATATACATAAGTAAGATGACGGTATTATTATATATTTCTTAGAAAACCAAAACTTTGCCTTAAGATATTTTGTGCCTGAAAGCAAGAATGCCAATCCATAAATAATTTCTAGAATAATATTTTAAGCAGCGATTTTTTAAAACAGATTTATGATCCATGGTAGGTAATCAATCATAAACGAACAATTTCTTCTCATATAAAGAGTTTCCAGTAGAATTTGTGATGATGTAAATTTACAAGGTTAAGAATATGAGACAAATCTCAATTTCTTTTAATTTGGACTCCTATTGAAGAAAGTTTACTAATATAAATTCAATAATCTGGTTTTATATTGAGTAGGTATCAGAGCATCTTCCACAATTAATGCTCTGTTCAAACAGGCCAGTTAAGAGTCATACATTCTGAATTGGAACTGGTGATTCCATGTTGAGTGCCAAAAATGTTTTCATAAATGAAAAATTAAGAAAAAAAACCACAGAAAAACAAAACAAACAAACAACCACCCAGAAATGTTAGGATCCTAACCCCTCAAAGTACTGATTTTCTTGCCACATTGCAAAAGAAATTAAGAGAGAGAAGTTGTTGATGATGATCAGATAATCAATAAATTTAGTCTCTATGCCATTAACAGTATAACCATTAACATAAAACCAAGTTTTTTTTTGATTAAGTTAACCTAAAGTGGAGTCAGAGCATTCCCAAAGATTCTGATGATATTATAGTGGAATAGGGGAATTAATAAATTAAATATAAAGCTACTGCTATTTAGTTTTGCAGCCAAACCTTATGGGCAATTATTTCTATGGGGATTTTAGGGGGTTTTTTTGGGTTGGTTTTTTTTGTTGTCGTTTGTGGGTTTTGGGAGTTTTTTGATTTTTGGTTTTTGGGGTTTTTTTATTCTTACTGCTTTTTATTATTGCTACTGATTATCTGATCCCAAAAGAGGAAGCATGTAGAGAGGAGAATGAAGAGAAATGAATGGGTAGATAATTATACTCCATCAGATGTACTTGAAATCAATCACGATGCAGTATACTCAGGCTGTTTTCCTGAGTTTTCTGTGTCTATGAACTGTTCAAGGGGAAACCTCAGTAATGATCCAGCTTTCTACGCATTGATTTTTAACAGTGTTGTCATTTCAGCCAATAGAACTCAGGTAAAGACTAAAATATTTTATTTTATTTGGGAACTAACAAGTGCATCTAGGAATTTCTGCAGAAATAAGGTAAAGAAAATAAAAAGGTTGGTTGCATGAAGAGGGAAGATGATCAGAAAAAGGAAAAGACAGTGTTTCAGGTTTTATTAATGAGGTTTTTAAAAGCTGCAAATTTTGCTTGTGGTTTCTGTATATATCAAGCATTCTCCAGGTAGATAGTAATTACTAGTGTCACCAATCAGAATATTTCCATGTCTGTTCACCAGCTGCATTAAGTTCATCCACTGGGTTCCTGTGAGGAACATAATAGTATGTTTGTTTATGGCTCATCTGTACAATAAAATTAAGGGAGTGTTACTAAGTTGAAAATGAGGAGAAAATAGTCTAGTATTTATTTTTTCATAAAAAAACTTCTGTGAATATCACTAATGTGTATTTCATACTCACTAGCTGTTTGGACATCAGAATGTGCCACAAGCAGATAATATGTGTGATAACTGACCCATCTCTTTTTTATATTAAAAAAATCTAATACAGAGCAGGAACTGTAGTAGGCAAAATTAATTTAAAACACTTTCCAATTTAAGGAACCATAAGTAACCCTACATGTAAGTTAAAGACCTTAAAAAAAATGTTGCTTTTAAACCACTAGTGGTTTAACACCAAAAACAATCATTTTTGGGAGAAGATTCCACTTCAGCAATTGAGTTTGTTTCACCATTTGAATAACCAATAAACTCAAATTGCCTTGACATGTCAATCCAACATCTAAAACTGCTCAAGAAGCTCCCCACTCTAGTGAGAGCTTTGCCAGTGCAATGGGTGATACTGTCACAATTTTAAGAGTCTGAAGTTCCAGAATTACAAAACAGATTTATATTCAGAAGGCTTTCAGGATTAGATCTTCACTTTCAAGTGCAAACAGCACATTTTACTTGTAAAGATTATTGAACTCAACAGTAATACGTTTACTAGAGAACACTTGTTACACTGGTATAGCATGAGACCAACTTTATATTTGAAGGATCAAATGTCTGGATGATCAATGTCAGCCATGTAATTCAAATCTAAACAACACATTTACTTCATTTGACTTCACAAATAAAATTAATTTTGATTTTACACAGAATGACCAGCACCTAGGGACTTCAAGTACTAATGCAGTGACTCCTTCCATTTTAGCTTCCCCATCTGTAACACAGGGATCAAACTTACCTCCCTAACTCAGCGGATATGTGGATTAGCTAGGGAGACTGAAAGCCCTTTGAAGATGAGAAGTGCTCATCACTATTATCCAATGGCAGCATTCCAATTACAGGCTCTCGTCCTTCTTCCTTGAGAAGGTGTCAAACACAATATAACACTCCATGTGTCACAAAGATTAAATCTGTCTAATATGACAGGTCTAAGATGGACAGGATATTATCTTAACGAAGTTACATGCAAACATAATTACTCGTTTGCTAATTCATTTCATTTAATCTACAAACACTGTCGGTCTGCTTTCTGAAAAGAAGGACCCCAGAGTTCTGCCATGAAGGGGGTGTTGTTTCTTAAGAGTTTATGTGAAAAAACCTCTTCTTCCTACTACCTCCACCACATCAGACCTGTTATTTCATTTTGGTCTTATAAAGACATTGTGAGAATTTCACATTTCTTGGATATCTTGGATTCTTTGAAGTTAGTTTTTATCCTCAGCACTCTGTCTAGCTGCCATGCACATTCTATTAGTGAATTAATCCTGGTTATATTTTCATAAATATGAAAAGTACTATCTATAGTAGAGAAGCCAGGGACAGATTTTAAAGACATTTAAGCACCTGTAGTAACTGCAGGCTAAGAACAGGTTTGTTTTTAAAATTTCATAAGGCCTCTGTCTGAATATTTAAGTAACTAGATGCTCTTAAAAACCTTATTTTCTTGAAGTCAGAGAAAAAAAACATCTAAACAAGAATTCACGTGTTTTGATAACAGCAGGATGCATCTTCTGAAGAGATGCATCTTCACAGTCAGCTGATTCTCTAAATTGACTCCCAAAGTAACAAGTATGACTTCATAACAGGAAAAAAAAAAAAAA